>MCJB01010875.1:0-83458 GCA_002018475.1 Nicotiana obtusifolia | reverse complement strand
GTTTATGTGTGGGAAAGTTAAACTAAAGATGTCTTAATTGTATCTCATGCTTCCACTGTAAAACTATGATTGTGAAATGTATTGTTTTGGAGACTTATTAATGAAGTTTATATCCTTTTTATTTATAGGTGAGTTGGGTAGAATGAAATCCAGCAGGCTTGCTCGGCCGGGTTATCTCGGTTGAGCGCCGATCGCACTCCCCGAGTTCGGGGCGTGACAGGCTCTCATTGGTTTCCATGTTCCTTTCCTATTGAATTGTTACTCGTTCTATGGAGAGGGTGTTTAGTCTTACTTTTCGGGGTTGTGCATTTTTTGTTCCTTGTGTATTATATTTTGAGGTATAGCCGGACCCTTGTTGACGGCATCATCATTGTACTCTTTTATATCTATTAGAGGCTCCGTAGACATAGTGTTGTTTGTGTTTATGTGTGGGAAAGTTAAACTAAAGATACGTAATTGTATCTCATGCTTCCACTGTAAATCTATGGTTGTGAAATGTAATGTTTTGGAGACTTATTAATGAAGTTTATATCCTCGTTATTTATGGGTGAGTTGGGAAGAAAGAAATCCAGTAGGCTTGCTCGGCTGAGTTATCTTGGTTGAGCGCCAGTCGCGCTCCCCGAGTTTGAGGCATGACAAACTTGGTTGTGATTGCACCTCCACCCGCATACTGGTATTATGATTGCACCTCCAGCCGCATACATTGAAGTGAGGCGGCAAGGCCGCTTTATGTAGAGATAGTTGTAGAGGGTCCCCGACTTGAAATTTATAAATGTTATTGAAAGCTCTTAATAAATTTTTTGTGGCTTTAACGGCTAATTAAGCCTTTTAATATTACCATAATTCATTATAATTCATGTCTTATTTCCAAGTCCTTGAATAGGTGTTTGGTGTTCATACTAGTACTATTTGACATGTACTAACGTCCGTTTTTCCGAGGGCGCTGCATCTTTAATGGATGCAGGTGGTTCCATAGCTAAATGCATTGACCAGTGATAATGGTACACTCTTCTCCCAGCTGACTTGGTGAGCCCTACTTCTTTTTGAGGTTGTGCATTTAATGTACTGTGTGTACTATATTTTGAGGTATAGCCGGAGCCTTGTTGCCGGCACCATCATTGTACTCTTTTATACCTATTAAAGGCTCCGTAGACATAGTGTAGGTTATGTTTATGTGTGGGAAAGTTAAACTAAAGATGTCTTAATTGTATCTCATGCTTCCACTGTAAAACTATGATTGTGAAATGTATTGTTTTGGAGACTTATTAATGAAGTTTATATCCTTTTTATTTATAGGTGAGTTGGGTAGAATGAAATCCAGCAGGCTTGCTCGGCCGGGTTATCTCGGTTGAGCGCCGATCGCACTCCCCGAGTTCGGGGCGTGACAGGCTCTCATTGGTTTCCATGTTCCTTTCCTATTGAATTGTTACTCGTTCTATGGAGAGGGTGTTTAGTCTTACATACTAGTACTATTCCATATGTACTAATGTCCCTTTTGCCCGGGGTGCTACATCTTTTATGGATGCAAGTGGTTACAAAGCAGGCGACATCGACCAGTGATAACGGTACACCTTCTTCCCAGTTGACTTGGTGAGCCTCACTTCATTTTTGGGTCTTGTACCTTCTATTCCTTATGTATAATGTTTTGAGGTATAGTCGGGGCCTTATTGCCGGCACTATCATAGTACTCTTTTTTATCCGTTAGAGGCTCCATAGACATAGTGTGGGTTGTATATTGGTGTTGGGAAAGTCAAACTAGAATTGTTGTAATTGTATCACATGTTCTACTTCAAACTATGAATGTGTAATGTATTTTGGGAATTATAAATGAAGTAGCTAATGGTAATTAAATTGGTGTCGTCCATGAAATTTCTCATCGTATAATGGATGGCACATATCTTCACTTTATTCATGGGTAAGGTCGGGTAGAAAGCATCAAGTAGGCTTGCATGACTGGGTATCTCGGTTGAGCGCCTATCGCCGCTCCCAGATGTCGGGGAGTGATAGCGTGGTTCAAAAAGAGTTGAAGGAGCAGCTTGAGGAGTTGCTAGCAAAGGGGTTCGTCAGGCCGAACGTATCACCTCAGGGTGCACCGGTGTTATTCGTGAAAAAAGAAGGATAAGAGTATGTGGATGTTAAACAAGGTTACCATTAAGAACAAGTACCTATTTCTGCATATTGATGATTTGTTTGACCAGTTGAAGGGTGCCGGGTTGTTCTTTATGATAGATTTGAGATCTAGGTATCATAAGCTGAAGATTCATGCTACGAATGTTCCAAAGACGGCTTTCAGGACTAGATATGGCCACTATGAGTTTCTGGTGATGTCTTTCGGCTTAACAAACGCCCGGGGGCATTTATGAATTTGATGAACCGAGTGTTCAGGCCATATCTTGACTCATTTGTCATTGTCTTCATTGATGACATATTGATCTACTCCCGTAGTATGGAGGAGCACGAGCAGCATTTGAGAGTTGTGCTTCAGACCTTGCGGAAACAAAAGCTTTGTGCTAAGTTCTCCAAGTGTGAGTTCTTGTTGGATTTTCTGGCATTCATGGGACATATTATATCGGGTTAGGGTATTAAAGAGTATCCCAGGAAGATTGAGGCAGTCTAGAGTTGGCTCGTCCTACCACAACGACTGAGATCAGGAGTTTCTTGGGGTTGACAAGTTATTATTGCCCGTTTGTGGAGGGTTTCTCATCCACTGCAGCACCTTTGACTATATTGACCCAGAAGGGTGCTCCGTTCCAATGGTCCAATGATTGCGAAGTGAGCTTTCAGAATCTCAAGTCAGCTTTGACTACAGGATCGGTTTTGGTGTTGCCTCCTAGTTTAGGGATGTATACTGTGTATTGCGACGCTTCACGCGTTGGCTTGGGTTGTGTATTAATGCATAGGGGCGAGTTATTGCACATGCTTCACCTTAACCGAATCCCCACGAGTAGAATTCCCCTGTTCATTGTTTGGATTTGGCCGCAGTAGTTCATGCTCTCAAGATCTGGAGGCATTATTTTTATGGGGTGTCCTGTGAGGTTTACACCGATCATCGCATCTTGCAACATTTGTTCAAGCAGAGGGATGGATCTCAATTTGAGGTAACACAAGTGGCTTGAGTTACTAAAGGATAATGATATTACCATCCTTTATCATCCGAACAAGGCGAATGTGGTTGCAGATGCCTTGAGCAGAAGGGGTGAGAGTATAGGTAATTTGGAATTTATTTCATCAGAAGAGAGGACATTGGCTTTGGACATTCAGTCCTTAGCTAACAGACTTGTGAGGTTGGATATTTCGGAGCCCAGCCGAGTTCTTGCATGTGTAGTGGCTCAGTCTTCATTATTTGAACGGATCAAGGCTCGTTAATACGATGATCCGTACCTTCTGGTTCTTAGATAGACGGTACTACAGGGTGGTTCCAAGGAGGTTACCATCGGCGAGGATGGTGTTCTGGGACTCCATGGTCGCCTATGTGTTCCTAATGTTGATGGCTTGAGGGAGAAGATTCTAGAAGAGGTACATAGTTCTCGATATTTTATTCATCCTGGTGCTACGAAGATGTATCACGATTGGAGGCAGCATTATTGGTGGCGGCGGATGAATAAAGACATAGTTGAGTATCTCGCAAGGTGTCTAAATTGCCAGCAAGTTAAGTATGAGCACCAGAGGCCAAGTGGCCTACTCCAGCAGATGGTTATACCGGAGTGGAAATGGGAGCGGATCACTATGGACTTTGTAGCTGGGTTTCCGCAGATGTTCAGGAAGTTTGATGTTGCTTGGGTCACTATCGACAGGTTGACCAAGTCAGTTGGCGGAAATGTATAATTATTGATGGAAATTACATCCTTTCATGGGTTTACCTCGGAGTTGTAAATGTGAAATTTGAAATCCGAATAAGTTTCCCTATTCTTGTGGATTAAATTGGGATGCATCCGTGGATCGGACCGTACGACCTCGGTAGTGTATGTACACGAATATTATGGATCGAGTCGTATGACCTCGGCATAACTCGTGCGTGTTGTCACTCGGAGTCCAATTTCACTTGATATGTTTGTCATGACCTGAGGATTTATAATACATGTTAAGCACTTACCTGTTGAGATTATTATGTGATATTCGTGGATTTTTAATTGTTATTTATTAAATGTTTGCGTAATTATTGCCTCTTATTCCATTATTGATGTTGATTTTCATGCCTGTTAAATAATCTTGTACATTATGTATTTTGGCCACCAGTAAGTGTCGAAGTCGACCTCTCGTCAATACTTCTTCGAAGTTAGACTAGATACTTACTGGATACATGTTGTTTATGTACTCATGATACACTTCTGTAGTAATCGTGCAGGATGTGAGGTGGGTGCATCTGGCAGTCCTTCAAGCGCGTACCCCCGTTACCCAGAGGCTTAGTGGTGAGCTGCTCTCTATGCTCGTTCTACGGCACCCCTAGTCTCTCCTTATTGTATTTATTTCTGTCTATCTTATTCTAGAAAAGTAGTATAGCAGGTTTTGTATATTCTACTAGTTTGCTCAAGCACTTGTGACACCGAATTTTGGGAGTATTCTAGTAGACATTTCATAATCTTGGGTATTAAATTCACTACTTTACTCTTTTCGTGATTTGGTGCTATGTTTTACTATAATTTCTTATTAATAGTTATCTCATTAAATAAAACCAATTACTTTAAACAAATATTATAATGAATAAGTAAATGGGTAGTTCACTGTTGGCTTGCCTAGCAGCGACATTAGGCGCCATCACAGCCTATAGTGAAAATTGGGTCGTGAAATCGCCCATCACCCATACTCACATAAGAACACACACGCATCTGAGCTATTGATTTATCCGATCAACAGTCCACAATTTATCTTGATTCCTTTTATTTTTAACCCCTTCCAGATCCAATCTCAACCGTTGCAACACATGGATCCGACGGCTCACATATTTTCTCATTAAATCCGTTAATTCCCAAATTATTAGGGCCGTTGATCAAATTATCTAACGGACTAGATCTCTTCCTCCCAAATTAACCTAGAGACCAATTGGTCTCACCCCAGAAACCCTAACCATTTCACTATCGTCCCAGCCGGCCCCCTTTCCTTTTCCTCTTATTTTTCTCTCAAGCCTCTTGGTGCAAGCTTATGAATCATAACCCCAAATCATTCCCTATGTCTTCTGACTCCACGAATCTCATCGTAATCTCCCCATTTCATCATAAAAATTTCAAAGTCTTGAGTTCTCCGACCCAAACACAAACATGAAACTTCAGTCTTCAAATCTTCTGATTATGTGATGAAATTAGAGCATGCATGAGCTCTTTATGATGATTATTCTAAACCAGAGGTCAAATGCAATAACCTTTGGACCTTTAGTTTGTCCGATGGGTTTTTCATTTGTCATGGATGTCACGCACTCACAGTAAGATTCTCACCCGTTTTCCCTCCGATTCACTCTAAATTTACCTCATTTGCAATCATTATTCATCCTCCGTCAATCTCCACTAATTGATTTGAATCTCTAAAACCCTAGGGTTTCACAACCACTATAAATTGGGGCTTTGAATGCTCTCACCTAACAGACTAAACAAGAGCGAGAAAAATTTAATACGAGTACCAAAAGCACTAAGATTTCAAAGCTTAGGCTCTCTCTCTCTCATTAGTTTCTGTGTCTCTTTTGTTTCTGAGTTATCTCACAGCTAGAAGCTTGAAGCTTTTGTTCCTACACGGCTTGTTTGGTATGCTGCACAAAAAGAGGTCAATATACCTCGACCCTTTTTCTTTTTATCATCTTGTTCAAAAATAATGAATGCACTTTGTCTTTCTATTGACTGCTTTTGTTTATAATGTTTTTCATCAGCTTATGACCATTTGTTCCAGCTTACAAGGATTTGTTATTGATTTATAGTTAACTATTATGCTTGTATGTGTCTCGAACCAGCATTGATTGAGCTATAATGTGACCTTAATGACTACCATTTTGAATTAAATACCCTGTACAATTAAGTTCCTTAATATGCCTTAATGATTTCCCATATTCATCTAGACTTCATATTATTTTAATGTTCTGTTATGGTCTTCATATCTGTTACACTATTTCTGTTTAGTGTAGTCTGCTGTTCTGTATTTGAGATTGTTGTTTGTTGACTTTAACTAGGATATAAAATGAATGCTTAAGGTTTAATCCTTTACTTCTTAGTTGGAGTATGTCAGTCTAAGTGTTCAAGGCGCTTTCTTTCTTCATATGAATAGTTGTTAATCCTGAAGTAGCCTTTGGGTCATCACTGTAAAATTCTTATATCTATCTAACTGTTAATCACATCCATAAGCTTTATTATATGATATAGTCTCACTAAAGGTAACTAAGCTAACTTTGATGAACTCTAGTAACTATCCTTGCATGTATTCTGTTATGATCAAGTCATCTCTCATGAATTAGGCTATTATTTTGTAGCTTAGTATTAATTATTAGGTTAATAAGTTGAATATAACTCCATCATGTTTAGATATTCACTTTTAATCTGTACAACTAAGTTAAGATCTACTTATTGTAAAGTACCCCTGTCTTAACTTTTTCAATGATATTATTGACTTGATTCATAAGGTTTAAGACTCAGCCTATTTGTAAAATCATAACCTTGACTTAAACATCATATATGTGCACTCGAATGAAAGTTTTGTCTTCATCTTTATTTGTCCTTCATGATTTCATGCATGTTTGCACTGTCTTGAAATTGCATCAAGTTCTCTCTCTCCTCTAACATGAATTGGACCTTGTCAGTGAACTCTAAGGAGAACCTGATGTTGTTACTGCTTGGATATAACAGACTGCTTTTTCTTAGTAAGAGTTTAACACTCTTAGAGAAAGATGATCATGCCATTAGTTTCAAAGATAAAAAAAGACTGGTGGCATGAGATTCTATCAAGTACTCTTAGGAGTTCTGCTCAAAGATATAAACTTGTGGTCTTATTGAACTCTGAGTGTGTTTGGTATCCCTAACAGCATCTGAAGAGGTCCTTACCATGGCTATTTGTCTGAAACCTTGAATTGATACTTTCAAAGCTTCCGGTAGTATTATTAACTTATGTGTGCTAAAAACCAGACTTGAGTTAAAACCATCAGTGCTTAGTTTAATTAAAAGGTTGCCAAGGCTAATACACATGTATTCATTAACTGTTGAAGAATTGGATTGTATGCTCTTTCTCGATCCTCAAGATATCTGATTTCAGGTGTTTGGTTTTTTAGTAGTAGCATGATAATATATTTGTTTCTATGTGAGTTTGGAATTTGGATTTTAAACCTGTTTAGTGTGTTAATCATCCATGTAGTGTTGGAAACATAGTTATGAAAAAATGTAGACAAAACTGCTTTGTGTCATTATGTTATCCTATTTGGCCCTGTTAAGAAAGAGGAATACTTATGTGGTATGGTATTGTTATGGTGACTGGTTTACTTTGAAAGTGCCTCATTAGCATTTAGATATGTGGGGAAGAGTGAATCATTAATGGTTGGGGGATATTTGGGAGTACGGTTTAGCTCTTGGTCAGGCTGCTCTCCCTAGCACAAGCATTGCCCTGGGCCCTAGAGACCCTTGGGAACTTTGAAGTGCTAGGGGATTCAAAGAGGGCTTTGACCTTGAGTAGAACTCTACACTTAGCCTCTAACCCACTTATATTCATTATTCCTTTTGGGTTAGTATTTAATGACAACGAAAGATTTTCAATGTAAATCCTTTACCACACATAACCGCCACATTAGTATGATCTTTCATAATATTTAAGTATTGATAGCTGTCGTGTTTCATTCTTGTCATTTACTCACATATTTCATGTATGATTATAACTCTAAAATATTGTTTTCTAATAACCTTATCAATTTATTTTGACATGTAAAACCATTAGGCATGTGGAGTTCTCAAAGAACTCAGGCCCAAACCCAGCATCATGCATTTGAAATTTGGAACTTGCCGTTGTCCATTCCCGCTGATTATTGGGCCTACCTCTTTCAGGCCCAAACCAAAGTCAATCTTCATCCTTTACTGCTTTTGTTAATATTTCGTTATCTATGTTCTTTACATGTATACGACATTTTTCTAGCCATATTTGATTAATAATCTGCTTTACCTTTTGAGTTACATAAATAACTTAGGCTAGCCTTAAAGAACATAGGGTTCAAAGAAATACTAGATAGTAACTATTCATTAATTCACGTACTATTCACATTATTAATCTGTCATGCTAACCCTTTCGTGAAGATTTTGAAGCTAAAAAAGGGTCCCTCTTTCAAAACCAGAAATGAATTGCAAGACTAGCCTTCTAAAAAGAATTTGACTCTTTCAAACTTAGGAGCTTCGTCCAGCAAGCTTTTCAAACATCCACTCAGACCTAAGACTTAGATAATTTCAGAAGCCAAGGTATATTTTAGACTCATTTGTTTATAACATCTTAAAGTTATATGGACATCCATCCTCTTAAAGAAACAAAGTGTTTTCTACATGTTTCATGCAAACCATTCAATTTTGGAACTCTATTAATTACATCAATATAATTTTCAAGACTCTTTCTAAAATTCATACCCCTTTTAAAATCTCGGATCCCTTCTAACATCCTACTCTCACTTAGATAAATATTAAGCCATGCCTCTCTAATACTAACTAAGAAAAATACAAACAACTAACCCTTTAAATTTAGTCTAAGTGCAATGGAGCTACCTCAGGTAGATCTTAAAGGGTGCCTAAAACCTTCCCCTTAGAAGAACAAGATCCCATACCCAAAATCTCACTGGTTAGCAGACCAATAAAGAATATGACTTTAGTAATTAAATAGGTTCCCTAGTGTTGACGGTCAATTTTGACCTTCCCTTTTATAATTAATTAATTTATACTTAATAATTTACAATAACTATTCTGGAAGTATTTTTTAGTAATAAATACCTACTTCTACCAATTAATTAAGTATTAGTTTTATAATTAATCACTTAGTATTAGTATTATGTAATTAAAAATATACTTACTATTTTAAGATTATTGAATTAAGTTGTATATACATCACATAGGTCTGTATAGTTGATTTAATGAATTATTCCTTAATTTCTAGTAAATTAGACTACTATATTAATAATTCGAAACTAGTGTTACAATTTAGAAAATACAGTATATTTACAAATAATTAATTACAATAATTAGTAGTATGTTTGATAATTATAATTTTTATCATATTTTATTGAAAGTAATTAAGTTTATTTAGATTAATTTCAAAGGGGTTAAAGACTAAAAGGCTGGTATTGCAATTTCTTAATTAATTACAAAGTGGCTATTCTTTAAATTAATTTCAGCCCAATGCCAAGCCCAAACGGATCTGACCCAGTCCAAACACCCCATCTCATTCTACTTTGGCAATCCTTGCTATCACCTTGCCAATCACCATGTGTCGCGTCACCCATCTCCAGCACACATAGAACAAACACAAATCATTTGGGCCGTTCGTTGCTTAAATCAACGGCCCATGTTTTAATTCTTTTTCCTCTTTAATTTTTAAGCACCCAGAGACTTAATCTCAACAATCTGATCAGAGACATCTAACAGCCACCGATTTTTCCCCATTAAAGTATTTTTAATTTCCTAATTATCAATACGATCGGAGCCGTTGATCAACATATCCAACGGCTCCTATTTCATGTCCTATCTTAAAATCATAGGCGGCCCCTAAACTTACCCAAACCCTAATCATTTCTTACCTCCCTTGCTGCCTCTCTTTCCCTTTCCTCTCTCCTTTCTCTCATCCCTCCAAACCCATCAATCATGAAACCGTGCACAAATCAGTGCAAGGTCACAAAACCTTTACCAAATCGTCCATCCTTGCTCCTCCATCCCCAAATCCCGCTAATTTTCCCTTTTTTCCTCTTCAAATCTGAGACACCAGACGCGGCCGGTAAAGTTGAAGCCCCATTTCTTCTTCGTTCTTTCAAATCCAACTTACAGATTCGTCTGCTTTCTCCCTAGGTTATGAATCCAGTGATTTCATTTTCTATTTTCATTGATTAAATTTGAAACCCTTGACCTAAATGATGAAACTTCATTCATTTGGTTTCTCCACTCGTTCTTCCAAATCAGAGCACGCATGAGCTCCTCATGATAATTATTCTTAATGAGAGGTCAAATGCAATGACCTCTGGACCTCCAGTATTTACCCGATGGTTTCTCACTTGTAACGGCTGTCGTGCACTCAGGTTAAAGCTTCATTCATTTTCCTCTCCAATTCACTCTGATTTCATTCTATCTCTTTAGATTTTCTGAACCAGGGGTCAAATGCAATGACCTATGGACCTCCGATCTTTACCCGATGGTTTTTCCACTTGTAACGACTGTCGTGTACTCAGGTAAAAGCTTCATTCATTTTCCTCTCTGATTCACTTTGATTTCACTTTATCTCTTTAGATTTTCCTCAATCTTGCTATCATCATCAATCTCTCTTCACTTTTCACTATTATTTTGAATATGTTGAAACCCTAGAGCTTTAAATAGCACTATAAATAGGTCTTTAATGTTCTTATCTACAACCACCAACCACTGATGAAAAAACACAACAAGATACCCTTACTAGCTACACCTAACGTTTGAAAGGTTAATACACAATACAGTGTTTAGGAAGATTCCGATTAAATTGAGTTCTTGGTCAATTTTCTACTTTTTCCTTTCCCCTCTGATTCTGAGTATAATTGATTAAGAGCATGAGCTCTTAGATTTCTAAAGGCTGACTCGAATACTCGTTTGGTTTGCTACCTCAAAAAAGGTCATTAAAACCTCAACCTTGCTCTTCTTTCACTAGTTTAAATCCCTAAATATGAAATGCTTTACTATCTCTATCGATTGATCTTAGACAATGTGTTTATGTCTTCTAGGTATGTTATATATTTGTTAAAGACTAATGAGTAATTTTTTTGGGGGGGGGCAAATTATAAGTTTTTATTCATAATAAAAGCAAACTGCAAAGGAAAAGTACAAGTAAGGGGAACAAAAGCTCGAGTAGTGTCTGTCCAAAGGAATAGGACCTAAGCAAACACATACCGAGCTAAACCTTACCTTACTAATCCTATTGAGGCAAATAAAAGGCCTCACCTATTAGCAAGCATATAAAAAGAAAGAACTAGACAAAACCAAATATTCGATGATCATCATAGAGTTTATAATACACTCTATGATGATATTACATAAGATAATGCTTACAAAATGATATAATAAAATGCAGTAATAATTATGGGCTTGTCCTTCCTTATCAATGCTGTGAATTCTTCGATTTGTAAAATTTTATCTTCTTCCTCCGACCTTTTCAAAATGTATACCCAATTCATGATTTTTTCTTTTTTGATCGGCTGGACTTTGTCGACGTTGTTGCAACGACCTGTTTTTGTTTCGCAGCTCTCATTGGGAGATGCCTAATATTCTCCTCATCGTAACTTTTTCCATCCCTATCAACTGATGTTTCCTTGACTGGATGTTACTGCTGCCCCGATATAGCGATTGTCATTGCCTTTGTGTGCTCTGGTTTTGTTGAGGTCAGTGCCTGCTGCTGTTGTTCACCTATTGGACTGCCTGTGCTAGAAATTAGGCTGCTGCTGTTTCTCAGCATTTGTGAGGAGTTGTTGTCTCTGCTGCACAACCAGTGTACTGCTGGTATGCTGATGCCCCATTTTTGAATCCGGACAATGTGCAAGCAATTCATCTTCCTCATTTTCATCATAAATCTCAGCACGTAAGTTGAGCTCTAACTGTTGACGAGCTAGTTTTTGTGCAAGCATTGACAAAGTTTCATTCCTCTTCTTGGTAGTTTTTGTGCAAGCATTGACTAATGAGTAAATTCTGCAATCATGAACTTCTTTTAAAAATATTTGAATGCCGATATGCATATGTTGATTCATGTCTATTGTTAACTCTGAAATAACTTCTTGACTTTCGTAATATTTAGTTCCAAACCTCTCTCTCTCTCTATTATGCTCTATTAACACAGTCATGATTGTTATACTAATCTGTCTTGAACATTATTTTACCATTCTACATTGGCTTATTCAATCCAACAGAGTATGATTCTGTAAGGTGTTATAAATCAGATTGTTATCCTGGTATTGATGTATTAGCTTATGACTTTTTAATCTATTCTTATCTCTCAAATATGTCTCTTTGATTCTGTTGACTACTTGATTGAACTCATGACTGCTTATGTGAGCATATCTTGAGTTAGTTGGATCTTCATGCTACATTTGTGTATGATTATGTGATTGCTTTATTGTAATGACCTGGCAAGTCGTTTAGAGAGTTGTAGCCCTGTTCCCTCATTTGCTGCTCCTTTTGTGCTTTATTGTTGTTATATGACTTATAGTTGGTTTGGGTTCGGAGAGAGTTCGGAATGAATCGAGACACTTAGTCGCATAATAGAAAGCTTAAATTGGAAAAGTTTATCGGATGTTGACTTGTGTGTTAACAACCCCGGATTTGAATTTAGATGGTTTCATTAGCTCTGTTAGGTTATTCTGAACTTAGGAGCGTGTCCAGATGGTGAGTTGGAGGTCAGTAGTTGAATTAGGCTTGAAATGGCAAAAGTTAAATTTTTGGGAAGTTTGACCGGGAGTGGACTTTTTGATATCGGGATCGAAGTCTAATTCCGGAATATGGAGCAGGTCCGTGGTATCATTTGGGACTTGTGTGCAAAATTTGGGGTCAATTGGACGTGATTTATATGTTTCAGCGCCGCTTGTAAAAATTTGGAGATTCAAAGTTCATTAGGCTTGACTCTATGTGCGATTCGTGTTTTTGATGTTGTTCGAGGTGATTTGAGGGTTCGACTAAGTTCGTATGATGTTTTGGGACTTGATGGTATGTTTCGTTGGGGCCCCGGGGGTTTCGGGTGAGTTTTGGATGGTTAACGTAGCTGCAGATTTTCAGGTGATTAATCTAGTCTCCTTGTATGCGATCGCGTGGGAAGGTCCATGATTGCGTAAGCTTAGTTGGGTAGTGGAGGACTTTGTTCTACGCTTTCGCGAGAAGGAGGATGCGATCGAGTAGTCTTGGGAGGTTGTGATTCGCGAACGCGTGGCTATGATCGCGTTCACGTAGGGTATAGGAGGCAGAAGCTGGGGTCACGCATTTGTTCCTCACGATCGCGTGAAGAGGGCCGCGATTGCGTAGGTCTGAGGAAGCATTAGGTCGCCTTCGCATGGATATCTCAGTGATCGTGTAAGGCAAAATAGAGGGGCGGACTATTTTGTGTTTCACGAACGCGGGAAGATTGTCGCGTTCGCGATGAAGGCGTAACTGGCAGAATAAAAGATTCAAAGATGAGGGTTTCGAGTTCATATAACAAAATTGATTTGGGAGCTCGGTAGAAGGCGACTTTTAAAGGGTTTTATACGTGGGTGTTTGGAGTAAGTGGTTCCTATCTAGTTTTGGTTAATTTCCACCAATGTGCCTTTGATTCTACCATTAAATTTGTGATTTTGGGTGGAAAATTGAGGAAAGTGAAGAAGAGTTCTTGGGCTAGATTTTTGAGGATTTGAGTGGGATTTTGTTATCGGATTTGAGTAAATTTGATATGGTTAGACTTAGAGTTGAAATGGGCTTCAGGGTTTGGTGATTTTGTTGGATTCCAAGATGTGGGCCCGGGGGCGGTTTTGAACCGATTTCAGGATTTGAGTTATAACTTCGTAATTTCTTGTAGAATTGATTCTTTTAGCTCGTATTGATTATATCGTACTGTTCATGGCTAGATTTGAGGCAATTGGAGTCCGATTTGTGGGGCAAAGGCGTGTTGAAATAGAGTTTTTCTTGGATTGAGGTAAGTAACTCTTCTAAACTTGAATCTGAGGGTTTGAAACAATGAAATATATGTTATATGATTGGTGTTGAGGTGACGTGCGGGCGTGCACCATGAGAATTGTGACCTGGTCGATTCCATGGCACTGTATTGTGAATTTATCTTATTGATGTTCGTGTTTCCATCATGTGATAAAGTAAACAAGCTGTTAAATATGCTAGAGATCATGTTTAGGCTATATGTCGGTACTGTTGGAACCCATGGTGGTCATTTCTTGCTATTGTCTTACTGATTTCATTGATGTTTCGTACTCATTCATATTCATTCATTTCACATCTCTGTTGTTATTTATTGATGCATCCTATCATTGCTTTTAGGCTAGTTTCATTGACATGGTGAGCCCGTGAGAGAGACTGGAAAGATTGATGACTGAATGAGGCCGAGGGCCTGGCTACAAGTGACATTTATGGGATTGGGGTGCACACCGCAGTGTTTATACTGATTTATGATAGTGCTTGGGCTGAAGCAGCCCCTCCGGAGTCTGCACACACCCCCAGTGAGTGCGGTTGATTATACTGAAGGATGGATCTTCCCTGGACATAGATCTTGTCCGAAGCATTAAATACCTAGGGATGAATCTTCCCCACGGGCTGGATTGGCCCAACTCAGTACTGGGTGGCTGATGGTCGGTCGATGTATATATTCAGGGATGGATCTTCCTTGGGCCAGATTGTCCATATACAGTACTGAGTGACTGAGCTATTGAGAGTGTGAGCACATGAGGCTGACAGCATGGTGCATCACATATAGCATGTGCATTGGCATGTAGAAGTAGAGAAGCTATATTCTTCTTATCATTTAGATTTGATCTATTTTACTGTTTTGAGTTTATCTACTGGTCTTGAAAGCATTCCTATGTTTCTACACTGTTACTTCTATATTGAATTGTACTGGTTGAGTTCGTCACTAGTTTCAGTCCACAATTTTGATTTGTTACTTACTGAGTTGGTTATACTCGCGTTACACCCTATACCTCGTGTGCAGATATAGGTGCTTCTAATCACGGCGACTGCTGAGTGTGGAGTCAGGATCTCGGGAGAATATCAAGGTAGCTGCAAGGCATTTGCAGACCTTGACCCTCCTTCGTTATCTTTACTTGCATTTCAGTTTTTACTCTTTAGACATTATATTAGACTATCTTCCGTTGTAGATGCTCATGTACTTGGTGGCACCCCGATTTTGGGAGAGATTGTATTGGATTGCGTATTTATTTCTGTTTTCAAAGGTTTTCCTTAAATATTAACTGCTTCCTTATTTTTCAAAGCTTTTGGTTATGTTAAAAAGTTGAGTAATTGGCTTGTCTAGCTCCACGATAGGCGCCATAACGACGGTTGGTTTGGGTCGTGACAAGTTGGTATCACAGATAGGTTACATAAGTCTCACGAGTCATGAGCAGGTTCAGTAGAGCTTGCGGATTGGTACGGAGACATCTGTACTTATCTTCGAGAGGCTGCCGAACCCTTAGGAAATTTAACATTTCTTGTACTCTCGTCGTGCGGTTTTGGTTACTCTGATAACTAAATTCCTGTTATTCTATTCTCTCACAAATGGTGAGGACACGTACTAATGGACAGGATGGAAAGCCACCAGTACCACCAGCTAGGGCCGTGAGAGGCCGAGGTCGCATTGTGTAGAGGTCGTGGTAGGGGCAGGGGTGCAGCTGGTACAGTAGCTAGGGCAGCACCTGCAGACCCACCAACCGCTCCAGCTCAGGAGCAGGTACCAGATACAGTTGACCCAGTGGGATCAGCTCAGGCACCAGCTGTTCCCATCGTGATTCCAGGCCTTCAGGAGGCCTTAGCTCAGATTCTGACCGTGTGTACCTTTCTTGCTCAGGTAGTCTTTGTTCCGGCTGCAGCAGCCATTTCTCAGGCCGGGGGAGGTACTCAGACTCCCACTGCCCGTACACCCAAGAAGGTAATGCAGGGACTCCAGACCCCCGGGGCACTACCAGCTCAGCCGGCTGCAGCTGCTCAGGCCCGGTAGTCCCCGTTATGGATGATGATGAGCAGAGGAGACTTGAGAGATTTGGGAGACTTCGACCTTAGATGCTTCGGGCAGCGGGTATTCCGGAGACCAGTGGGGTCTCGTTCACTACTTTTCAGTTTTCTAGGGCTGCCCTCAGATGGTGGGAGGCTTATAAATGGCGCAGACAGGTCGGTGCAGCACCACTTACATGGCAGGAGTTCTCCGTTATCTTCTTGGAGAAGTTCGTGCCGCAGTCTGTAGCCATGAGGAGGGGTGAGAGAGAGGCCAAGAGGCCTCGAGGATCAGGTGGTTTCAGTGGTGTTTCTTCTGGGGGTCAGTTCCACCGTGGCAGGGGTCGTCCTTATAGGTATGCTCAAATGGCTCATCCAGTTCACCGTGGTACATCATCTGGCCATGGTTCATATAGTACACATAAGGGTCAATTATCTCTCAGTGCCCTTCTAGCTTAGAGTTTGCCCTATGCACCTTCAGTTTAGGGCTCATCGGCACCAGGTTCTTCTAACGAGTATTCTGGTGCTCGGGGCTCCCTCCAGTCCCCACCTCCATTCGCAAGGAGGGGTCGTTTCGAGTGTGGAGATACGGTTCACATCAAGGGGTATTGTGCCCGCCTTACGGGAGGTCCAGCTCAGTAGCGGAGTCAGCCTACGAATTTAGCACCCTTTACTTCACCACCCACTCAGCCAGCTCAGGGTGGGGCCCAGTCAGCTAGAGGCCGCCCTAGAGGGGGAGGCCGATCAGGTGGCGGTCAGGCCCGATTGTATGTTATTCCTGCCAAACCAGATGCTATTGATTCAGATGCAGTGATCACATGTATTGTCTCAATTTTCCATAGGGATGCCTCTGTATTATTTGACCCTGGTTCCACTTATTCATATGCATCATTGTATTTTGCTCAACATTTAGATATGCCCCGTGAGTCCTTAGCTTCATTCATTCATGTCTCTATGCCCATGGGCGATACTATTGTTGTGGATCGTGTATGTCGGTCATGTGTGGTGACTATTGGGGGATTGGAGAGTATAGTTGATCTTCTGCTGTTTAGTATGGTGGAATTTGATGTGATTTTGGGTATGGATTGGTTGTCTCCCTCTCATGCTGTTCTAGATTATCACGCTAAGACTGTGACGTTGGAGATGTCGCGAGTTACCAAGGATTGAGTGGAGGGGTTCTCTAAACTATGTTCCCACCAGAGTGATTTCATATTTGAAATCCCAGCTGATGGTTGGGAAAGGTTGTTTATCTTATTTGGCCTATGTGAGGGATGTTAGTGTTGATACTCCCACTATTGATTCCACTCCGGTGGTGCGAGAGTTTCCGGATGTGTTTCCTGTAGACCTGTCGGGCATGCCGCCTGACAGGGACATTGACTTCAATATTGACTTGGTGCTCATTTCTACCCCACAGTATCGTATGGCACTAGCTGAGTTGAAAGAATTGAAGGAGCAGCTTTAGGAACTCCTTAATAAGGGGTTTATTCGGCCTAGAGGGTCACCTTGGGATGCACCAGCTCTTTTTGGGAAGAAGAAGGATGGTACTATGAGGATGTGCATTGATTACAGGCAGTTGAACAAAGTTACAATCAAGAACAAGTATCCTTTACCGTGTATTGATGATCTATTTGACCAGCTTCAGGGAGCGAGGGTGTTCTCCGAGATCGATTTGAGGTCTGGGTATCACCAGTTGAAGATTCGGGACTCGTATATTCTAAAGACAGCATTCAGGAATCGTTATTGTCATTATGAGTTCCTTGTGATGTCTTTTGGGCTGACCAATACCCCAGCAGCATTCATGCATCTGATGAACAGTGTGTTTCAGCCTTATCTCGACTCGCTTGTTATACTGTTCATTGATGATATCCTAGTGTACTTTCGTAGCCAGGAGGAGCATGCGCAGCATTTGGGGAATGTGTTGTAGCAGTTGAGGGAGGGGAAGCTTTATGCCAAGTTCTCCAAGTGTGAGTTTTGGCTTTACTCAGTGGCATTCATGGGGCACGTGGTGTCCAGTGAGGGTATTCAGGTAGATCCGAAGAAGATAGAGGCAGTTCAGAGTTGGCCCAGACCGTCCTCTGCGATGGAGATTCGGAGCTTTCCTAGCTTGGCTGGTTATTATCGTCGCTTCATGGAGGGCTTCTCGTCTATTGTGTCGCCCTTGACCAAATTGACCCAAAAGGGTGCTCCTTTCAGGTGATCGGATGAGTGTGAGGAGAGCTTTTAGAAGCTCAAGACTGCTTTGACTACAGCTCCAATTCTAGTTTTGCCTTCAGCGATAGGCTCTTATACAATATATTTTGATGCTTCTCGGATCGGTGTTGGGTGTGTATTGATGCAGGAGGGTAGAGTGATTGCTTATGCTTCGTGCCAGTTGGAGCCTCATGAGAAGAACTACCATGTCCATGATTTAGAGTTAGCTGCCATCGTTCATGCTTGAAGATTTGGAGGCAGTATCTCTACGGTGTGTCTTGTGAGGTGTTTACGGATCATTGGAGCCTCCAACACTTGTTCAAATAGAAGGATCTAAATTTGAGGCAGTGGAGATGGTTGGAGCTGTTAAAGGACTATGATATCACCATTCTGTATCATCCCGGGAAGGCCAATATGGTGGCCGATGCCTTGAGTGGAAAAGTGGTGAGTATGGGTAATCTTGCATTCATTCCCGTAGGAGAGAGACCTCTTGCAGTTCATGTTCAGGCTTTGGCCAAGCAATTCGTGAGATTAGATGTTTCAGAACCCAGCCTTGTTCTAACTTGTGTGGTTTCTCGGTCTTCCTTATCAGAGAGCGCCAGTATGATGATCCCCATTTGCTTGTCCTTAAAGACAAGGTTCAGCACGGTGATGCTAGAGATGTGACTATTGGGAATGATTGGGTATTGAGGACGCAGGGTCGGATTTGTGTGCCCAAAGTGGATGGGCTACGTGAGTTGATTCTTGAGGAGGCCCACAATTCTCATTATTCCATTCATCTGGGTGCCGCGAAGATGTATCAGAGCTTGAGGCAGTACTATTGGTAGAGGAGAATGTAGAAGGATATAGTGGGGTTTGTAGCTCGGTGCCTTAACTGTCAGTAGGTGAAGTATGAGCATCAGCGACCGGGTGGATTGCTTCAGAGGTTAGAGATTCCAGAGTGGAAGTGGGAGCGGATCACCATGGATTTCGTAGTTGGGCTCCCACGGACTTCGAGGAAGTTCGATGCTATTTGGGTGATTGTGGATCGGATGACCAAGTCCGCGCACTTCATTCCAGTTGGTACTACCTATTCTTCGAAGCGGTTGGTTGAGATTTACATTCGAGAGATTGTCCGCCTTCACGGTGTGCCAGTGTCCATCATTTCAGATCGAGGCACGTAGTTTACATCACAGTTCTGGAGAGCAGTACAGCGAGAGTTGAGCACCCAGGTTGAGTTGAGCATAACATTTCACCCTTAGATGAACGGACAGTCCGAGCGCATGATTCAGATATTGGAGGACATGCTACGCGCTTGTGTCATTGATTTTGGGGGTTCTTGGGATTAGTTCCTTCCACTCGCGGAGTTTGCCTACAACAACAGCTACCAGTAGAGCATTCAGATGGCTCCGTATGAGGCTTTGTATGGGAGACGGTGTAGATCTCCAGTGGGTAGGTTCGAGCTGGGGGATGCTAGGTTGTTGGGTACTGACTTGGTTCAGGATGATTTGTACAAGGTTAAATTGATTCAGGATCGGTTTCGTATGGTGCAATCTAGACAGAAGAGTTATGCCGATAGGAAGGTCGGTGGTGTTGCTTACATGGTTGAGGACAAGGTCCTGCTGAAGGTTTCACCCATGAAGTGTGTTATGAGGTTCGAAAAGAAGGGGAAGTTGAGCCCTCGGTACATTGGGCCATTTGAGGTGCTTCGGAGGACTGGGGAGGTGGCTTACGACCTTGTCTTGCCGCCTAGTTTGTCGGGTGTGCATCCAGTATTTCATGTTTCTATGTGCCGAAAGTACGTTGGTGATCCATTTGATGTTTTGGATTTCAGCAACATTTGGTTGGATGGTGATTTGACCTATAATGTGGAGCCGATGGCCATTTTGGATCGGTAGGTTCGAAAGTTGAGGTCAAAGGACATAACTTCAGTGAAGATGTAGTGGACAGGTCAGCCCACGGAGGAAGCTACTTGGGAGACCGAGTGGGAGATGTGGAGCAGATATCTATACCTATTTATGACTCCAGGTATATTTCTAGGCCCGTTCGAGGACGAACGTTTTTTAAGAGAGGGAGGATATAACGACCCGGCCAGTCATCTTGAGAGTTGTAGCCCCTTTCCCTCATTTACTGCTCCTTTTGTGCTTTATTGTTGTTATATGACTTATCGGGTTAGTTGGTTGGGGTCCGAAGAGATTTCGAAATGAATTGAGACACTTAGTCTCATAATGGAAAGCTTAAATTAGAAAAGTTGACCAGTTCTTGACTTGTGTGTAAACGACCCCTGATTTGAATTTAGATGGTTCTGTTAGCTCCGTTAGGTGATTTTGAACTTAGAAGCATATCTAGATGGTGATTTTGAGGTCTGTAGTTGAATTAGTCTTGATATGGCCAAAGTTGAATTTTTGGGAAGTTTGACCGCGAGTGGACTTTTTGATATCGGGATCGGAGTCCGATTCCGGAAGTTGGAGCAGGTCCGTGGTGTCATTTGGGACTAGTGTGCAAAATTTGGGATCAATCGGTCGTGATTTGATAGGTTTAGGTGCCACTTGTAGAAATTTGGAAATTCAAAGTTCATAAGGCTTGAATCTATGCATGATTCGTGTTTTTGTTGTTGTTCGAGGTGATTTGAGGGTTCTACTAAGTTCGTATGATGTTTTGGGATTTGATGGTATGTTTGGCTGGGGTCCTAAGGGTTTGGTATGAGTTTCGGATGCTAAACTGATCGATTTTGGACTTGGTGTTATAGCTGCAGATTTTCTGGTGCATTAATCTGATTTCCTTATACGCGATCGCGTGGGAAGGTCTGTGATCGTGTAGGCTTAGCTGCGCAGTGGAGGACTTTGTTCAACGCGTTCGCGAGAAGGAAGATGTGATCGCGTAGTTGTGGGATGTTGTGATTCGCGAACGCGTGGCTATGGTCGCGCTCGCATAGGGTATTGGAGGCAGACTCTGGGGTCACCCATTTGTTCTTCACGATCGCGTGAATAGGGCCGCGATCGCATAGTTCTAAGGAAGCATTAGGTCGCGTTCGCGTGGATGTCTCTGCGATCGCGTAAGGCAATATAGAGCGGCAGACTATTTTGTGTTTTGCGAACGTGGGAAGATTGTCGCGTTCGCGATGAAGGCGTAACTGGGCAGAAGAAAAGATTCAAAGATGAGGGTTTCAAGTTCATATCAAAAAATTGATTTGGGAGCTCGGTAGAAGGCGACTTTTGGAGGAATTTTCACGTGGTGGGGTAAGTGATTCCTATCTAGTTTTGGTTAATTTCCATGAATGTGCCTTTGATTCCACCATTAAATTGTGATTTAGGGTGGAAAATTGAGGAAAGTGAAGAAGAGTTCTTGGGCTAGATTTTTGAGGATTTGAGTGGGATTTTGTTATCGGATTTGAGTAAATTTGATATGGTTAGACTCGGGGATGAAATGGGCTTCCGGGTTTGGTGATTTTGTTGGATTCCGAGACGTGTGCCTCGAGGGTTGTTTTGAGCCGATTTCGGGTTTTGAGTTATAATTTCATCATTTCTTGTATAATTGATTTCTTTAGCCCGTATTGATTGTATCATACTGTTTATTGCTAGATTTGAGGCAATTGGAGTCTGATTTGTGGGGCAAGGTGTGTTAGAGTAGAGTTTTTCTTGGATTGAGGTAAGTAACACTTCTAAACTTGACTCTGAGGTTTCGAAACCCTGAAATATGTGTTATATGATTGGTGTTGAGGTGACGCACATGCCAAGTGACGGGCGTGCGGGCGTGCACCATGAGAATTGTGACCTGGTCGATTCCATGGCATTGTATGTGGACTTATCTTGTTGATGTCCGAATTTTCATCATGTGATTAAGTATTTAAGCTGTTAAACATGCTAGAGAGCATGTTTAGGCTATATGTCGATACTGTTGGAACCCATAGTGGTCGTTTCTTGCTGTCGTCTTACTGATTTCATTGATATTTCGTACTCAGTCATATTCATTCATTTCACATCATATCTTAGTCTCTGTTGTTATTTATTAATGCATCATATCATTATTTTCGGGCTAGTTTCATTGACATGGTGAGCCCGTGAGAGAGACTGGAGAGATTGATGACTGAGTGAGGACGAGGGCCTGGCTACAAGTGACATTTATGGATCGGGCTTCACGCCACAGTGATTATACTGATCTATGATAGCGCTTGGACTGAAGGAGCCCCTCTGGAGTCTGCACACACCCCTAGTAAGCGCGGTTCATTATATTGAGGGATGGATCTTCCCTGGACATGGATCTTGTCCAAAGCATTATATACCTGGGGATGGATCTTCCCCACAGGATGGATTGGCCCTACTCAGTACTGGGTGCTTGATGGTCAGTCGCTGTATATATCCCGGGATGGATCTTCCCTGGGCCGGATTGGCCATATACAGTATCGAGTGATTGAGCTATTGAGAGTGTGAGCGCATGAGGCTAACAGCATGTGCATTGGCATGTAGAAGTAGAGAAGTTATATTCTTCTTATCATTCATATTTGATCTATTTTACTGTTTTGAATTTATCTACTGATTTTGAAAGCATGCCTACATTTTTGCACTGTTACTTCTATATTGAATTGTGCTGGTTGAGTTCGTCATTACTTTCAGCCCACAGTTTGAATTTGTTACTTACTGAGTAGGTTGTACTCACGTTACACCTTGTACCTCGTGTGCAAATCTAGGTGCTCTCGGTCACGGCGGCTTCTGAGTGTGGAGTCAGGATCTCGGGAGACTATCAAGGTAGCTGCATGGCATTTGCAGACCTTGACCCTCCTTCGTTATCTTTACTTGTATTTCGGTTTTAACTCTTTAGACATTGTATTAGACTATCTTCCGTTGTAGATGCTCATGCACTCGATGACACCCCGATTTTGGGAGAGATTGTATTGGATTGCGTATTTATTTCTGTTTTCAAAGGTTTTCCTTAAATATTAACTGCTTCCATGTTTTTCAAAGCTTTTTGGTTATGTTGAAAAGTTGATTAATTAGCTTGCCTAGCTCCACAATAGGCGCCATCATGACGGTTGGTTTGAGTCGTGACATTTATGTTGAACCTAAGTTATGAAAAGCTATTGAAATGTACTTAAGGTGTGGTAACACATTTGTTTATTTAGAACACTATTGCTAAGACTCCCTTATGCTTGGAACCTAATCCCATACATAATTAGCATGTTTCCCTTAGTGTGATGATATCTTCATCCTGCTCTTGGACTTCACATGATGATACTGTTAGTAACACTTCTATGATATGATGTCTGCTAAGTGCCCTTTGTGTATGTTTGCGATCCTGTGTTTAGTTGTGTTTCTATTTGATTTCCATGACTATATACGTGCCAACATTGTTTTGAAACTTCACTGAGTGCTCTTAAGTATAATAGACATAACTTATGGACTCCAAAGAAGCTCTTTGTTACTACTGCTTCAATATAATTGCCTGCTTTATTCCGATGGAATTAGTTTGAAGTTAAAAACTCTCAAAGAAATGAACATGTCATTAATTCTTAAAGTTAAATACGATTGATGGTTTGAAATTCTGCTAAGTACTCTTAGGAGCTCTAATTTGATTTATGAATTTATGACCTTGCTAACATCTTTAGAAGTTCTATTCGTAGTTTGCAAATTTATGATCCTGTTAAACTCCTTAGAAGTTCTCTAAGATAAAATCTGTGATCCTGTCATTGCTTCAGAAATCCTGATGGTAGTTTGATATCTTTAGTAGTATTAGTGGGAGTTCTGATTATGGTTACTGCTTTTAAACTTCTGTTAATACTCCTTGAATGTCCTATTTAAAGTTGTTAGCCTACGCCTCATGATTAGGGTTATTGATATATATTTATCATTGAAGTTGTTTGAACTGCGTTTGTATTAGCATTCTTTAGAAAGCATCAACTGTAGTAATGAACCTATAATGTGGTTAGCACTCTTATAAGCTAATGATGACGAAAATAAGCTAATGATGACGAAATAGCTCAATTATGGTATGAAAGAAATCTACATAGCTAGAACAGGAAATTTTCCCATTTAGCCCGTGTACACACTCGTCACCTTGCGTACACAACTTTCACACATCACAATTATCACAAACAACACCAATGTTAAGGGGTAATTTCCCCACACAAGGTTAGGTAAGACATTTACCTCAAATCACGCTAACTCAATCAATTAGTAGTCCTTTCCCTCGATTATCCAACTCTGAACGGCTCGAATCTAGCCAAAACAACTTCATACTATAAATACAAACTATAGGAAACTAAATCGAACAATAATATTACGATATTTATGAAGAAATAAAAAGTCTACTCGGGACCGCATCTTGGAACTTGACTAAAATTTCAAAATCCAAACACCTATTCGATAACGAGTCCAACCATACAAGAATTACTCAAATCCGACATCAAATCACCTTTCAAAACTCAAAAATTTAGCCTAAGAAGTTTCTACCATTTTCCCTCAATTTTCCAACTCAAACCACTAATTAAATATTGAAATTAACAATAGATTCGTGTAATTTAACAAAAATAGAGTTAGGAATTCTTACCCCAATGATCCCTCTGAAAATCTCCCAAAAATCACCTCACACCGAGCTCTATAAGTCCAAAATGTGAAATATGAGAAGAACCCTCAATATGGAACTTAAATCTGCTTCCCAGTGATTTACTCTTCACGAACGTGGAAGGTGCCTCACGAACGCGATGCACGCTGAGCCCAGACCTACGCGAACACAACCTCTCTTACGCGAACATGGTGAATAACTTATCTTACCTTCGCGAACGCGAAGAACAACCTTATCTGCCTCCCAAGAAACCCTTCGCGAACATGAGACCTCTCTCGCGAACACGAAAAAGGAAACCATGCCTATAGCAAAACCAGTAGCTTCAGCAATCCTCAAGGTTCCGGAATGTGCCGAATATGGTCTGAATTACACCCTAGGCTCTCGGGACCTCAACCAAATATACCAACAAGTCCTAAATCATCATACAAACATGCTCGAAACATAAAATCACATCAAACAACACTAGAGCCACTAATCGCGCATCAATTCAAGACTAAGGAACTTATGAACTTCTTAATTTCAAAACTAATGCCGATTCATACCAAAACAACTTCGATTGACATCAAATTTTGCACACAAGTCTTAAATGACATAATGGACCTATTCTAACTTTTGAAAATGGATTCTGACCCTGATTTCAATAAAGTCAACTCCCGGTCAACTTCCCAAATCTTCCAAACCTTCAACTTTTTAAATTTTGCCAATTCACGTTGAAACGGCCTATGGACCTCCAAATCAACATCCGGATATGCTCCTAAGTCTAAAATTACCATACAGAGCTATTGGAATCATCAAAACTCTATTCCTGAGTCGTCTACACAAAAGTCAATCTACGGTCAACTTTTACAACTTAAACCTCAACCTTAGGGACTATGTGTATCATTCCACTCTGAAACTCACCCGAAACCAAAACCAAAACCAAACACCCCGGCAAATCTCATAACCACAATATAACATAGAGGAGGCAATAAATAGGGGGTGGGCTAAAATACTCAAAATGACCGGCCAGGTCGTTACATGCTCCCTCTCTTAAAACAAATGTTCATCCTCGAATGAGTATAGAGACATACCTGAAGTGGTGAAAAGATGAGGATAACGGATATACATCTCATGCTCAGTCTCCCAAGTTGCCTCCTCTATTGGTTGACCCCTCCACTGAACCTTCACTGAAGCAATGTTCGTCGACCTAAAATTTCGAACCTGCCTGTCAAAAATGGCCACCGGCTCCTCAACATAAGACAAATCCTTGTCCAACTGGACTGAGCTGAAATCCAACACATGAGATGGATCACCACGACACTTCCAAAGCATAGAAACATGGAATATTAGATGAACCGCAGCTAGACTAGGTGGTAGTACAAGCCTGTAGGCCACCTCTCCAATTCTCTCAAGTATCTCAAAAGGTCTGATAGACCTAGGGCTCAACTTGCCCTTCTTCCCGAACCTCATAACACCCTTCATGGGATAAAACCCAGAGCAAGAGCTCCCCAACCATGAATACAGCGTCGCTAACCTTCCGATCCGCATAGCTCTTTTGTCTAGATTGGGCTGAAGTCGATCTTGAATCAATTTAACCATTTCCAAAGCATCCTGAAACAAGTCTGTACCCAATACCCTAGCCTCACCCCTCTCAAACCAGCCCACCAAAGACCGACACCGTCTCCTATACAAAACCTCATACGGAGCTATCTGAATGCTCGACTGGTAGCTGTTGTTGTAGGAAAACTCCGCAAGCGGCAAGAAATGATCCCAAGAACCCCCAAACTCCATCACACATGCACAGAGAATATCCTCCAATATCTAAATAGTTCACTCGGACTGTTCGTGTGACGACTCGGCCAGTCGTCTCATGAGTTACCGTTCCGTTTTCCCCGTTTCTACCTTATTATGCTTCGTTATGTTATTTGGGATGTGTGTGAGAAATTTCATGTCATTTGGACATGGTCTGATTGGGTTTCTGATATAAAAAGTAACTTAGAAGATTTTGAATTTCTTAGGCTTGAATCCGACGCGAAATTGGTGTTGATAGGTTGTTCTGAGCATTCTGAAGGTTGGAACAAGTTTGAATGATGTTATGGGATATGTTGGCATGTTTGGTTGAGGTTCCAGTGGCCTCGGGTGAGTTTTTGGTGGCTAAACGGACTATTTCATCGTTGGAAACAAAATCTGCAGAAAAACCAGAGTCAGGAATGCGGTCAAATGCGGACCGCATATTGAACAATGAGATCGCATACCCAGACAAACTTCTGGGCAAGATCCAGGTCAGAAATGCGGTGTAAAATGCTCGCATTTCTAACATACAGGCTGCATATTTTGCACACTGAGACCGCAACCGAGGCAGATTTCTGGACAAAAATATATATCAAAAATACGGTCAAAAATGTGGTCGCATTTTTTGACATACGGACCGCAAACCATGCTTCGTACTAAATTGCAATGAAGGCTAGGGTTACCTTTGCGATGGTCGCGTCAAATATGCGGACCGCATATCTGTTATGCAACAGATATGCGATCGCATTTTAAGCCTGACAGGGGCGTTTTTGTCTCGATTCAACCCTTTATAAATAAGAAACCAATATCCATTAGCTATGCAAAACCCATTGTCGTTACCAAATAAGAGAACCATCT
This sequence comes from Nicotiana obtusifolia, assembly GCA_002018475.1. Lineage (NCBI taxonomy): Eukaryota > Viridiplantae > Streptophyta > Magnoliopsida > Solanales > Solanaceae > Nicotiana > Nicotiana obtusifolia. The sequence continues at coordinate 56,264 of MCJB01010875.1, read as the reverse complement.
CCAAAACACCCTAAATCACAGCAAATCAGCCTTGAGAACATATCAAAAGGAGACTTTCTTAGACAAATTCTTGAAAGAGGGGACTTTGGCCATCTTAAACATAATTGGAGCTATAGAGCTCGGATTGCAGCTAATCTTGAAGGGATTTTTGGGAGCTTTTTCAAGGGAAACATCGGGATAAGTGTTCCTAACTCAATCTTGGTCAAATTACCCAAATCTATTGCTATTCTAGAATGTAATTGGTGATTTAAGTTGGAAAATTTGTGGAAAATCCTCAAGTTTAGCTTTAAATAATTGGAGGTCAATCCGATGTCGGATTTCGATAATTTTAATATGGTTGAAATCGTGGGGAGATAAGCAACCCGTTGCCGTGAAAATTTCTAAGCTTCGAGAAGTGGGCCCAGGGCTCAGGTTTTGCTAAGTTCGTAATTTCTTGATATTTTTTGACTGTTTCGCTTGGGCTTTGTTCCCTCAGCGTATTGTGACATATCAGTTCTGATTTTGGATAGATTTGACGCGCGTGGAGGCCAATTTGAAGGGAAAAGGCATTGCGGGCTAGGGATTTAGCCGGTTCGAGGTGAGTAGTGATTATAAATGATGTTCTGAGGGTTTGAAACCCCGGAATTGCACATCGTAGTGCTATATTGAGGTGAGGCACGCGCTCGATGATGAGCGTGGGGTCGTTTACTACTGGGGATTGTGATGTGGTCCACCCCGATTGATGATTTTACTATGCAGTTACTTGTTACCATCTTGTTTTGGGCTGATTGCCATATTTGGGCTTCGTGCCAATTATTTGAACCCTTCGGGGGTATTGATCACTGTTTCCTCACTATTTTGATGTATTACTTGAACTCAGTCATGTTGTTTCCCAATGTTTTATAACTCATCCACCTTTACTCAGTTTTGACATTTAAACGATATTTTAAATGATGTTTGGGCTGAGAACTACTGTTTTACTATGCCCGAGGGGCTTGTGATGATTTTTTGACTGAGTGCGGCCGAGGGCCAGATGTGAGGTTTTTACTGAGTGATATGAGGCCGAGGGCCTGAGATACTTTATACGCCACGAGGTGGCTTGTGATTGATATGAGGCCGAGGGCCTGAGATACTGTACATACGCCACGAGGTGGCTTGATTGATATGAGGCCGAGGGCCTAGATGTATGCCACGTGGTGGCTTGATATTGCGCTTGGGCCGGAAGGGGCCCCTCCTGGAGTCTGTACACCCCCAGTGAGTGCGGGTACCCATTGTGATGCGAAACATAGCCCCAGGGGCTGATGTTGTACCATGTGATATGCCCGAGGGGCTGATGTTGTACCATGTGATATGCCCGAGGGGCTGATGTTGTACCATGTGATATGCCCAAGGGGCTAACGTTGTACCATGTGATATGCCCGAGGGGCTGATGTCATACCATGTGATATTATGCCCGAGGGGCGTGTTTTAAATGATACAGAGCCCGAGGGGCGATGTTTTACTTTATATTATTTACCAAAAAGGATTTCCTATTTTTACCTGTTGAAAAGAGATTTTACTTGGATTTCTCACTGATTTTCTGTTTGCGAATGATATTTTAAATGCTTCATTATATAATGCTTTGTGCTTTGTGTGTTTTCTTATTTTCAGTCGTTATTTATGCTTATTACTCACTGAGTTGGAGTACTCACATTACTCCCTGCACCATATGTGCAGATTCAGGAGTTGTTGGTTCTACTCCGGAGTACTGATTCCTCATGTCCAGGCGGTGATCCAGAGACTACGAGGTAGTTGTTGGCATCCGCAGCCCCGTATCTCTTTCATCTCATTGTTCTTATGTTTCTTTAAAAAATTTGCCAGATATTGTAATTAGTAATCTTGTTATTAGGATTCATTAGTTGCTCATCACATTGTGACACCCCGGTTTGGGCTATAGTCGGGAAGGTTAGCAACATTTTCCGCGGATGATTGCTATTAATCTATGCTTGTATTGTTTTCTTGCTGATTAACTGCCTAAAATGATACTTAGTTTGAATTGGCTGGCCTTGTCTTCACGAGAGGCGCCATTACGACCGGGTTCGGGGTTAGGGTCGTGACAGCTCGGTATTAGAGCCTAGGTTACATAGGTCTCACGAGTCATGAGCGGGTTTAGTAGAGTCTCGCAAATCGGTACGGAGACGTCTGTATCTATCTTCGAGAGGCTGCAGAACCTTTTCAGGAAAACTTCATATTCTTGAAATTCTTGTCGTGCGGCTTGTTGATCCGAGCACTAACGCTTCTGTTATCCTACTCTCTCACAGATGGTGAGGACGCGAGATACCGGACGAGGTGGACAACCACCAGTACCACCCACTGAGGCCACCAGAGGCCGTGGGCGCGGTGGTGGTCGTGGTAGAGGCAGAGCAGCGCGGGAAGCACCTGTTGATCCACCAGATACCCCAGCTCAGGATCAGGCTCCAATAGCACCAACTCAGGCACCGGCTATGCCCATCGTGATTCCAGATCTTCCGGAGACCTTGGCTCAGATCTTATCAGTTTGCACTGGCCTGGCTCAGGCGGTTTCAGCCACCACAACAGCAACTACTTCACAGGCCGGGGAAGGCAATCAGACCCTTGCTGCTCGCACACCTGAGCAGGCAGTGCAGGGACCTCAGATGCCGAGGGCACCTCCAGCCTAGCCGGTTGCACCAGCTCAGGTGTTCACGGTAGTTATGCCAGATGATGAGCAGCATCGTCTTGAGAGGTTTGGCAGACTCCATCCTCCGTCATTCAGTGGTGCTGAGGGCGAGGATGCCCAGGATTTTCTTGACAAGTGTCAGTGAATGCTCCGGACAGCCGGGATTCTTGAGTCTAGTGGTGTGGCATTCACCACCTTTCAGTTTACGGGAGCTGCCTTCACTTGGTGGGAGGCGTATGAGAGGCGTAGACCGGTTGATGCAGCGCCCCTTACTTGGCAGCAGTTCTCCGCTCTTTTCTTGGAGAAGTATGTGCCGCAGTCCCACAGAGAGGAGCTGCATAGACAATTCGAATGGCTGCGACAGAGGGATATGACTGTGTCGCAGTATGAGTCGAGGTTTTTTGAATTGGCTCGTCATGCTGTCTAGATGGTTCCGACTAATCGTGAAAGGATCAGGAGATTTGTTGATGGCCTTAACTATCATCTCCGTATTCTTATGACCAGGGAGAGAGTATTGGGTGCCACTTTCGAGGAGGTGGTTGATATAGCTCGTGAGATTGAAACTTTTTGCCGTCAGGAACGAGAGGAGAAAGAGGGTAAGAGGCCTCGAGGATCGGGCAGTTATAGTGGTACTCCTTCGAGGGGCCAGTTTCAGCAAGGTAGAGGTCGTTCCTCCAGGCCTGCTCAGTCAGCCCGTCCAGAGTATCGTGGGGCATCTGCAAGTCGCGGTTATCATGGGTTGTAGCAGGGCCAGTCAACACCCAGCGCCCTTCCAGCTCGTGTTCCGTCGGCCTAGGGTCCTTCTATGCCGAGTGCATCTTTCTGAGCACCAGGGAGCTGTTATGAGTGTGGCGAGATGGGCCACATGTGGAGGCAGTGTCCTCATCGTGGTGCTAGATCATCCCAGCAGAGAGGTCAGCCCTCGACTTCTGCTCCAGTTACTTTACCACCCGCCCAGCCAGCTAGGGGTGGAGGTCAGGCAGCCAGGGGTCGCCCCAGAGGGGGAGGTCGATCAGGCGGTGGCCAGGCCCGATTCTATGCTATTCCAGGCAGGACAAATGCTAGTGCTTCAGATGCTGTCATTACAGGTATTGCTTCAGTCTACCACAAGGATGCATCTGTATTATTTGATCCCAGTTTCACCTATTCATATGTGTCCTCATATTTTACTCATTATTTGGGTACGCCTCGAGAATTTCTTGCTTTATCTATTCATGTGTCTACCCCGATGGGCGATACTATTGTTGTAGACCGTGTGTACCGGTCATGTGTAGTGACTATTGGGGGTCTGGATACACGAGTGGACCTACTGCTATTGAGCATGGTGGATTTTGATGTCATTTTAGATATGTATTGGTTATCTCCGTGTCGTGCTATTCTAGACTGTCATGCTAAGACCGTCACCTTGGCTATGCCGGATGTGCCGCGAATCGAGTGGCGTGGCGTGACTGACTACATTCCTAGTAGAGTGATATCATTCTTGAAGGCCTAGCATATGGTTAGGAAGGGTTGCCTTTCATACCTAGCGTTTGTGAGGGATGTTGGAGCTGACACTCCAAGCATTGAATTTGTTCCGGTTGTGAGGGATTTTCTAGACGTATTTCCTGCAGACCTACCGGGCATGCCACCGGACAGGGATATTAATTTTGGTATTGACTTGGTGCCGGGCACTCAACCCATCTCTATATCACCGTATCGCATGGCACCAGCAGAGTTGAAAGAATTGAATGAGCAACTTCAAGAACTCCTAGATTAAGGGGTTCATTCGGCCTAATGTGTCGCCTTGGGATGCACTGGTTCTGTTTGTGAAGAAGAAGGATGGCACGATGAGAATGTGCATTGATTACAGGCAATTGAACAAGGTAACAATCAAGAACAAGTATCCTTTACCTCGCATTGATGATTTATTTGACCAGCTTCAAAGAGCGCGGGTGTTCTCCAAGATTGATCTCCGTTATCACCAGTTGAAAATCAGGGATTCAGACATTCTTAAGACTGCTTTTCAGACTAGATATGGTCACTATGAGTTTCTTGTTATGTCTTTCGGGCTAACCAATGCCCCCGCAGCATTCATGCAGTTGATGAATAATGTATTTTGGCCCTATCCAGATTTGTTTGTAGTTGTATTCATTAATGATATCCTGGTGTACTCGCGGTAGCCAGGATGAGCACGCGGAGCATTTGCGAGTTGTATTGCAAAGATTGAGGGAGGAGAAGCTGTATGCAAAATTCTCTAAGTGTGATTTTTGGCTCGGTTCAGTGGCTTTCTTGGGGCACGTAGTGTCCAGTGAGGGTATACAGGTTGATCCAAAAAAGATAGAGGCGATTCAGAGTTGGCCTAGACCGTCCTCAGCCATAGAGATTGGTAGCTTCCCTTGGGTTGGCAGGCTATTATCGCCAGTTTGTTCAGGGATTCTCATCCATCGCATCGCCCTTGACCAAATTGACTCAGAAGGGTGCTACATTTATATGGTCAGACGAGTGTAAGGAGAGCTTTTAGAAGCTCAAGACAGCCTTGACCACAGCTCCAGTATTGGTCTTGCCATCAGCTTCAGGTGCATATACTGTGTATTGTGATGCTTCAAGAGTTGGGATTGGTTGTGTATTGATGTAGGAGGGTAGAGTTATTGCTTATGCTTTTCGTCAATTGAAGCCCCATGAGAAGAACTACCTCGTTCATGATTTGGAGTTGGCTGCCATAGTCCATGCATTAAAGATTTGGAGGCATTACTTGTATGGCGTATCTTGTGAGGTGTTTATTGATCATCATAGCCTTCAACATTTGTTCAAGCAAAAGGATCTTAATTTGAGGCAGCGGAGATGGCTGGAATTGCTCAAGGATTATGATATCACTATATTATACCATCTGGGAAAGGCCAATGTGGTGGCCGATGCTTTAAGCCGAAAGGCAGTGAGTATGGGGAGTCTAGCATATATTCCAGTTGGGGAGAGACCCCTTGCAGTTGATGTTCAAGCCTTGGCCAATAGGTTTGTGAGGTTAGACATTTCAGAATCTAGCCGGGTGTTGGCTTGTGTGGTTTCTCGGTCTTCGTTATATGATCGCATCAGGGAGCGCCAGTATGACGATCCGCATTTGCTTGTCCTTAGGGACAGAGTTCAGCATAACGATGCTAGAGATATCACCATCGGCGATGATGGAGTGTTGAGGATACAAGGCCGGCTTTGTGTACCCAATGTGGATGGGCTTCAGGAGTTGATTCTGGAGGAGGCCCATAGCTCGTGGTATTCCATTCATCCAGGTGCCGCAAAGATATCAGGACTTGAACCAACATTACTGGTGGAGAAGGATGAAGAAAGATATTGTGGGATTTGTAGGTCGGTGTCTCAACTGTCAATAGGTGAAATATGAGCATCAGAGACCGGGTGGCCTGCTTCAGCAGATGGCTATTCTCGAGTGGAAGTGGGAGCGGATTACTATGGACTTTGTGGTTGGACTTCCACGGACCTTGAAGAGGTTCGACGCCATTTGGGTGATTGTGGATCGGCTGACCAAGTCCGCGCACTTCATTCCTGTGTGTACTACCTATTCTTCAGAACGGTTGGCAAGGATTTATATCCGAGAGATTGTTCGGCTGCATGGCGTTCCAGTTTCTATTATTTCAGATAGAGGTACTCAGTTTACCTCACAGTTTTGGAGAGCCGTGCAGAGGGAGTTGGGTACTCAGGTGGAGTTGAGCACATCTTTTCATCCTCAGACGGATGGGCAGTCCGAGCGTACCACTCAGATACTGGAGGACATGTTACGTGCATGTGCTATTGATTTCGGAGGTTCATGAGATGAGTTTCTACCGCTTGCAGAGTTTGATTATAACAATAGTTATCAGTCGAGTATTCAGATGGCTCCATATGAGGCTCTGTACCGGAGGCGGTGTAGATCTCCGGTTGGTTGGTTCGAGCCCGGCGAGGCTAGGCTGTTGGGGACTGACTTGGTTCAGGATGCTCTAGAGAAGGTGAAAACAATTCAGGAGAGGCTCTGTACAGCGCAGTCGAGGCAAAAGAGTTATGCTGATAGGAAAGTCCGAGATGTGTCCTACATGGTTGGTGAGAAGGTATTGCTGAAGGTTTCGCCCATGAAGGGTGTTATGAGATTCGGGAAGAAAGGAAAATTGAGTCCTCAGTTCATTGGGCCATTTGAAGTGCTTAGGAGAATTGGGGAGGTGGCTTATAAGCTTGCCTTGCCACCTAGCCTATCGAATGTACACCCAATATTTCATGTTTCTATGCTTCGGAAGTATATTGGGGATCCGTCTCATATTTTGGACTTCAGCACAATTCAGTTGAATGATGATTTGACCTATGATGTGGAGCCAGTGGCGATTTTGGGTCGTCAAGTTTAAAACATGAGGTCCAAGGAGATAGCTTCAGTGAAAGTGCAATGGAGGGGCCGGTCCGTGGAGGAGGCTACCTGGGAAACCGAGCAAGAGATGCGGAGCAGATATCCTCACCTATTTGCAGCTTCAGGTATGTTTCTTGACTTGTTCGAGGACAAACGTTTGTTTAAGTGGGGAGAATGTGACGACCCGGCCAATCGTCTCATGAGTTACCGCTCTGTTTTCCCCGTTTCTGCCTTATTATGCTTCGTTATATTATTTGGGATGTGTGTGCGAAATTTCATATCACTTGGACATGGTTTGATTGGGTTTCTGATTAAAAGAGTAACTTAGAAGATTTTGAATTTCTTAGGCTTGAATCCAACGCGAAATTGGTGTTGATAGGTTGTTCTGAGTGTTTCGAAGGTTGGAACAAGTTTGAATAGTGTTATGGGATATGTTGGCATGTTTGGTTGAGGTTCCAGTGGCCTCGGGTGAGTTTTGGGTGGTTAAACGGACTATTTCATCGTTGGAAAGAAAATCTGTAGAAAAACCAGAGTCAGGAATGCGGTCGCATTCCTCAAATGCAGACTGCATATTGAGCAATGAGATCGCATACCCAGACAGACTTCTAGGCAAGATCCAGGTCAGAAATGCGATGTGAAATGCGGTCGCATTTCTAACATGCGGACCGCATATTTTGCACACTGAGACCGCAGACCGAGGCAGATTTCTGGACAAAAATCAATATCGAAAATGTGGTAAAAAATGCGGTCGCATTTTTGACATACGGACCGCAAACCATGCTTTGTGCTGAATTGCGGTGAAGGCTAGGGTTACCTTTGCGATGGTCGCGTCAAAATATGCGGACCGCATATCTGTTATGCGACAGATATGCGATCGCATTTTAAGCCTGACAGGGGCATTTTTGTCTCGATTTTTGACCCTTTATAAATAATAAATCAGTATCCATTAGCCATGCAGAACCCATTTTCGTTACCAACTAAGAGAACCATCTCCAAAACACCCTAAATCACAGCAAATCAACCTTGAGAACGCATCCAAAGGAGACTTTCTTGGATAAATTCTTGAAAAAGGGGACTTTCGCCGTCTTAAACATAATTGGAGTTATAGAGCTCAGATTGCAGCTAATCTTGAATGGATTTTTGGGAGATTTTTTAAGGGAAACATCAGGGTAAGTGTTCCTAAGTCAATCTTGGTCAAATTACCCCAATCTATTGCTATTCTAGTATGTAATTGGTGATTTAAGTTGGAAAATTTGTGGAAAATCCTCAAGTTTAGATTTAAAGAATTGGAGGTCGATCCGATGTCGGATTTCGATAATTTTAATATGGTTGAACTCGTGGGGAGATAAGGAACCCGTTGCTGTGAAAATTTCTAAGCTTCGAGAAATAGGCCAGGGGCTCAGGTTTTGCTAAATTCGTAATTTCTTGATATTTTTTGACTGTTTCGCTTGGGCTTGTTCCCTCAGCGTATTGTGACGTATCAGTTCTGATTTTGGATAGATTTGACCCGCGTGGAGGCCAATTTGAAGGGAAAAGGCATTGCGGGCTAGGGATTTAGCCGGTTCGAGGTGAGTAGTGATTATAAATGATGTTCTGAGGGTTTGAAACCCCAGAATTGCGCATCGTAGTGCTATATTGAGGTGAGGCACGCGCTCGATGATGAGCGTGGGGTCGTTTACTACTGGGGATTGTGACATGGTCCACCCCGATTGATGATTGTACTATGCAGTTACTTGTTACCATCTTGTTTTGGGCTGATTGCCATATTTGGGCTTCATGCCAATTATTTGAACCCTTCGGGGGTATTGATCACTGTTTCCTCACTATTTTGATGTATTACTTGAACTCAGTCATGTTGTTTCCCAATGTTTTATAACTCAGCCACCTTTACTCAGTTTTGACATTTAAACGATATTTTAAATGACGTTTGGGCTGAGAACTACTGTTTGACTATGCTCGTGGGGCTTGTGATGATTTTCTGACTGAGTGCGGCCGAGGGCCAGATGTGAGGTTTTTACTGAGTGATATATGGCTAAGGGCCTGAGATACTTTTTACGCCACGAGGTGGCTTGTGATTAATATGAGGCCGAGGGCCTGAGATACTGTACATACGCCACGAGGTGGCTTGATTGATATGAGGCCGAGGGCCTAGATGTATGCCACAAGGTGGCTTGATATTGCGCTTGGGCCGGAAGGGGCCCCTCCCGGAGTCTGTACACACCCAGTGAGCGCGGGTACCCATTGTGATGCGAAACATAGCCCGAGGGGCTGATGTTGTACCATGTGATATGCCCGAGGGGCTGATGTTGTACCATGTCATATGCCCGAGGGGCTAATGTTGTACCATGTGATATGCCCGAGGGGCTGATGTTGTACCATGTGATATACCCGAGGGGCTGATGTCGTACCATGTGATATGCCCGAAGGGCTGATGTTGTACCATGTGATATTATGCCCGAGGGGCGTGTTTTAAATGATACAGAGCCCGAGGGGCGATGTTTTACTTTATATTATTTACCAAAAAGTATTTCATGTTTTTACCTGTTGAAAAGAGATTTTACTTGGATTTCTCACTGATTTTCTGTTTGCGAATGATGTTTTAAATGCTTCATTATAGAATGCCTTGTGGTTTGTGTATTTTCTTACTTTCAGTCGTTATTTATGCTTACTACTCGCTGAGTTGGAGTAGTCACATTACTCCCTGCACCATGTGTGCAGATCCAGGCGTCGTTGGTTCCGCTCCGGAGTACTGATTCCTCCTGTCCAGGCGGTGATCCAGAGACTACGAGGTAGTTGTTGGCGTCCACAGCCCCGTATCTCTTTCATCTTGTTGTTCCTATGTTTCTTCAAAAATTGTGCCAGTTATTGTAATTAGTAATCTTGATATTAGGATTCATTAGTTGCTCATGACATTGTGACACCCCGGTTTGGGCTGTAGTCGGGATGGTTAGCTACATTTTCCGCTGATGATTGCTATTAATCTATGCTTGTATTGTTTTCTTGCTGATTAACTGCTTAAAATGAGATTTAGTTTGAATTGGCTGGCCTTGTCTTCACGAGAGGCGCCATCACGACCAAGTTCGGGGTTAGGGTCGTGACTGTTCGTTCATTTGAGGGTGAAATATTGTACTCAACTCAACCCTCGTGCCTAACTCATGTTATACGACCCTCTAGAACCGCGATGTAAACTATGTACCTCGGTCAAAGATGATGGATACCGGCACGCCATGAAGTCTGGCAATCTCGAGAATATAGACCTGAGACAACTGCTCTGAAGAATAAGTAGCCACCACTAGAATGAAATGAGTCGACTAGGTCAACCTATCCACAATCACCCATACCGCATCGAACTTCCTCTGAGTCAGTAGGAGTCCAACAACAAAATCCATAGTAAACCGCTCCAACTTCCACTTTAGGATCTCTATCCTCTAAAGTAATCCACCTGGCCGTTGATGCTCAAGCTTCACCTGCTAACAATTTAGGCACCAAGCTACATACTCCATTATATCCTCCTTCATTCTCCTCCACCAATAGTGCTGCCTCAAGTCCTAATACATCTGGACAGCACCCAGATAAATGGAGTACTGCGAACCACGGGCCTTCTGAAGAATCAACTCATGCAAAACATCTACATTGGGCACATATAGCCTGTCCTGCATCCGTAATGCACCATCATCCCCAATAGTGAGCTCCTTGGCATCGCTGTGCTGAACCTTGTCCTTGAGGACAAGCAAATGGAGGTCGTCATACTGACGCTCTCTAATACGATCATATAGAGAAGACCGAGAAACCACACATGCTAAAAATCGACTCAGCTCCAAAATATCCAATCTAACAAACTGGTTTGCCAAGTCCTGAACTTCCAATACTAATGGCCTCTCCGCTGCTGGTAGATATGCTAAATTGCCCAAGCTCTCCCCCTTGCGACTCAAGGCATCGGCCACCACATTGGCCTTCCCAGGATGATATAGAATGGTGATATCATATTCCTTAAGCAACTCTAACCACCTCCACTGCCACAAGTTAAGATCCTTCTATTTGAACAAGTGTTGTAGACTTCAGGGGTCGGTATAGACCTCACAACGGACATCGTATAAATAGTGCCGCCAAATCTTCAAGGCATGAACAATAACTGCTAACTCAAGGTCATGGATAGGATAGTTCTTCTCATGCACCTTCAGCTATCTAGACGCATAGGCAATAACCCTACCATCCTGCATCAACACCGCACCGAGAGCAATACACGACGCATCACAGTACACAGTATAAGACCCTGAACTCGTAGGCAACACCAACACTAGGGCTATAGTTAAAGCTGTCTTGAGCTTTTGAAAGCTCTTCTCACACTCCTCATTCCACCTGAACAGAGCACCCTTCTGGGTCAATCTAGTCATACATGCAGCAATAGATGAGAAACCCTCTACGAATCAACGGTAATACCCCACCAAACCAAGAAAACTCCGGATCTCCGTAGCTAAAGACAATCAGGGCCAACTCTACACTGCTTCAATCTTCTTCGGATCTACCTTGATCCTGTCGCTCGACACTACATGGCCCAAAAATTCCATCGAATCAAGCTAGAGTTCACACTTTGAAAATTTTGCTTACAACTCCTTTTCTCTCGCGGTTTGAAGTACGGTCTTCCAGTGCTGCTCATGATCTTCCCGGCTCCGGGAGTACACCAAGATGTCGTCAATAAACATAATGAGTCAAGATAGGGTTGGAATACACTATTCATCAACTGCAGGTATGATGTTGGGGCATTGGTCAACCCAAATGACATAACAAGGAACTCGTAATGACCATATCGAGTCTTTAAGGTAGTCTTCGGAATATCTGGCTCCCGAATCTTCAACTGATAATAGCCTGACCATAAACCAATTTTTCAACTCTATTGGGGTCATACGTTATGGTGGAATAGAAATGGGGTGGGTGCCTGGTAGCAAATCAATACCAAAGTCGATATCCCTGTCGGGCGGCATGCCCGGGAGATCCGCCACAAATACATTTGGATAATCCCTCACTACCGGAACTGACTCAACGGTAGGAGTATCAACACTGACATCTCTCACAAAGGCTTGATATGCATTACACCCCTTCTCAACCATCCGCTGAGCCTTTCGAAATGAGATAACCCTATTAGGAACATAGTCTAAAGCACCCCTCCACTCCAACCATGGCAAACCTAGCATAGCTAATGTCACCGTCTTGGTGTGACAATCAAGAATAGCATGATAGGGCGACAACTAGTCCATGCCCAAAATAGTATCAAAATCTACCATACTGAGCAATATGAGATTCGGCTCTGGTCTCAAAACTACCAAGAACAACTAAACACGACCGATACACACAGTTAACAACAATGGAATCTCCCACAGGCATGGACACATAGACAGGAGAACTGAAGAAATCACAAGATATACCCAAATATGGAGCAAAGTAAGATGACACATAGAAATAAGTGGAGCCTGGATCAAATAAGACTGATGCATCTCTATGACAGATCGGAACAATACATATGATGACTGAGTCGGATGCAACTGCCTCTGTCCTAGCAGGAAGAGCATAATATATGGCCTAGCCTCCCCCTCTAGGGCGACCTCTACCTTCCCCACCTCCACCTCGAGCTAGCTGTGCAGATGGAGTGGCAACTGATGCGGTAACCAAATCCTGAGAAGCCTGAGGGCCTTGTGGAATACGTGGGGCCTAAGTAGGCTGTGGAGGTGCAACTCTCTTGAGTTAGGGAAATCCCTCACCATATGACGAGTGTCACCACACTCAAAATAAGCTCTTAGAGGATGTGGCTGCTAGAACTAACTTGGGCCCGATCGGCTGGACTGACCGTTGAAAGCACCTCGTGTAGGAGGTGCACTAGATAATGGCGGTGCATAATGGGGAACCTGAGGCCTGGGAGTGGCCGGAATACCGCTGGAAGGGAAGTGATAAATGAACAGGGCATCTCACATAGCCTACCATGACGGGCTACAATTGGGGCATGGGCACCAGTGTATGTGCTAGAATCTCGAGGCCTCATGGCCTCCCTCTCCTCTTTCTCCTGGACCCACATACTCTCCAATCTTCTAACGATCTCCACTACCTGCAAGTATGGGATGTCCATCTCCAACTCTCGGGTCATGCTGAATCAAATACCACGGTTGAGCCCCTCGATAAATCGATAAACTCGCTCTTTGACATTAACAACCAAGGCTGGTGCATGCCTGGACAAAATTACTGTATTGGACTGCATACTCCGATACGGTCATAGCACCTTGGAGCAACTGCTCAAACTCTACGCGCCATGCATCTCTAAGACTCTGAGAACAAACTCCTTCATGGACATATTTGAGAACTGAGCCCAAGTGAGTGAAGCTGCCTCGGCAAGACTACCCAACTCATATGCTCGCCACCAGTGATATGCCTCGTCCTTAAGCTGAAACGTAGTGAAAGCAACCACACTAGAATGCACAATACCCACAGTATGGAGGATACAATGGCACTCGTCAAGAAAACCCTAGGCATCAGCTAACGCCAAACCGCTAAAAGTAAGAGGGTGGTACTTCTTGTACCTCTCGAGCTTGAGCTGCTCCCCCTTAAAAGTTGCTGCCCTAACCTCGGGCTGAACTGGGTAACCGGCTGCACGGGTATGACCTTTGGGACCTGGTCAACCTGGACCCGCTTCTCTGGGGTAAGGGCGGCAGGAGTCTGTGTTCCTCCCCCGACTTGAGATGTGACAGGAGCAAATCGGATCAACCCTGCCTGAGCTAGAGTATCGAACATGCTCAAAAATTGGGCGAGGGTCTCTTGAAGTGTTGGGGCAATAACTGGCACATTAGATACCTGTCCTCTAACTGGTGGCTCCTCTATAGCAGCTCAGGCCGGTGATCTAGCTGCACCACGTGCCCGTCCCCGACCTCTACCCCAGCCTTGGCCTCTAGCGACTCTAGCAGGGTGCAGGTGTTTGGTCATCTGATCCGGCTGTGCGTGTCCTCACCATCTGTCATAGAATAGAACGACAGAGATTTAGAATTCCGGGGTCAAAAATTTTGCAAGATAAGGAATAAAAGAAGTGAAGCTTTTTCCTAACAGTTCCATAGCCTTCCGAAGATAAGTATAAACGTCTCTGTACCAATCCGCGAGACTCTACAAAACCTGATGTGACTCGTAATACCTATGAACCTAGAGCCCTGATACCAACTTGTCATGACCCCAATTTCCCTTTGTAGGATGTCGTGACGGCACCTAGTCTCTACGACTAGGTAAGCCTAACAAACATGCAGAATTAACTAAAACAATAACTTAAAGTCTTAAAATTCAGCAACTACATAATATGAAATTTGCAACTCGGCGTATACAACTCCCGAGACCCGGCGAAATAAGAGTCACAAGCTCTAAGTCGAAATACTGGATAATCCTATACATTAATAAGTATATATGAGAAGATAATGAATAACAGGATCTAGAGAGAGGGGGACTCCGAGGCCTGCAGACGCCGACAGGTATACCCTGAAGTCTCCATAGCAGAACCGTAGCTAATGCCTGGGCTGATAGGAAGTACCTGGATCTGCGCAAAAAGATGTGCAGAAGAGTAGTATGAGTATACTACAACGGTACCCGGTAAGTGCCAAGCTTAACCTCGATATAGTAGTGACGAGGTCAGGTCAGGGCCCTACTAGAAATAAATAAGAAAAACTATACAAATACTTTAACGGTGCAAAAATAATAATAACAAAAATGAAACAAGTAAGGGATATGCCAAAATTAACTACACAGAAACAGGATATAATGCATCACGAAAGAAAGCAAGGAAATGTCAAGGCAAGGAAACAAACAATCAAACACAAATGAAGTAACAGTGAAACAACAAGAGTCACTACCGAGGTATCGCCTCGTAGTCTCAAATCACAAAAGAAATCCACAATCTTTCTTATATCACCGCGAGAGCTTGCATTTAGTTTTAAAAATCATTTTCCAGAAATAGCATCCCATATTTTAGCCCACCTTATCGCATTGCATGACTTCTAGTAGTTTCCTTACTAACCACGCGTACCAATCCCACCTTATCTCACAGCATGCGTTTCAACCCCAAAACCTTATACCACCGTATGTGTATCAATATCACAATATACCACAAATCGCACCTCAAGTGCCCAATATTACAAATTGCCAAAAGAAATCAATAATAACAGTATTTTCACAATAAGGAGCCCACGGTTCAACCATAATGTACACAAAGTCTCAACAATAACACCTAGAAGTTAATAACTCAACAGAATGATATTACACAACTTACACTTTGCCTCAATAGAAATCACGGACGTTGTAACTCAATAATATTTGAGCAACAAGATATTTCAAGAATGACAACTTCAAGTAAAGAGTTCAACAGTTAAGTAATGAATACAAAAAAAAAAGAAAAATAAGAATTTCAACTAAAAAGGTGGAGCAATTAGCAAGTAAATAAGACAGGTAGAACATGGGAAAATAAGCTAATAATGACGAATGTAACTGTCACACAACCCAAACTGGAGGGCCATGACTAGCACCCGACCATACTTGCCGAGCACAAACGTACATTTTACCTAACCTTCTTTATCATCTTTTAGGGTTGACGAGATCAATATAAATGGTAGACATGGATCATGGACAACCAATAATAAAATATGATGGCATGAACATACATAACATGGGATGACCAGACAATCAAGAAACTATATATAAGGTATGAGCTACCACGCTACCATGAAAGACTATACAGCAAAAAACCAGCCAACAAGGGATACCAAACTATACATGAGTCGACACCTGTCTATGAGCCTCTAAAGGAACATAAGTACTGCAACATAGCCGGAACATGGTCCTGACATACCCATAATGTCTATAACAAAAATGCATACCCAGACCACGACAAGTCCGGAGAAGGGATCTCGTCAATCACCGTTGAACTGGACAGCCTACTGTGGTGGGGGAGCTGCACCTGCCTGTCTATCAGGACCTGCAGCACGACATGCAGCATCCACAAATAAAAGGACGTTAGTACGAATAAAGTACTGGGTATGTAAGGCAGGGAACCAAAAGTACGAATAGTAATGTAAGCAGGGATAGAGAATATGCAACCTGTAACATCTGGGTACCTCTGAGGGCTACTGACATGAAATGCATGATACATATGTATATATACATAAACTTAAACATAGATAGAGAATATGCAACCTGTAACATGGCTACTGACATGAAATGCATGATACATATGTATATATACATAAACTTTTAAAACATACGCCTCTGTGGGTATCATCATCATCATATCATACCCAGCCGTAATAGGCTCGGTAAAAACGTACTCGGCCATCATAAGGCTCGGTAGAATCGTACCCGGCCATGTGGAGCTCGATAAAACCCAACTGATCAGTGGTTGCACAATAGGTTCCATACCCGGCCGACTATACCGCAGCTCGGTTGAGTAAAATAGATACATATATATAATCCATGCTCGACTCATGAAAATACGTTCTAAGCCTTTTGGAGTGACGTAAGGTTGGTATCCTCTGTACACGTCATTAGGACTAACTCTTCACCATAAACCTTATAAGAATCAGGAAGTACCAACAACATTGATAGCATAAGAACAAGAGAAGCAACATCAATGTCGATCGTTCCATAAGAGGGGAAACAATGTAAGTACTACTAGCTTCTAAGAGTAGAGTTTCTTTGGAAGCTCGTTCATTACATCATGTACCATCGGAGTCGTGCAAAAGAAGGAAAGGGATAGTCTCACATACCTTGTATATACTACCCCAATCTCATGCTATGAAACTGTCACAACTCCTTAGTCTACAATAAGAGAAATGATGCTATCGTTATCATTTAAGCGTCATAACTATTATGTATCGACCACAACCTATTTTACGATGAAACGGACAGCATCTCCCCTATATATGACTTAACACAATTCAAAAAAGTCACCAAACATCCCAAACAACATCAATAATAATCATATTGAGCCTCCCAAAACAGTCCACACACAAGCTAATCACTTCATACATACGATGGCTACCGTAGTCGTGTCAAACGACCCAGAAATGTTACGAAGAACTATCAGCCCACAACCCTAAATCTATATGGTGTTTCTCCACACCCTTATTCCTCCAAAACTCCACAAAACAGTAGTAAAGCACGCAGCCCAACAGCAACACAAAACAGTCCGCTACAAGTGAATAACTCGAACTCACGGCTTCCGATCACCGTCCCGTGAGTTCTTACATGTATAGAACTAATTACCATGAATTCACAGGAGAAAAAATGTATGAAATAGAGCATTAAAATTACCTTACTTGTTGGATAACTCAGCCCTTTCCTTGGTTCTTCAAACTCTAGGTTTCACCCCCAATTAGAACTTGAAAGAGAGGGAAAATCAATTAGGGTTTGTGTGGGATTTTTTGGGAGGGGTTGCAGGGGTTCAATTTGGTTTTGAAGGTCTGAATAAGGGTGAAATAACTGAGTTTATAATCCCTTAAAATCCCTCTCTTGGCCGACTTTGGGACTTTTAATTTTGTCCTCTAATTTTGGCAAGTAGGTGATGCACCTACTTGTCACCTACCAATCTGCGCAGGTCTGCAGAAATACAATTATCTCTATACTCCGAGATCGTATTGACAAACGGTTTTATGCGTTGGAAACTAGACTCATAGATATTTAATTTGGTAGGTAGATCACCCCGTAATTCCTTGTAAATTGGGAGAAAAGCTTAGAAACATTTGACCTAATGTTTAAGTAAAATTATGAACCTAAGTTGCGACAACTTTTGTCGACTTTTGTTTCATAACTCGTTTGACTTCAAGACTTATGATACGAATATTATATGATTCAAATACCTTAGAAAAGACCTCTTGAGTGTATTAAGCACCTCTAGGTTTACCCGAAAATATGAGTTACAACATCCTTGATTCGTTTAATTCCTAATAATTGTTAATCACCCTTGTACACCCGTATATCACTTAAGACCAATAGGATTAACTTCTTATCATCTCCAAGATAATTATTTCTTGGATTTATGTTAAATAACACATGGCATGAACTAACACGTGTGGATATGGGTTGTAACAGTAACATGATAGAATAATCTAAATAGCTAAAACCGAAAATTTCTACATTTAGACTGTATACACACTCGTCACCCTGCGTACGCGGATTTCACACATCAAAATTATCACAAACAACACCAATTATTAGGGGTAATTCCCCCACACAAGATTAGGCAAGACACTTACCTCAAATCACGCTAATGCAATCAACTAGTAGGCCTTTCCCTCGATTATCCAACTCTGGACGGCTCGAATCTAGTCAAAACAACTTCATATTATATATACAAACTATAGAAAACTAATTTGAACAATTAAATTATGATCTTTAAGAAAAATAAAAAGTCAACTCGGACACGCATCTCGGAACCCGACTAAAATTATAAAATTCAAATACCCATTCAATAACGAGTCCAACCATGCAAGAATTATTCAAATTTGACCTCCAATCGCCTTTCAAAACTACAAAAATTTGCCTAAGCAGTTTCTACCATTTTCCCCAATTTTTCAACTCAAACTACTAATTAAATGATGAAATTAACAATAGATTCGTGTAATTTAACCAAAATTGAGTTAGGAATTCTTACCCCAATGATCCCTCTGAAAATCTCCCGAAAAATTGCCTCAGGCCGAGATCTCTAAGTCCAAAATGTGAAATATGAGAAGAACCATCAATTTTGAAACTTAAATTTGTTGCCAAGCAGCTATTGTAGTTAGAAGATATCGCTATGGGCATATGAGTTACACGGCACGTCGTGCGGTTACATCTTGGGAGTATACTTATGGTTTGATGCAGCTGGTTGATATTGATATTCTCTGTGTGTGTGTTTGTGTATACATGAATCGGGTCTTAGAGCGTGCTCCAAAAGTTGGAATGTGGTTCTAAGGATTATAAGCTGAGGTTGTAGGAAGAATCTTCAGTCTGGATGATGTAATGGCCTTATATGCTTTGGGCGACGTGAGATCAACCATGGGTATATGGATGATGAGTAATATAGCGACTTGGCAGCTTTGGAATGACTCTTGGCAAGTTCGAGGATGAACGTATGTTTAAGTGGGGGAGAATTTAACGACCCGACCGGTAGCTTTGAGCTCTTGCATTCCATACGGCGGTTTAAGACTTTGAGTAGCTTCATATTATGTATTATAACTTACGTATAAGGTTGGGTTAGATTTCAAGAGGTTCGAAGTTAATTTGGAAGAGTTGACCAATATTTGACTTTTGAGTAAATGACCTCGGAATCGAGATTTGATGGTTTCAAGAGGTTCGTATAGTGATTTTGGACCTAGGCATGTATTCGGATTTGGATTTGGGGGTTCCTAGAAGATTTTAGCCCTATTTGTCGAAAGTTGGCAATTTGAAGGTTTGGGAGTTCATAAGTTTAACCGGAAGTTGACTTTGGTGTTATTGGGCTTTGATTGGTATTTCGGGACTTTGGATAGGTTCATTTAGTTAATTGGGACTTTGTGTACAAAGCTTGGTTGTGATCCAGTATGTCAAAGTATGATTCGGACGAGTTTGGTGAAATTTGAATGTTTGAAAGTTAAGAGCGATTCGGTCTTTGATTCTTGGTTTTGATGTTATTTATGGTGCTTTGAGCCTTTGAATGTGTTTTGTTTATGTATACAGACTATGGCATGTTTGGACAGGGCTCGGAGGAGCTCGGGTGAGTTTCGGGTGGTTTAAGATCATTTTGAACCACTTTGAGGTTGCTGGTTTTCTGGTGTTCAGGCAGGCATCACGATCGCAGGGGTGAAGTCACGATCGCGAAGTGTTGATATTGAGCAAGGGTGTTTGTTCATTGCGGTTGTAATGAGGTGCATGCGATTGCGTAGCAGGATACTGAGACGGTTGGATTTTAGTCTTCGCTTTGCTTGAATAATTCCGCATTCGTGAGAGGAAGAGGCCCGCTAGAGATTTTTGTTCGCGTTCGCAATGGGTTAACTCATTCACATGGGAGTCAAAGCTGGAGAGCTTCGCGTTCTTGAAAAGGAGGTCGCGATCGAAGGCTTATTTCTGGGCAACGGCGATTTGTGCTTTGTGATCGCGAAGTGTTTGACTGCAATCACATAGGCTTTACCAGGGGCAGACTATAAGAATTATATTTCGGGACTTTTGCCCATTATTTCATATTTTGAACCTTAGACTTCGAGATGAGGAGAATTTGAAGAGCAATTTCACTAGTACATTGGACGTAAGCAAGTTTCACTTTGATTTGACTTTATATCTTGATTTCCCATGGATTTCTACGCCAAAAAGTTGGAATTTTAGAGTGAAATTTGGGGTTTTGTCTACAACTTAAGAGGGCGTGTTTTGGGGAGTTGAGGGTCGATTTGGACTCGATTTTGAAATCTAATCACATATTTGGACACGTGGGGTTATGGGCAGTCGGGATCAACCCCTTGACTAGAGTTCTGACCGTGTGAGCCCATGTTGACTTTTGTTTACTTTTGAGAATTTGATTAAAGATCAAAGATTTATTGTTTGGAGTTATTTCCTATGGCTTTTTATTTGACGTTATTGAGTTACTTTTGACTAGATGCGAGTTGTTTGGAGTTGGATTTAGACGCTAGGTAATTGTTGCTTGATTTTAGCTTACTGGGCGGAGGTAAGTCTCTTATCTATCCTTATAAGAGGGAATTTTCCCCATAGGTGATATATTGGCTACTTGATTCATGATTTAGGAGCCACGTATATGTGAGGTGATGACCGTACATGCGTAGCTAGGTCTTGACCATATACGATATTGTTGACTTGGATTTGTGCTTTGATGGATTACGTGAAGTTGTTTTTCTTATCCAAATCAATTCTATGACTATGTGATAACATGATCTAGGAGCATGCCTAGGGTTATGGCTTGTTGATTTGACATAAAGGATTATTTTTCCATGTTGAGCTTTATTATAAATCCATAGTCATACGGTTGTCTTATTTGCTCCATAATTTTGGTGGTTTTTTTGGCCTAATTGACTCATGATAAATAATATGATTAAGTTCGATCTTGCTAAATAGCTTAGTGAGCCGTTGTGATAAATTGAGTTACATGATTTGTCACAGCCATCTTTTAGCCATATGAGATTTTTATTATACATTCTTATTGTCGTGCTTGGTGCCCTTTGATTACATCATTTCATATACGTATGCATGTGTTGGTGAGTTGGATGTTATGGAAATATTAAGAAATTTAGCACTAAGGACAATGTGAGCGGATATTGGTTACCAATTATTGATAGTATTATGATTGGATCAAGTTGCACGTCGCAATGATTGATTGATGATATTATGATTGGAACAGGTTGTGTGCCGCAATAATTTATTGATGATCATTAAATATAAAATGATCAACGCTTGGATATGGATCCATCCCTCCGGAGTTAGGTGATTACTCATGTTACCTTGGGCCTTGTGAGCGTAGGCATCCATGATTCTTTTTGTGCTTGTTGGATACGTGGTTGTGTCAGGCACATGGATTTGAGTTGTGAGTTGTTGATAATGGATCAGGGGCGTGCATTGGAAGCTTAGAATCATGCACTGGCTCTTATATATGTTAATATTAGATTAGGGGCAGGAATTGGTAGCTTCGTCTCATGCATTGGCTCTTAGACACATTGATATTGGATCTTGAGCATGCATATGTACATATCTTTAACTCATGCAGTGACTTAATAAAATTATTGTTGACATGAATCATATTTTGGTACGAGGATCGAGGTATTGATATCTTAACTGCACTCTTTATCTGTTAAGCATACCTAAATTCTGTACAACCTGGGTTTTTTTGTTTGAGTTGTCGTATTCATTTAATGATAGCATGATTAATTCTTTATTTTAAGTATGCTTTAATTGATTATTGGGTGGATAGTGAGTGTCGATGTCGAGCCATCGTCACTACTTCTTCGAGGCTAGTCTTGATACTGATTAAGTACCATGATTTTGTACTCATACTACACTTATGCATATTTTGTGCAGATTCTAGGATAGATATTAGCGGTACCATTGAGTTGAGTCGGAGCACTATATTGGAGACTTTGAGGAGAGATGATATCCTTGCCCCGATTCGTAGCACATGGAGTCCATTTCCCTACTTATTCTATTTTCTATTCATATATTCTTTTCCAAATAGATGTATTTATTCAGTTGACTCTAGTTACTCTTATTAGATGCTCGTGATATAGTGACATCAGGTTTTAGAGCGTTTGTTAGACAGTTGTGGTCATATATAGACCTTGTTGTTGAATTGCACTTGTATTATTAAACTGCCTTTCATTTTCGAATTGTTATTTATATCAAGAAACAGTTAATGGCTTAATAATTGGATCTTGTATGTTGATTGAGTGTTAGCTTGCCTAGCAAACTATTTAACGATCCGATCGGTCATTTTGATAAATAGAATCCCGTTCAGTGGCTTAAGGTCTCGAGTAGCTTCTTATTGTGTATTATGACTTGCGTGTATGGTCAGATTCAGTTTTTCGGGTGATTGGGGATTGATTTGGAAGAATGGTTATTGTTTTAGAAGCTTAAGTGGTAAGAGTTGATCGGAGTTTGACTTTTATATAGACGACTCTATAATAGTGTTTTGATGATTCCAATAGCTTCGTATGGTGATTATAGACTTAGGCGTATGTCCGGATTTGGATTTGGAGGTCCATAGGTTGATTTGATGCATTTTGGAGAAAGTTGGAAGGTTGAAGGTTGAGAGGTTTGACCGAGAGTTGACTTTGTTGATATCGGGTTCGGATTGGATTTCGGGGATTGGTATAGCTCCTTTGTGTCATTTGGGACTTGCATGCAAAATTTGAGGCCATTCCGATTTGATATAATTCGGCGCGAGTTATAGAAGTTTATTAGTTCATTAGGCTTGAATTGAAGTATGATTCGTAGTTTTGGTGTTGTTTGACGTGAATTGAGGCCTCGAGCAGGTCCACGTTATGTTTTAAAACTTGTTGGTATGTTTGGACGGGGTCCTAGGGACCCCAGGTGTGTTTCGGATGGGCTACTGGTATTTTCTCTATGTTTTGGACTGCTGATGGCTGGCGTCTGATGTCCTTATACGCGATCGCGAGGTGTAAGTCGCGTTCGCTTAATGTATTTTTGTGGCTGGCAGATTCCCATAATCGAGTTCGCAAAGTCGAGGTTGCGATCGCGGACTTGCGGAGAGCTAACTCATCGCTTTCGCGGTGTACGGTCACGTTCGCGTTCGCATAGTTTTATCACTTTTTGAGTTAGAGAACTCAGATTTGGGCGATTTTGGAGGAGATTTTCATGCTTTGGATTAAGGTAAGTGTCCTTGACCCAGATTTGGTTATATTTTATGATTCCATCTTTATTTTTATCATTAAATTAGTGATTTGAATTGGAGAATTGGGGGTATTTGTAAAAAACTTTCTAAAACACAAAAATGATGATTTGAAGGCCGATTTGATGTCAAAATTCGATAATTTTGGTATGGCTGGACTAGTATCGGAATGGGTGTTCGTATTTTTTGTGAGTTTTGTCGGGTTACAAGGGGCGGACTCGAGATTGACTTTTTAGGTTTCATTAAATATCAAAGCTTTATTATCCGGAATTATTTTCTATGGCTTTTATTTATGATATTAAGTTATTTTGGCTAGAATCGAGCTGTCCGGAGGTTGTTTCTAGGGGTGGGCATAATACTAAACCGAAAAAACCAACCGAATCGAAAATTTTCAGTTTTTCGGTTGGTTTGCGGTTTATAGTTGTTAATAGTTCAATTTTTGGTTCGGTTTTCGGTTTTAACAGTTCAGTTTCGGTTAAACCGAAAAATCGAATTTTTATATACCCACCCCTAATCATATTTATTGACAGAAAAAGGAAATTTCTGCCATTGTTTTCAACCCTCATGTTTGCTTAACTTCTTCATTCATTATGGAAATTTCTTATTTTCTTTTTTTATTCTTTTCAAAATTATTAAAATAAGTATATTTTCTGATATTTTTTTAAATCATAATTATAAGTATACAGTTGTTATGTAGCAAGTAGCATCAAAATCCGATAAAACTTTGCTTAAGGAAGTAAATTAAGCTTGTGTGAGTATGCTAAGTTGTTATTGCCGTTGTTTCATTGTTACTTAACAATAACAGAAAGAGATTAGTTTAAATAATTAAATACTTTCAACCCTCATGTTTCGATCTTAAAACAGGAAATGGTATTAACATCGAAAAAACAATAATATAAGAGCAACTTATACGTTATTAATGTAGTATACAGTACATATAACAATAACAGACTTACTTAAATATAAGTTGACAACTTATACGTTATTAAAGAATATCTCTTTTGTCTTTTTCTGTCAACAAGTATTTTGGTGGGATTTCTTATTTCTTTTGTCTTTTGCTATCAACAAGTAATTTTATTTTCGTTGTTCCGTACTATTTTTACCGTGGCTTGAAATCGAAAAACCGAACCAATTAAACAGAACCGAACACGAATAAACCGAACCAAACCGAAGTTATTATGGTTCGGTTTCGGTTATTAAAATCAAAAATTGAAAACCGAATAAACCGAATCGAAATTCTACAAAACCGAACCGAACCGACCGATGCCCACCCCTAGTTATTTCACACGGGAAGGTCTATTACAGTATTGATTTAGCTTCTTTGAAGAAAGTATCTTGCCTAACCTTGTGGGGGGGAACTACCTCTTAGGATTTAGGTTGATTATATCGTTTGAGTTATGTGGAAGACATGTACATGAGGTGACGAGTCGGTACCCGGCTTATATGTGGCAAAATTGACCGGTTATGACTCTTAGGCTTCTTTCATGTATTTATCTGAAGTTGTTATCACATGTTATATCTTTTATTTGACAAGTTTACTCTTGCATGCTTTGTCTGAAGTTGTTAGCACATGTCATATATTTTACTTGTCAAGTACACACTTACATGCCTTATATAAAGTTGTTACCTCTTTTATTGTAATGTGACTTCCTTTATTGTTGAGTTGTTCTTAATTAAAAATGTTGTTACATGATATCCTTTAG
This sequence comes from Nicotiana obtusifolia, assembly GCA_002018475.1. Classification (NCBI taxonomy): domain Eukaryota; kingdom Viridiplantae; phylum Streptophyta; class Magnoliopsida; order Solanales; family Solanaceae; genus Nicotiana; species Nicotiana obtusifolia. The sequence goes on along the minus strand of MCJB01010875.1, from coordinate 31,173 downwards.
TTGTCGGGTTATTTTCATGCATAAAGACGTAGTTGCTATTTCATGACCATCTCTTTCATTGTTAGCTTATGTCCTTCAATAGTAGTTGAAGTTTCCATTTCATGGAAATACCATCATTATTGAGTTTATTCTTAAACGTTAACCGATGATTATTGGAAGTCATTAACCTGTTTTAGTTGAAGACGATGTTTAATGGTGTATTGTTCATTGTTGAGTTATTTTCCCCATTTTATTTTGTTGCTGTTGAGATTTTTGTACAAATCGTGGTTGAGTCGTGGGCTATGTATTGTGGTGATATTAGTATTGTTGTTTTGGAAAGGTGGTGGCCTACGGACACTTGTGGTACGAGTTGATACGTCGTGTTGTTATGATGTTAGCACATGTGATTTGTTGTATAGTTTGATTGTTGTTATGAAGAGCATAAGGGTGGCATCTCACTGTTGTTGATTGTGTGGAGAGATACGGGTGGCTATTGTCTTAATGTCTGGGCGGAGCGATACAGGTGGCTATCATACGGAGCAATACAGGTGGCTATTGTATTGTTGTCTGGACGGAGCAATAAGGGTGACTATTATTATGTTGTCAATATCGAGAGATAAGGGTGGCTATGTCAGGGATGATATGTGATGGCCTGGGGGCATAATGTTGATTATATTCGTGTGATGGTGTGATTTTCCTTGTGTATGCCATGCATTGTACGTGACTTGTTGTGCTGCTTCCAAGGAGCCACTCGATGTCTTTGATATTACTTGTTGACTTGGACTATAGTAGTACATTTGCACAAGCATACACCGTAGCATGTCATTTACACCAGTTCAGAAGTATGAAACTTGACATTCAATGATCTTGCACATATATTCTTGTATTATTTGCTTCGATTGTGATATTGAGCCTGTGACCACGCCAGGTGGATTGTGATGTTGAGCATGTGACCACGCCAGGCAGATTGTGATATTGAGCATGTGACCACGTCGGACGAATTGTGATAGTGAGCCTATGACTATCCAGGCGGATTGAGATATTGACACGTGAGTTGTCTATGCGATTGTGATAAATAATATGTGCACGAGGTGCCGTGAGCATATGATTTGTGGTTTGGGACTCGTGACTTGTGATTATAAGATAACGTATCTCGGAGTAATGTTGTTGTGAGACTTGTGTTAGAACGACTTGATTAGTTGGTTGTCATTTGTTTTCCCTTATTTGGTCTCACTGGTGCTTTAACGGTGTTTTGATTACTTAACTGTTTATATCACATGTTTATTCCTTGTTGCCATTTACTGATTCTTACTTTCATTATTAGCTTTATACTTATATACTGCACAAGTTATTATGACTAATAAGTGTCTTGATTTGTACCTCGTCACTACTCCATCGAGGTTAGTCTTGATAGATACTGGGTACCAACTGTGGTGCACTTGTCACGACCCAAACTGAAGGACCGCGATAGGCACCCGGTGCCTTATCGTACTATCATGGGTAAATGGGCCAAAAAGGCCATTGTGAGATAACCAGAATAAAACATATGGGGATACTCGATATAGGACGATCCAAAATGATATACAAACTTATACATGTGACATACGAGACTATAAGGCCAACATGATCATTTGTACACTCAAAACATAGGTCGATAAGGCCATACAAGTATCCATATACATGACATCTATCTACAAGCCTCTAAGAGTACATAAACATCATAAAGGTCGGGACAGGGCCCCGCCATACCAATTAATACATGTCCAAATCATACTAACCAAATAGGCAACTCCGGAGCAAGTGGAGTGCACCAACACCTTACACTGAGCAGATAGCCTACTAAAAGGACTGTCAACCTGTCTATCGGGACCTGCGGACATGAAACACAACATCCCCATGTAAAAGGGACGTCAGTACGAGTAAAGTATAGCAAGGCAAGAAAGCATAAATAAGAACAGTAATGCAAAGAGAGATAGAGAAGATACAACCTGTAACATTTGAGTGCCTCTGAGTGCTACTGATATGAAATGCATGATACATTATATACATAAACTTTTAAAATCATACGCCTTTGTGGGCATCAGCATCATCATATCGTACCCGGCCATAATAGGCTCGGTAAAAACGTACCCGTCAGGCTCGGTAGAATCATACCCGGCCATGTGGAGCACGTTAAAACCCAACTAATCGGTGGTTGCACAATAGGTGTCGTACCCAGCAGCCTATAGCGCGGCTTAGTAAAGTAAAATAGATACATATGTATGGCATGCTGCACTCATAGAATCATGTTCTAAACCTTTCAGAGTGACGTAAGGTCATTGCACTTTCGATTAACGTTATGTGCATCATACCATCAATATGAACCTCAATAGAATTCAAGCGTCATACATACATGCTTAGAATAAATTTATAAGGAAAGAACAACATGGACAACCTTAGTTGCTACGAGTAGATCCGTTAAGAAATAGCGTATCGTTAACATTCATTTTACTTTAGATCATGCCAAAAGAAAGAAGGAAGTGCCTTAACATATCTTTGCAATCTTCTCTCCAATCGTCAACCAAGATCAATATGATCTTCTTACGTCTACATTGAGTAAACCGACTTCGTCGTCATCATATAAGTGTTGTAACTCTCATATGTCAAAACCAATATTCTACAAGAAAACGGATAGCACCTCCCCTGCTTGTACTACATCCCATAAGTTACAAAAAGTCACCAAACATCCCAAACAACAACCAGTAGCTATATGGAACACAACCAACACAATAAAACATCGAGCGGCAGGCTCAGATCATGTCTAATAACACTATATTTTGAACCATTTCCCTTTTATTTATATTCAAGAAAATATTGATAATAACAACACAATATACTCAGGTTATTCCATAAATTTTCCAGCCATAAAACGCTGCAAGAACACCTCCCAAACAGTCCAACAATCAACAACATTACTAACAAGCCGTTCAATCGATATTTCACAAGTTCTAGCTTCAACGACATAGCCGTAACTTGGATAAGCTTAAATACATGTAGAGTAAGAGGTTCCTTACCTTTAAACAGATAGAAAAACTCCAATTTAACCTTAGTTCACCATGAAATATCCTTCCAACGCAGCCACAAGAACAAGGAAGCGAAACTAGCAATCAATTCGGGTTTCTCGGCACTAGAATCACTTTGGAAGACTTGAAATCACCTAGGGTTGATATGAAAACCTTGGGAGAGTATTTTTCAGAACTTAAACCACTTTCAACAACTCTCCACACGAGCTGGAACTACACCAAAATCAGCAACCACAAGAAGAACAAGAAACTCACAAGCGCCACGGGATTCCTGACACTCGATTTGTGTTGTTTGCCCTTAGTTTGGGTCTTGGATCATGAGAGAACTTTGATAGAAAGTTTTTTGGTGTCTAAGGTCTGAAGAGAGTGAAAATATATATATAAAGATGTCTGAACCGCCTAAGTGGGTCCAATAGGAAGCTGCTTGTGCAATCTAAACACAAATATCTCTCTACTTCAATGTCATATAGATGAACAGTTTAATGAGGTGGAAACTAGACTTGTAGACCTTCAATTTGATAGGTTGATCACCCCGTAATTCTTGTTATATTGATAGAAAAGCTCTGCTATATTTGACCTAATTTTCAGCATATTTATGAATGTAACTTGTGATGGCCTTTGTCGACTTTTGTTCCACAACTCGCTTGACTTCAAAACTCAACATACGACTATCATCCGATTAAAATAACTCATAACATAACCACCTTATCATTTTAAGCACCCTAGTTCCACCCCAAAAGTACATATTATAACATCCCAAACTTGTCGACTTCCGATAGAATTTATTTTCTTCAATTCGTTTAGCTTTTAAGCCTTCCAACCCTCTTGGTACTTATTATTCATGATCTTAAATATTTATAACCTCCAAGGTAATACAATTAACTTACATTATATACTTCCAAATATAATCATTTCTGAGCTTACATCAATTGACTTACGACGTACTCTTATGTACGAAAACATGGAGTGTAACAGTACTCATTCTACACTTCTTCACATTTTTTTACAAATCTAGGTATTGGAAATAACAGACTCAGGAAGCGGTAGCTTCTAGATCGCAAGGATTCAAAGTAGAGTTGCTTGGTCAGTGTAGTCCCTTGGAGTCCTTTTCTGTTTTTATTGTACTGTCAATTCGTTATTCGAACAATATTCTATTTTTAAATTTTGAGATATTTCTATGTATTCCTCTAGAGTTCGTGACTCTGTACTACCTAGTCTTGGGAGGTTGTTGTGAATATTTCCGCGTAGGCTTGTTTCACATTTATGTCGGTATTTATATTAAACTCTTCTTTTAAAATATCACTGTTAAACTAGTTTAACTATTGTAAGTAATCGGCTTACCTAGTCTTAGAGACTAGATGCCATCACAACACCTAAGGTAGGATTTTGACAGCAGGTTAGGCGCCATCATGACCTTTAGTGGGATTTTGGATCATAACAAGTTACAGGGTGATCCATCCACCAAATTGAGGGTCCACGATGCTAGTCTCCAATGCATTAAATCATTTGTCGATACAATATCGGGGGAGGAAGATATGCACATTTTAGCCAGATTGTGCAGCCAGCCTAATTGGGACCCATATAGGTGGTAGAGATTATTTTTGATATTATAAAATGGTGCAGCCCTTACCTCACCTCATTTTTCATCCAAAACAGAACCTTAAGCTCCCTAAATTCTCCCAAATCATCTCCCTATCATTCAATCAAATCCCACCAAGGTTTTGAGGTAATTCTTCCTTCAGAAAGATGGTAGTACTCATATAAGCTTAGTTCTCGCTTGTTGTTGTAGAGCTGGAGGTTTCTTTAGGTAGAAGCAAGATGACTAAGGAATGGATGTTGTTGTTTAAGATATGATCTTCTTCTCCTTCATGTGTATAGCCCAGTTTGAGCTTTAGATGTGCTTAGATGATACAAGTTAATGGTCGAATGTTATAGTTGAGTTAAGGGTTGTTTATAGGACGTTTTGGGGTTGTTCTTGTTGCTTTGTAGGTGATGAATATGATTGTTGGTGGTATTATTCTAGACTTTAGGAATAAAAAAGAAATAAGGGAGCTGTGTCTAATGTATCATAGAACGATTTGGTCGCTCATTAGCTAGTTGGTGTGTTTCTCTGTAGATACTAGTGTTATTTTTTTGTTGTAGAATAGTTAGGAAGAAGCTGATTCCATTGTCATCATTGAAGGCATGGTTTCAAAGTTATGTTAAGTCTATTCCCTTATTTCTTTAGCATAAATTCCAAACAAGTTTCCTTCCAAGTGTGATTCCAAGAAGTAGAACCTCATAAAATGCTCTATTCATGTGTTTGATGATTCCATGAATGTTCTGTTTGGTACTGCCCTGATAAGATGAGTTTCATATGATTATTGGTAGTTATTCGCTTCTCCCAGGAAGTGTATATTAGCCACACCGGCACCCTAAGAAAGACTTCCATAATTCAACAAATGTTAGCTAGAGTTGTCATGAGAACTTTATGTGCTTTGTATTTGTTGTATGTTATGATAAACATTACGAACAAGTTCAGTGGCCTGGTAGTTATAGATGTGTTAGCCTAGAAGATATGAGTTTGATAACTTGTTAGTTACGGACTCACTAGTCTGGAAGATATTAGCTCGATAGTTGAGAAAGTACAGATTCACTAATTTGGTAGCTATTACATACGTACGAGATCCTATTGTGATATATCAGAGTAGTTGTTATGTGATTACGCAGCTTGTATACTATAGATTTAGATGATGTGTTAGTTGGTTTGGGTATTACTCCCACAAGCCCAGAGTAACGAGATTACGGGACAACGAGACATATCCATGTTGGTAAGAGTATAGCATATGGCTTGTAGGTTGCCTTGTTGCTTAAGATATACGTTTAGTCGTTTCCTTTAGCATTCCTTTATTTGAGTTGTATACTTGCATTTGATTATCCATTTGCCTTACATATTCAGTACATTCTTTCATACTGACGTCCCTTTGCTGGGGGTGTTTCATGCTGCAGGTTCAGATAGATAGACTGACAAACCTCCACAGTAAGTAGTTTTAGAGTTCAACAGTTGATCGGTAAGACTTTATATCATCCGAAACGCAACCGATTCTAGAAGTCTTTTGTTTTGGTTATGTACATAGACTTTATGGGTAGGCCGAGGCCCTGTCCCGACCACGTTACTTATGTCAGATGCTCTTAGAGGCATTTGTAGACGCAAATATACCTGTGGTCAATCGTACTAGTTTATATTGTTGGCCTTGTCGGCCTTTATATGCATATCATTTTGGGTTTGTTCTGAGCTGATGTCAAATGTTACGGCCTTGTCGGCCTATATGTTTATGTATACATAGTGGTACATGATTTACATGTTAGTATGTTCAGTCAAGTTAGGAACCAGGCACCAGTCGCGCCTCCCCAGGAGGCGTGACACAAACACTGTTATACCAACTTCTTCTTCTTCTTCTTCTTCTTCTTGAAAAATCGGCTATGCCTTCAGTGCTCGGTCCCTTCGGAGAGCACTTTTAGTGCTGGAAGATATCAAATCGGAGAGCATAAACACTCGTTACTGGAAAATCTTTTGAGAATGTAGTCTTGTTCAGAGATTGGATTAGAGCGGAGTGATGAAATTTTGGTCACCTAGAGATTAAATGAAGAAGACAATACAAATCATATCGAGATCCTATCATCGGGAAGCACATAGCAATTTGGCCAGGATATTCTAATTCCAACTGAAATCCTAGAAAATTTGAAAAAGCCTTTAAAGTTACATATTTGTTTTAAAAAATAAATATAAACTTGTAATTTACAACTTTTAAAATTAAAATATAAAGTTGTAAATTAAAACTTATATTAAAAGATATAAAGTTCAAATTCTATTCAATAAAATTAAAGACTTTTAGCCTTGAAATTATTTTTCATATTCTTGTCTTTTCAAATATTTAACTTTTATTTCAAACTAAAAGAAAAAAATGACGAGGAGTTGATCCCGATCTCGCCCATCTTGTCCCGTCCCACTAGAACCTGGCCTACCTATCAAATATGATGCGGGCCGGGGAGGGACACCCCTCCATCCACCTAATACGGGACGCCAAACCTGTCTCACTCGATCCTTCAATTTTTTCATCCCATCCCGACTCAGTCCCTTTTCCTGCGTTCCATCTCAGGAATCACGTCACTTGAAATTTATAAAAGTGAATTCTCTCTTTCAAATCTTGGTCTTAGCAGAATTTATTTTTATTGGGATTTTAATTGAAAAGATATTAGGCCGCTTCTTCATGTGCCCATCCCGTCTTCCCTTGAGACCATTAATATAGATCCATTGCAGTTTCAAAAAAAATTTTCAAGAGCTAATGAGTCTTATTGTTATTTTTATCTAGACTTAAAGATGACTCTAATATTCGAAAAGTGGACGGCTAAGATAGGCCAAGTCTTGGCAAAATTATTCAACCAGTCCCATTTTATTTTGAAGAAGAAATTAGGAATTTAATATTGGAGCTAGGTTTAATTAACAATATAATATTTTTTAGTTATCTGCGATTGTATCTGAAGATTCTATTTTAGGAAAGAATTATTTCTTAGTGGCTTTGACTCCAAGTTGCTAGAAAAATATTTATCCTTTTTCCTCATGTTTTACATTTTTCTTTATTAATAATTTTCACTAAAGCATCTTACATGCATGTAACGAGTTGCCTTTCGAAAAGTGCAAAGCTTGTCCCTTCAAGTTGATATTCCAACTTGGGTTTCTCTTAAATTCCTAACACCAATTCTTCATTTTAGTTGATTTATCCGCTCATTTGGTCATGTGGTGTAAGACTTTGGTTTATATGCATGCTTTCTTTTATTGCTTTATTAATTTATATTTATATTTATTCATATTTATCTATACTATATTAAAAGCACGAACCTCCTAATCGAAATGTCATTCACTTTTTTTACCATTTAAAATTAAATTTCACGCTAGAAAAAACAGTCATTTAATTTTTTCTATAATTTTTAGAACTTTAAACTAAATTAAATTTTATTTATTAAACTCTTACTTATTTGAACTATGTAAATAATTATTAAATATTAATTAGTACTACTTATATAATTAAATAAGAAAACATATATAAATATTATAGCTATATATGTAATATAGGAGTTAAAAAATAAAAACACTCATCTACAAATTATAAATATGAAAGTACTGTATATGTATTGGAAAATACTGGACTTCGGTAAGGCAAGGTTTCTTCTTTATTGAATAACTAGATAAATAGGATCAACAATCATTATTTTCAAAAACGTATACTTTATTCTTTAACTTTTCTTTTATAATATCTCAAACATAAAATTTACATAATTCCTTAAAAATTTATATACACGCGCAACGCGTCTATCCGGAAGATTAATATTATTATATAGAGAGCTACTAGATTCATTTTCTGACCCAATGAAGAAAATTATCAAGAAAATTAAAACTCTTTGTTTGCAAATTTGCTTTCATATAATCTTTAAATGTAAACCAGATTCATAGAATTCATTTTAAGGCTATGCGCATCTTTTTGTTTTTTCCCCTTTTAACTTGCCATTTCTTTACCTTGCGGGTATGAGCAAGTTAACATTTTTGTGCTTCTCAAAATATATTGTAATTTGGTTTTGTTTCATTCTCTCATTTTCTTTTAACTATGTTTTGATTTGATTCTTTTTAGTGCACTAGTTCTTCAAAGAAGCACGTCATCATATTATATTGTGGGTCCGTTCTTTTCAAAGGAAAACACATGTAAGTAGTTTGGGAAGCCCATAGCCTCACAAGTAAAATCTCGTTCTATTGGAGAAGACACCAATTTCCCACAAAATTCGAGCCTTCAAACTAAAAGTTCAATTTCTCTGCTCTGTTAATTCATTATTGCTATATGGCGTTGCTTCTGTCTAGTGTGCAATTTCAACCTGGAGTAAGAATTGTATATTCTGTACATAAAAGGCAAAATCCAAAGAACATTCTTCACAAAAGGTCTCAATCCAAAACCCGATTCTCTTTCTCTAGCAATTCTGTAAATCAGCGATATCGGTACATATCCCCCCTAAACTCGGCTTCAATTAATGGATACTCCGTACAAGAAGCTGATTCTAGTGAGAAGCTGGGGCTGAAATGGATGGAATTTGTACGGAATGTGTTTCCGGGTGGAAATTGGTGGAGGCTTGATGTGGATGATGTTGGAGTAACGGCAAAGCCTGTGACTGTTGTGCGTGCTCTTCACAGAATGTGGGAATTGATAGCTCAAGATGGTTTGCTTATTTTCGCTGCTTTTACTGCACTCATTATTACTGCTGTACGTGAACGAACAGTTCTTTTTTCTTTCTAAATTGGACAAAAGAAAATAGTAGGAGTAAATAATTACTAACTGGAAGTTATTTCGCATCAGTTATCAGAAATTAGTATCCCGCATTTTCTGACAGCATCCATCTTTTCGGCGCAAAGTAGCAGTATCACAGTGTTCCACCGGAATGTGCGCATCTTGGTAGTGCTCTGCATCATTTCCGGAATATGCAGGTTTTTGTATCATTTCAAACGGACATAATGCACGTTAGTATTATTTTGCATTGTCACCCTACTTACCTGCATTTTTGCGAGTATCCTAACATACATACTTGTTCATCCGCTTCTCCAATAGTGGTGTACGAGGTTGCTTTTTTGGGCTCGCAAATATGATCCTGGTGAGTCTTATATCACATTTTAGAAGAATAGAACAATGCAGTTATCATATACATATACTCGTATTTTCTTTTTATTGGGGTTATACTGGTGTCTGCCATGAATTGGCCTAAACATCTAGTATTGTATCTTTACTTCTATCAGACGCTATTAAATCAGTACCATTTAAATAATCTTTTAACGGTTAAAGTCGTCAAGAAACAAAGATGGTTTAATCGCCTTGCATTTCATCTTCGTTTGCAGGTCCAGCGAATGAGGGAAAAATTGTATTCCACTCTTCTTCTTCAGGTTTCAGGAATTCCTATTTGCTTAAACACAACTAAAGCATCATCCAAATTGCTTTTATATGAAGCACAGATCCTTATATGTTTCTGCTTACCCTCTTTGTAGGATATATCCTTTTTTGATTCTGAAACAGTTGGTGATTTGACAAGTAGGCTAGGGGCAGATTGTCAACAAGTCTCTCGCGTAATTGGAAATGACCTAAATCTGATTTTACGTAATGTTCTCCAGGTAAGATTTCCTAAGATGTCTAATGTGTTCCGATATTCATTTTTGAGTTGGTAATTTACTTTTGTCCTTTCCAGGGAACAGGTGCTTTAGCTTATTTGTTGATTTTGTCCCCACCATTGGGATTGTGCACATTGGCTATCTGCTGTGCGCTTCTCACAATAATGCTGTTGTATGGCCAGTAAGTTTCGCTCATTGTTTTACTTGTATGAATCAGGTGTATATTATATTAACTTAGAATCTTATTTACCAGATAGACGTTGGTGACAGTAAACCGTGCTTGGTTTTACATCTATTAAAAATGAGAAGTTCCAAGGATAACCGTTTTACTGAAACTTTTGGTCACTACCTTTTTGAGTTGATAATGTAAGGACTGACTTATTTATAGTAAGAGATGAACTTAACTCTTACTTTAGGAAATTAAACAAATAGTAACAAGGGCCAAGCTAGCCTTTGTTGCCCCAGGGCTTTGGTCCAATAGCAAAGGTACTACAATACAAGGTGTGTGGTAGGTGCAGAACTCTAGATGGTGAACCAAGTCTGGTATTAAAGTAGAGAAGAGTTGGGGGTGGGAGAGGTGGGTGGGGAGGGGCATTATTCATCAGGCTTTGAAGCCGGAATAAGGCCACTCTTGGTTATCTTGAAAAAAGGGGCCAAGTTGGCCTTTGAACCAATTTCCCATCCACAGCCATGTGAACTCTAGCTATAGAATTGGTCTCTCTTCTTTTAAATCGCATTTTCATTAGTTGCTATATTATGCTACATTCTCTTAGCAGCAAATGAGTACCATAATACTTTGTTCAAGTAGGTGATAAAACTTATACTTGAGAATTATTGCAATTTATGATTTCCTGAAGTTCTTCTAACTTTCTCTCTCTCTCTCTCTCTCTCTCTCTCTCTCTCTCTCTCTCTCTGCCTGCTTCTTTTCATAGATACCAGAAGAAAGCAGCAAAATTAATTCAGGAGTACACTGCTTCTGCAAATGAAGTAATCTTAAGAACTTAATTGCTCTATTTTTTCCCAAGATGTTATAAGTTAAATTTTTAATGATTTCATATCCTTTGATGTGATGTAGGTTGCCCAAGAGACATTCTCCCTCATGAGGACTGTACGAGTGTATGGAACTGAGGAACAAGAACTGGGAAGGTACTACTTAACAGAAGGGATTTTATTCCCTTTGTGTTTTGTTTAACACTGCCAGGAGTAAGCATAGAACATATGCAAAATATAATTATATCAAGCTGCTCAGTGTTAACAAAAGCTCGAAAATGACCATCTTCTAGAACAGGTATGCACGGTGGCTAGGGAAGTTAGCTGATATAAGCTTGCGTCAAAGTGCTGCTTATGGATATTGGAACTTTAGCTTCAACACACTCTATCACTCAACACAGGTCAAACTCTTTCCACCATTGAACACTGGAGTATCTTTCTTCTCCTTTGTACCTTCCATCTTTTTACCTTGGTTGATAATATGAGGAACTCTCTTTGAAAGAAAGACATTTCATAAATCGGTAGCTCTATGTTCTGAAAACAAATGTCATACAGAAGCTAAACATAACAGGAAATGCTTTCTCCAAGATCAATTTAAATTTACTTGGAAGGAAAATGATCGATGGATTTCCAGAAAGATCTTTCACATGGAAAGCACACTCTTCTTTAGCCCTTGCTTTCCAGCATTTAGACATTGTTACATCTCATTACTCGGCCATTTGCATTACTTAAAAGTATTTATGCAGCATCATTTATCAAATGTTAAAAACTACTTAAATATCAGTGGGTGAAACCCTGCTAAACTGCATGCTATTGTGTCTCTTGAGTGACACGTTTGCGCTATTGCTTGGTTCCTTTTCTAGAGAGGTGTTGATTGTTTGACCAGTCTTCTTGCTATCAACTGCTTTTTCTCTTTGTTGATACATTCTCCGTGCAGAACTTAATCCCTATACTTGCAAATTGTAAGTCTTACCTTGATTTCTCTTACCTTGCCCTATATATTTTTGCATCAATTCCTCTCTGTAGACCTATGTCACCCTTCATGTTCCATCAGACAAGTAAATCGTCTAGCTCCTTCAAATGCAGCTGGAATTGTGCTAAAAGTTGAAATTAAAGGTATATGTATCAGATAGAACCCTGTCCTTGTGTATGACACTCATATTCCTGTCAGTGCAACCTCGTAAACAATATTTTTGGCTAATGCTCACAGCATCTCAAGTATTCCCTGAAAATACATCCCTACATCATTTAGCACTTCCACGACTTGCATATTTTCACTTGAGAAACTTCTGGAATTCACAGTTTCATCTAATGAAGCATACACAACCATTTCCTTTCAATGGTTTTGGATAGAAAGAGATAGATGCTTCTCATTTTCAATCAGATAATTTTTCATAATCATCTGCAGATTCTACTCTTGGTCTTTAGATCAGGTCAAATAATAATAGGCTTCTTTGCTAATTGTTTGAAAGAAAGTTTTTCAGTTAATCATTTAAAGTGAAGTCCAATTTTGTGCTTTGACTTTTAGGTTATTGCTGTGCTGGTAGGAGGAATGTCTATTCTGGGTGGTCATATTACAGCAGAACAACTTACAAAATTCATATTATACAGTGAATGGTTGATTTATTCTACATGGTGGGTGGGGGACAATTTATCATCATTGATGCAGTCTATTGGGGCAAGTGAGAAGGTTTTTCAATTAATGGATCTTAGACCTAGTGGTCAATTCATTGACAAAGGTGAAATCATTTTCCAACTAGCTTCTTGTTTCACTTATAACCCCCTGTATTTATATTGAGTATCTTGGTAGGACATGGCATGTTTGCCCAACTAGGGTTTTTAGTGTTTGCAAGAAAGAAATGTACAAACCTTTTGAATATTCCGTTTAAATTTTGGGAAGTCCCATATTTTTTGAACATGTAAGAAGTGGTGAAAATTTAACTTTTTGAGTTAATATAACATTAAAAGAACGTAATTATCGATTCAATTCAGTCAAAGGGACATTATCTTGTGATTGTTTGAAAGACGAATATGATGTACAATTTGAAATGAAAAAAGAACTTTTAGTAAAGATTATTGGAAAGCAAGTCACTTTTACATTCTTGGAATGGATTTCCAATGCCTCTTCTTCATTTGTTATGCTTGCTCTTTTCAGTCCCGTATGTTTAAACATGTAAGAAGTGGTGAAAATTTAACTTTTTGAGTTAATATAACATAAAAGAACGTAATTATCGATTCAATTCAGTCAAAAGGACATCATCTTGTGATTGTTTGAAAGACGAATATGATGTACAATTTGAAATGAAAAAAGAACTTTTAGTAAAGATTATTGGAAAGCAAGTCACTTTTACATTCTTGGAATGGATTTCCAATGCCTCTTCTTCATTTGTTATGCTTGCTCTTTTCAGTCATTTGGTTGCTTATAATCTGTTGGATATGTTGTCTCAGTTATAAATTTTAGCTATTAATTGGTATTATCAGTACTTTCTAATGCACTACAGATCCCTCTGGCTAACTGAATCTTCCAACGGCCGAACTATAAGTTAAACTGAAACTAGGCACAAAATAGACTCACCAGAGTCAGTGTGCATTCATACTTTGGCTTTCTGCAAAGGCCCATTCATGTTCAAAGAATGATTTCATGATTCGGTTTAAGGAAATTTCTCTCCTATGCTTCAAAGAGAATATTTTTTGAGGTAGAAAGCCTGATAAATACCTGAAATCCCCTGTGTACGCTTAAATTTCTGAGAGAGAAGCTTTATGAAGTTGTAGATCTTCTTCACAACTGGCTTTTATGGAAGATGTTTTGCAAGGGTGGATCAACTGTTTGCTGTGTTTTCTTGACAAATGGTAGAAGATGGCGTGTATATCATTGGGGGTGAAGGGGGAGGCTGTGGTTTGTACTTAGAGGTACAAATTATTTAGGTGTTCATAAAAGCAAGTGTTCTCAACTACAGATGGAGAGGGTGTAGAATCACTTTACCTCTGTCCTTAAACAACATTAGTCGCTCTTTGATGCAAAGTTCCATCAAATCAAAATTGCTGACAGTTTTAAGTACCTAATTAAAGAATTTTCTGATGGGAGGTGTTTAATGCCTTCCAAATGCAGCATGGAATAAACTCATGTAAGCTGAAATAGCTCCACTGGTGCATTAAGTACTCTGAAAAAAATGTTTTGCGGAGGCTGCATATTCTCATCCTGCGTTGTGGATTGTTGTAGGAGCCAAGTTAACCGGATTAGCAGGACGCATTGAATTTGAGAATGTTAGTTTCTACTATGCTTCAAGAGTGAAGGTATACGTGTCTATTCGATCTCACAGCAAGGGGTTCATTATCTGAGAACAAATATTCCTTTTCGCAATGAGAGTCAAATACAATGTCTATCACTTTATCCTTTTCTTAGCTATTTGCATCTGGGGGTTAGTAGAACTTTTTATGTGGTAAAAGATTATATAATTCGTGTTTTCTGTCTTTGTCTCCAGTTAGTGGCATCATCATCTTTTCTGAGACATTTAGTGATGCTACGTAAGGTTTACACTGTTGGTCACGTCTTGCTTACTGCTGTTAAAAATATATGATTACCCGTGAATTGCATTTGTTTGAAATTAGAGTCGCCCATTTCGTTTTTTCATTTCTTTCTTGTAAAGCATCTTTTGTAGCCCATTGAAGTTGATTTTGTATCCAGCAGTGCTTATATGGGTTGTCATCATGCATGCCATATGAACTTAACGAATTTCAGCACATAGATATGGCAGTTATGTTGCCACTCCTTACCCTGTCTAAGCATGTTCACACAGTTGCCCTGAGGGCTCAGACTATACTATGATCACTTAAAGATTTGGAGTATAAAGTTGTTGATTTCAATTCTTGATGTTCTGATTGTGAAACAATCTTCTTGATAATTTCATTTTCTCCCTGATTTTATGTATAAACTTTTTACTTATTCTAGTAAACAGAATTTTGTGGCTGAAATTAGAAAAACTGACACTTTGCCTACTGTGCAGATGCCAGTACTTCAACATATTAACTTCGTGGTGCATCCGGGTGAAGTAGTCGCACTTGTGAGTTCTTTAATTTCTGATTGTGACCATACTCTGCATTTTGCCTTTGCACTTGATCTAGCAACTACACTTTGCTTCTTGCTTCTCCAAGTAACTAAGTTTCCTCCTATGAGTATACAAAAACTGGATGTAGATCTTCTGGCATCTAGAGATCCAGCCCGATCCGAATCTGTAAAAGCTTCTATCTGGAGGTGACTATGTATGGAGAACAATAGACCTTTTCCAGGACCAGACTTTAAATATCACAAAATGTGAAAGACAACTTGCATAAGAGGATCTCGTGGATCATGCATGAGCTGACTCACCAGGCTGACTGAATAGGCTATGTCTGGTCTAGTGTGGGAGAGATAAATGAGTATTCCAGTCGGTCTTTGATATCTTTCTTTATCGACTGACTTCCCAGTTCCGCTTTGTAACTTGTGATTACTTTCAATGGCGATCATGTCGGTCTGCAACCTGCCATACCAGTTTCTTTCAAGAGATCCATAATATACTTCTTTTGAGAAACAAAAATTCCTCATTTTAATCTAGCAATCTCAATTCCCAAGAGTACTTCAACTTCCGTAGATCTTTGATTTCAAATTCCTGTGCCAACAGCTTCTTCAATCGGGTCGTCTCCTCTTTGTCATCTCATGTCATTACTATGTCATCAACATAGTTATAAACTATGAGAAGAGTGAGTTTTCCCTTTTGATGTCTTATGAAGAGGGTGTGATCAGCTTGCTTTGTTGCTAGCAGAAGGAGATCATTGCTTTGCAGAATCTGTCAAACCAAGCGCTAGGGGATTGTTTCAGTCCATACAAGGCTTTCTTCAATCTGCATACTTTTCCTTGACTTTGTTCCGTATCAAATCCAGGAGGAATCTTCATATACACCTCTTCTTCTAAGTCTCCATGATGCATTCTTCACATCAAAATGTTGTAAATCCCAATCAAGATTAGCTGCACAAGACAAAATGATTCTGATAGTGTTCATTTTAGCAAGATGGGCAAATGTCTCTTGATAATCTATAAGTCTGAGTGAATCCCTTAGCCACTAGGGATGGCAAAACTAATCCAAACTCATTTGACCCACCCAACCCGCTCAAGTTTTAATGGGTTTTGGCTAGAATGATTTTGAAAATTGGTTGTTTTGGGCTAGCCCAAGTTAAGCCATAAAAAATCATCAGCCTAAATACACCAATGATGCCCAACCTTGACCCATGGAAATGCTTAATCATAGAGTTCTACCTTGGCCCATGTGCTGGAAAATATTTTCTAATTTTCTCATGTTTGGTTGGTTTAAATATTTGAAAAATATCTTCTTTTGAATTCGTTTTTCTCCAATTGGAGGAAAATATTTTCCCAAAAATGTTTCCCCTATGAAGAGAAGGGAAAACATTTTCCAAAACTCTTTTTCAACCTTCCAAAACTTACTGTTGTTGACAAAAATAATCATCAAGCATGAAAAAAATCTGAAAATAAAGAAGAAACACATTATCACGACAGAAAAAATAACAAATAAATTTATATCAATAAAATAAAGGACGGGTACCAAGCTATTTTTTAGGTATCATAATAAAATAAAAGTACTTATTTTATTGAAATGAAATAAAATACTTTTTCTACAATATAAAAAGAAAATATTCTTTTTGTTGAAATAAAAGAAAACTTTTTCTACAACATAAAAGAAAATATTCTTTTCGTTGAAATAAAAGAAAATATTTTTTCTACAACAAGAAAAGAAAGTACTCATTTTGTGAGAAAGAAAATATTTTTTCTACATCATGAAAAAAAAGTACTCTTGTTGTTGAAACAAAAGAAAACACTTTTTCTACAACATGAAAAGAAAGTACTTATTTTGCGAGAAAGAAAATATTTTTTCGACATTATGAAAAGATAGTACTTATTGTATTGAAATAAAAGAAAATACTTTTTCTACATCATAAAAAAAAATATTCATTTTGTTGAGATTATTAGGCAAAATACTCTATCTACAACATTAAAAAAAAATATTTTTTCTACAACGAGAAAAAAAAGTACTCATTTTGTGAAAAAAATACATTTTTCTACATCATGAAAAGATTGTACTCATTTTGTGAAAAAGAAAATATTTTTTGTACATCATGAAAAGAAAATACTTATTTTATTGAAATTAAAAAAATATTTTTTCTACATTATAAAAAAATATATTCATTTTGTTGAAATTATTAGGCAGAATATATGCGACACTAAAAGAAAATATTTTTTCTACAACAAGAAAAGAACGTACTCATTTTGTGAAAAATAAAAATACTTTTTTAACATCATGAGAAGAAGGTACTCTTTTTTGTTGAAACAAAAGAAAATACTCTTTCTACAACATGAAAAGAAAGTACTCATATTGTAAAAATCAAAATACTTTTACATCATGAATAGAAAGTACTTATTTTATTGAAATGAAAGAAAATACTTTTCCTACATCATAAAAAAGAATCATTTTGTTGGAACAAAAAAGAAAATACTCTATCTACAACAAAAAGAAAGTACTCTAAATGATTTTTCTATTTAGGAGTGGGGTGGGTTTGGGGTGGGTGAGAAATTCCTATTTTACTACTTTTTTATTATTCTGATCTTTGTTAGTATTATAATATGAAAAACTATCAAATAAAATTCTAAACCAAAATTGAGGAAAGAAATCATTTGGCATGAATTTACATTTATTTCAAAACATAAGATAATTTTTATGTATGCTTGTTTAAAAGTTGATAATATTGCAAATATTTGGGTCAGTTTGGGCGGGTTGGGTTACAAACCATTGTTTAGCCCATCTTGATCCAAATGAACTTTGGGCAGGGTTGGGCAATGACACGTTTAATGAGTCAGCCCTTCTTGACCAACCCAAACAGTCCATTTGCCACCCCCTATTAGCAACCAATCTTGCTTTGTGCTTCACAGTGAAGACCCGTTTGCAGCCAACCAACTTTTTGTTCGTTGGTGAAGTGACAAGCTCCCAAGTTTCATTTGTTGACAAGGTCTCATTTCTTCAATAATAACTTGCTTCCATTTAGGATCTGCAAAATCTTCCCACCAATTTTGGGGAATAGACACCAAAGAAATAGACAAGGGAAAGGCTCTATAGGAGGGAGACAGAGAATTATAGGAGACAAAATTAGATCAAGAATGTTTGGTGGTGCAAGATCGGACTTCTTTTCTATGCGCAATAGGTACATCTAACTCATTAGAAAATGTAGGAAACTCACCAGTAGAAGAAGGTTCAGCTTCGGCAGATTGCATGATGACTTCTTCTACTCTATTTCTCCTTGAGTAAGTTTTCAAATCAAGTATATCCAAACGCCCAATAGTCTCCCCATGTATTCTTTCTTCAATTTTACTTTCCCCTGTGGTACGGGCAATGGTTTCAACAATAAGACTCGGGGGAATCTTCTCTTCTCTTTTATAGCTCACTCCCCGAAGAAGTGATGATGTAATACTGAAATAGGGATCAGATTCTTGAAAGGTAACATCCAAAAATTCTCCTAGAGGGAGGATGATAGCATTTGTACCCTTTCTGTGTTGGAGAATATCCAATAAAGACATAATTAAAAGTTTCCTATGAACAAAGCAGATACACTCAAATACCTTCAGAGGAACAATATAATCATTCTTACCCTTTAATGCTTTCAGAGGAGTCTGAAAAGTGAGGGGTTTTAGTGGCATTCTATTGATGAAACAAGCATCTAATAAAATGGCATCCCCCTAGTAAGGTTTTGATAGATTCGTGTTAAATATAAGAGATCTTGCCACTTTTAACATATCGTCTATTTTTTCTTTCTGCAACCCCATTTTGTCCACTAGTATAAGGACAACTACTTTAATGGATTATCCAATAAGACTCCAAATAAGCACCACATTTTTTATCCATGCATTATGTACCATTGTCAGTATGCTAGATTTTTATCTTAGCCTCAAACTGAGCCCGACTTTAAGCAGGGGAAAAACTTCACTTTTAGGCTTTAACAAATATACCCAAGTCATTCTTGTGCAACAATCAATAAAAATAACAAACCATCCACTACCAGATAGAGAAATTGTTTGAATAGAACCCCAAACATCAGAATGAATAGTCGAAAAAGGAATTGTACTTTTATTATCACTCAAAAAGCAAAAATTGATGGGTGCCCCATCGTCTATGCAACTGTATTATTTCTTGGTTGACATCCTTATTTCCTCCAAAAACAGAGCCTGAACAGAGCCTCGAGTTCCATGAATCCAATATAAGTCATCATGCAATCTATCTCTGCCAACATCCTCTTCCTTGTTTGAAGATCCTGAAAAACACAATGATTAGGAAAGAACTCGACAACTACAATTTCGTTTTTTGGTGATGGCGCCAACAAATAACAGGTTAACAGGAAACTCAGGTACATGGAGAATAAATGATAATGTAATGTCAGGTATAGAAACAACAGAACCCGTTCCAAAGACAAGACTTAGGGAGCCACTGGCTATTCTGACATAATTACCTTTAGAACTGGGAGAGTAGTTTTGAAAGCCTTTAGATGAGCCTGTCATGTGTCTATTCACACTATAATCAATAATCCAAGAATTAAGGTGAGCATTAAAGGCATTACCTGACTGCACCTAATTGAAAGTGGCAACATTAGAAGAGTAAAGTTTTTTCAGGAGATGGCGAAGATGTTGAACTACATCCGAAGACAAAGCTTCTCTAGAAGCAGTTTTTGCAATATTAGCCTGAACCTTTATGGACCTACACGTTTACTCTTTTTAAAGAGGAAGCCAAAGGGTTGACAGTTTTTGCAAAATGTTATGAAAGAGGAACAAATGGATTTAAAGTTCTTTTAGGAACAAAAGAATTAAAAACAAAATTTATTAGGATATATAATTATGGTCTTAGGAGGGAACCAATACATTACTATTAGTTGTACTTTTATATAGTCCTGTAACATTTCAAGGGAGTTCTTTAAGAAAAAGCTAGTAGTACTATCCACGACTTCTAGTTAGTCTACAATGTAGTTTCCAGCATGTCTCCTTTGTATGCCTTGGCTTTCCACAGTAATTACAGTGCAGGTGATCTTTATCATAAGTGAACGCCTTTGGTTGTTCATGAGACACAGATAACCCAGAATTCTCTATTGTTGCTGAATAAAGTATGACCCCTCGTCAACTCTCTTCCTCTTGAACATAAGAGTATGTATCCTCAAGAGAAGGAAAAGGAACTTTAGCGAGAACTTTAATCCTGATCCGATCATATTCTTGGTTCAAACCGGCCAGAAAATCATAGACCCTTTCCTTTTCAACCAATCATTGAAAGAGAACTGCATCATCAGTACACTTTGTTTGGAGATCCTGATAGTAGTCAATCTCCTACCATAATTTGCTTAAGTCGGAATAATAATCAGTGATAGTCAACTCACTTTGCTTAGTCGTATGAACTTTATTTCAAATTTAAAAAATCTAGGCATCATTTTCCTTGCGAGAATAAGTGCGCTTGGCTGAATTTCAGATTCTTTCAGCAGTGTCAAGCGACAAATATTGTTTTGAAATTCAAGGGTGCATAGTATTCAAAGCCAAGTCATAACTAAAGTAGCATCAGTCACAACAGGTTGTTTCTTTTCTCTAGTAATATAACCAATCATTTTCCTGGATTTAATAAACAAGCCCTTGACCAGGTGTCATGACCCAGCTCCCACCGGAGCCGCGACGGCGTCTAACGCCACTTGATAGGCAATCCAACAGTCACACAATAACAATGAAGCTGAATAAACATGGTTTAATGAACTCAATAACTAAAAATATCATAATTATCTAATGAGAAAAATAACAATGTTGCTATAACCATCCTAAAATCTGGTGTCAACGAGTACATGAGCGTTACTGAGTATCAAAATACAAACCAAATCCTTAGTACAACTATCTGAACAATAGAGCAGTAATAAGGGAAAATAAAGGAAAGAGAGTCAAAGGTCTGCAGACGTCATAATAGCTACCTCGAAGTCTCCAAATACTGGTACCAACACGGCTCTAGCAATCACCACGTCCGGATGTACTTGGATCTACACACGAAATGCAGAGTATAGTATGAGTACAGCCGACCCCATGTACTCTGTTAGAATAGTTTTGTGAATATATGTAATTAGTCCTAGTCCCTTATGTAATAGGAGTAGGTTATGTGTTATGTATACATATAAATAGGGGTCATTGTAAAATAGAATATCAATTTTAATAATATTTTCTCCCATGCTTTCTCACATGGTATCAGAGCATTGGTGAGAAGAGATCGATGTGCGTCATTCCAGCGACATCCGTAAGAAAGAACCCAGTCACCGTGCGATTTTCCAGTGACCTAAGTGACTATTTGCGTCAAAGTCACTAATTATCAGTGTTGTGCGAAATCACCACCAAAAAGGTTCCCAGGAGATAGCTTAGATTCATGGACCCAATTCAATTCAGTGGGTACTAATACCATGTGAAACAAAATTATTGTCTACAGAATTATTGTTATTTACTGTTATTGAGTCCCCCATATTTTTGAACAATCTGAAGCACACACAAAAAAAAGTTTCCAAAATATAAATGCTAAACAGAAGAACCCGGTGACCAAAAACAGCTTTCAAAATTTGAAAATAAGGCTACCGTAGCTAACTAGTTAAGCGGACAGAAACTTTAGCAAGAAAACTATAAGAAAGAGGGAGAAAACTCAACCTATGGAACCCTAGTGCTGCCGAGAGAGAAAATGCACCTCAAAAGGGCAGTAATGGCTTCTGACACCCTGATGAAATTGAGAAGAAGAGAAGACTTCTTTGTATTTCACTGTATGCTTTACATCCTATTGATATATGCCTTTATACAACAGTCCTAAGAAAATAAACGAAAATAATGAGAGGATATTCAGTTGCAATACAATCTTCCTATAATCAAGTTATCCTACAATCAAGCTATTAATTAAAAATTTTATTCTCTGATTCTTCTCCTATAATTAACCTGGTCAACAGAAAGCGAATATACTCTCAATTCTCATCTATCTAAGGTTACTTCAAATATTTTCATTTTGAAACTATGACCCCTTTTATCTGGTTGTATATCTTAATTTTGGCACTCATTGTCCCTTTGTATCATTTAAAACATGAAAACATATCATAAACTTTTGAATATTTCATAAGCTTCACATTTGAATCATAGTCTAGTCTTTTAGACAAATCATGTGATGCATAAGAAAATCATAATTTGCATAAAGACAATTATCATGTCAATACATTCGTTTGTTAGTCTAAATCATGAGATAAACTTCAGTTCTTTCATACCTTCAAAACATAAGTCATAAAACATAGAATGATAGATTTTATACCGTTTCATATTAAAATATAGCATTTCAATGCATTTGCATAATTTGCATGAAAACGTGGAGAATGCATGCTCGTTTACCCCTGCGAACATGTATTCACATTCTAAATCACATTTCTAATCACTGAACCGTTCATTTTTTGAGGTGAACGCATCAAGGAAGGTTAGGTTTCCATTTACCTCAATCTCTTGCCTCAACAATTCAAACAACACTCTGACACGTTAAGTGAAGTGGGATATATAATATTACAACTCATTTTTCATCAATTCATATCCATTATAAACTAGTGTGACCAATTTGGGGTCTTGGGTATCGGATCCAAGACAGCCGAAACCTTAATTCGTCCTTAATGGAAAAAATTTGACTTTATCAATCTTATCACATATATTTATTTGGCTATCAAAGCCATTTAGGTTATTACACCCAATGAGAGCTGTTAATATGGGTCGGGCCGGGTTAGCCTAGCTCAGCCCACATGGGCTTTAGCAATTAATGGGCTGCGCTAGCCCACCATTTTGATGGGCCTTATAATGGGCAGCCCACCTGGGCCGCGGGTCCCCACAGGCCGGCCTATCAATTTTTAAAATATAATTTTATATGTTAGTTCTAACCAAAAAAAAGATAAATATTAAAAAATTAAAAAGTATCTTATTGAAAAAATTTCGCAAAACTAATAATTTTTTGTATTTGTTCCAATATATCACAATAAACACTAAAAAAGTAAAAGACAAGACTGTATTTCATTCACTAAAAGTCAAAACTCAAAACAAATTATTCAAGAGAAATCCATGATGCTTATGGAATATCCAACACATCATCTTCATCAAACACATTTGAATCTGCTTGTGCCAAAGTTGTCTTAACATCTTCTCTTTCATCTACATCTACATTCATATGCAATACTAATTAATTAAATATTAAGAATAATTAAATTTTAAAAACTAATAATATTCGAATTCACATAAAAAAAATATTACTAGTTTGAGTTTGGGAAAAGTCGTATAGCCAATTTCGAGTAGTAACAAGTGTTTGAACATTTTCATGATGAATGCAACTTATGTACTTTGTCAGAACAAGCCCACCAATGCTAAATGTTGATTTCGATGCTACCATGGTGATAGGAATACTAAGTACATCACGCGCATATTTTCTAGAATGGTCCTTCCCATATATGACAACATCCATCTCTTGAAACTTTTCAAGATCAAGCTTTGCTTCCACTAAGTAAAAATCCAATTATGACTTTTCATCGCTAGAGGCAGTATACTTTTTATATTTTATATATTTTAAACAAATATTTTTATTAGGCCAACGGGCTGGCCCAGCCTCAGTCAAGCCTCACGGGCCACGAGTTTACTCGGCCCGAGCTTAAAAGCCTCATTTTTAAATGGGCTTCAAAAATTCTAGTCCAACTCTGCTAAATCATGGGCTGAGCTGGGCTGGCCCAACGGGCCAAGCCCATATTGACGGCTCTACACCCAATTAACATTCACAATTACTTTTCGTCATCTTCCCCAATTATCCCAACCACATCCATCGAAATCCACTTCTAGGGTTCAACTAATACTTCAATCAAACCATGATTTCTTCTCATAATCACCTTCAACATACTCATTTATACATCGCATATGGAGTTTGGGTAATGGGGTTACCTCTTGTAGCCAAATTCCTTAAGTTCCATACTCGGGAGATTCTTGAAGATATTGGAATCTAGTGAAATGAAAGGTTAATGGATGTTGGGACTAGCATTTAGTGAGCATAATTGACTCAAAATACTCGAAATCACTACCTTAGATGGTACCCTTGGATGGGTACGACCTTTGGAGCTCACAACCCTAACCCCTCTCTCCCATCTTTTTCTCTTTCCCCGATTCACGGAATATTTATAGAAAGGAGCTTCTCGCAGCCACGAGCTCCTTTGCCCTGCCAGTTTTTTTTTTTTCCGGCGACGTGATCCTTTGGATGGCTGAGGTCTGATTCTTGAGATTGGCTTGCAGGAAGGCTAACAGTATTGTTGGCATTTTTAAGCTTGCGATGGTTCCACGATTGACTCGCGCCTTGAGCTTACCGCGAGACACCACTGTAGCCTATTCTTGGTTTCCAAATTTCATTTGACACTTTTTTTGCTATTTATTAACCTTATACCTTTCCAAATCATACCAATCATCCAGTATAATGTTCCAAGCGTATTACCTACATCGTGAGGCATCACTAACACATTTGCGATTCTTTAATCACATCATTAGTCTCTTAACTGTCGTAATTATTGTTCAAAATCTATAGGGCCTTACACACGGCTTCATGAGTCAATTTATGCATATAATGTGTAAGATAGTGTACAGATAAAAAGTAGTAGACTTGTGGCATGTGTAGATCCCCTCCCCTCTCTCTCTCTCTCTCTCTCTCTCTCTCTCTCTCTCTCTCTCTCTCTCTCTCTCTCTCTTTCTTTGTCATTTTGAGTGTGTACATACAAGTGAGTAAACATATCTGGATATATGCCTACATATTTCTGCATTGATATAATACATAGGTATGCTTATGGCTTTTTCGTGATCACATCTCTGCTGATCTGTAAATATGTGATTTGCATGAAAAATAAATGTATGGTATATTATCCATCTTTTTTATGGATATATATATTTGTGTATATTTTTATTTCTCTATTCATCAATTTGTAACAATGACTCTGAAATGAATGTCATGTGCTCTATAGGTTGGTCTAAGCGGTAGTGGGAAAAGCACTCTGGTGAACCTGCTCCTTCGGCTTTATGAGCCAATAAGTGGGCAGGTAATTCTTGTCTTGTTCAATGTTAAAATTATATACTGTTGAATTATGAAAATATAGAACATGCACTTCTTGAGGAAATTGTACAAGCTTAAATCTCACTTTAAGAGGTCTTGAGAAAAACAGTTACCTTTTGTTCCACCTTTCTTTCTCACAAAAAGAGAACATCTTTTTCTTCCAATCTGCTTGTTTTGGATCTGAAGATATCTATTGATGGCTACCCACTTAGAGATTTGGACATCAAGTGGTTGAGGGAAAGAATTGGATATGTGGGACAGGTTAGCCTTATTAATTATTATTTTCCCAATTTGAGTTTAGTATGGTTTTATAATATCATGTTACTAAGATATCTTGAACAGGAGCCTA
Organism: Nicotiana obtusifolia; assembly: GCA_002018475.1. NCBI lineage: Eukaryota > Viridiplantae > Streptophyta > Magnoliopsida > Solanales > Solanaceae > Nicotiana > Nicotiana obtusifolia. The sequence continues at coordinate 5,427 of MCJB01010875.1, read as the reverse complement.
GACTTTTCCGCATGGATATCAGCTCAAACATAAGATATGGCTGTAGTAGAGATGTCAATCAACAAGACGTAGAATGGGCTGCTAAGGAGGCCGCTGCCCATGACTTCATTTCATCTCTACCCAATGGCTACCACACAGTTGTTGATGATGATTTGCTCAGTGGAGGCCAGAAGCAGCGAATTGCTATTGCTAGAGCCATTCTTAGGGATCCAGATATCTTATTACTTGATGAAGCCACTAGTGCTCTAGATGCAGAGAGTGAACACAACGTTAAGGTATGTTTTATAAAAGTTGTTTAACTGATAGAGATTGTTGAATTGCCCGCTAAATATGCATTTCCAATTCCCATAGGGTGTGCTTCGTTCTGTCAGAAGAGAACTGAACTCAAAGAGAACTGTCATTGTAATTGCACACAGGTAAAATTGCCTTTGTTCTTTCAACAGAACCATGTACTAGTATGTAATATTGACAAACTGCTACTCACAGGCTTTCGACAATCCAAGCTGCTGACAGAATAGTTGTGATGGAAAGTGGAAAAGTTGTTGAGGTACAAATTATGGCTTTTAACTTATCAGAGTGAGAGTAGCTAACGTCGTTATTCAGTCTCCTTTCTTGTTGCAATCTTCGCTTCTATGTTGTGTGATTCAGTCTGTCAGGCAGCTCTAGCATAGCAGCACTGCATTAAGACTAGTGCATTTACCATCATGACAGTGGTCCTCTCTGGGCTGGTTTTGCGACACCAAAGTTTGTGTACTTGTAAATAAAGAGCTATTAGTCTGTAGTTGTCCATTTAGCATCTAACAAGTTGGAAACTTAAGCATGGAATGTTGCAATCTGGAGGTTCTCATTCTGTTTATAGCTAAAAGCTGCCCGCCTCTCTCAACTAAGTTTTGGTCATATCTCATGTCTCCTGGCTCTAATCACTCTAGTAACTCCGATTTGGATGATCAACCTCTGATCTTACTTTTGCTACATTCAGATGGGTGGCCACAAAGAGCTTCTCCTCAAGGATGGCTTGTATGCTCGATTAACAAGAAGACAGGCTGATGCTGTGGCATGAACTCTTGTTAACTGACATAAATGTTCTGGCGATTCTTTGACCAAGTAAGTTCCTGATTGGACGCTGCAGATAGGTTGGTGTTTTTCCTTTTCGAGCAAATTTAGCAATGTCTATGCACCAGATTAGGTATAGGCTTTATGAAGAAGACAATACAAGATTAGTTGCAGACATTGCAGTTCCACCATCTCAGGTTTTCTCGTGAGAAGGTTGGCTTCAAAGATTCTGCTGCATCACCGACCAAAGCTGTAACCATTGAGTTTTGACAGCGATTGATGGATAACTTGTTCAAGGGGTGCGAGTAATATATAACCTGTTCAAAGGGTAAAGATAGCAGATATGTTTATCGGTTTATCGACAAAGAGCAGGTACTGTTGCTACAAAGTTACAGAAAAAACCCATCAATAAACCAAGGCCCATTGTGTGAGGCTCGGCTCATATTTTCTTCTTTTAGGAATTGACTATGTAGAAATCCTCTCCTAGATCAATCAACGGAAAATCCTCGGTTGGCTTCCATAACTGAAGAATCTTTTGTTTGAGATGTTGGTGTGCTATTCTCTTTCCAAATAATTTAATGATTACTGATAATTTTCATGGTTGATAGATTCAGGGCTTTTCCTCCGGTGATAGAATTATGACATCTTGGTTGAAGATCTTTCCTGTGAGTCTATGGTGTAATCCTTAAGTGGTTCTTCAATTCTTTCGGGTGTTAATAACTTTACCAGAAACTAAGATTTCATACATAACATTGCACTAACTGGTGGCGTGACAAAAGTTTCACTTTCCCCACCATGCCAACATTATGGAAACATAGATGAAAAACATATGAGAAAATCTACTTTCATTACAAGAGATAATTTTTATTAAAGGTGGATTATCTATTCACTTGTGGAGCTTAATTATGCATTAACGCTTCTTCCTGAAATACCCATTTCGATTTTTTGTATTATTCAGCAACTCTGAGGACTTCACCGAGTTGAAATCGCAAGTAGAAAGACAGAGAAGGGATGTAGATATGGGGGAAAGGAAGAGAGGAAAAGAAATACAGAGACGGAGGAGGAAGAAAAGAAAAGGGACTGGGTCTAGGGATTTAGTAAGGGGTATTGTAGGATTAGGAAAATTTATGGGATAAAAAGGTTAAATCATAGGTCAAAGCAAAATGACTTTTAAGCTAAAAAGCCATTTTGAACCTTTTGACTTAAATTAAGTACTTTTTTCCCTGTATGCTAATTTTTAATATTTAAGATTTTAAAATTAATAAAATTTGTATTAAACTCTTTTAAAAATATGTAGGAAGGTTTAATAAAATCAATTTTATAGGAATCCTCCATATTGGCAATACATTACCATTCCATAATGTCCAATACCAAGAAAAAATAAAAGTAATATTAAATGGGCTGCATAAAGAGTTGAAATTGAAGGGAAAAAAATACCCCCACGTTAATATATTTTTATATTATATTTGAACTATTTACCTACTCAAATAATATTTTTTATATTAATTTTTCGTGAACTATTAAAAAATACCAATTATTAAACAACTAAGAAAATATTTAAGAATATAAATGTGTGAGAAAGATAAAAAAAATGGTTGGTAAGAGTCAATACCACTAATGATTGTATAGATATAAATATCTAAAAGTGAAATGTCATATCAATCCTTTACTCTTTGAAAATAAAATTTATGATGAATAAAATTATAATTAAGATTAAATATTCAAAACTAGAGATGAACTAATATTAAGATCTGAATTAACATAGAATTAATTATTTTTATGTTAAAATCAAATCTTTTAATTAATTATTTAGCAAGAGAATACAAATCAATTATTTTTTAAATTCATCATATGAGTAAAATTCTTATTCAAGTTAAAATTTTTTTTTTAGGGTACATAACTTTATTCATAAAAAGAGCGTTAGAACACAAAGTAAAAATATTACTATATTATTAAGAATCAAAATGCACAATCAAGTGTCTGAAGAAGCACAATCAAAGTTAAATTCTAAAAAAGAACAAGCCTTCAAGATTATATTATAAAGAGTCGACTCTACTATAACGAGATTATTCTTTGTAGATGTCTCCGGTGGAATCGAAATAATATTTCTATGTCATGTAGTACTTGCAAAAATCATATCAAGAGGCATGACAGTGTTAGCAATAATAGCAAGTGGTGTGCCAACAACGATTTTATTGTGAGGCCACCCACTTTAGATTTGATATACCTCTTCAATAACCATCACAAATATATCAAAGCAAAGTAATTGTGCTAAATTTACAAGGAAAGCAAAATTGATAATATGGGATGAAGCACTTATGGCTGCATATCAAACAATCGAAATAATTGCCGGAGTTCTAGAGATATATTGGATATTAATGAACCGTTTGGTGAAATATTAGTGGTTTGGGAGGTAATTTATGTCAAGTACTACCAGTAGTTCCAAAATCGACAAAAGCAGAGACTGTAAAAACTTGCTTGGCAAAGTTGTACTTCTGGTTTCAAATGAAAAAGATTCAACTAACAAGAAATATAAAATAAGAACAGATTCAGTATTCAGTGTCTTCTTGCTTCGTATCAAAAAAGAAGAAGACCATCCAATAAAGATGATTTGGGTCTTCCTGAATACTTGGTTGTCAATCCCAATGGTAATAGTAGTGCATTTAATAAAAGAAATATTTCTATCATTAGATTAAAACACAATTTGTGCGAATCGCATGATAGAATTAAAAAGATATCTTTAGCTAGCAGAAATGAATATGTTGATCAACTAAATAAAAAAGTTGATTGCAAACTGTTTTTGACTCAACAGAAAATGATACCAATAATTATTACCAAGAAGAATACTTAGATACTTTAATACCAAATGACGTTACATGTTTGTTATCAAGTTTATTATTTCTTACATATGTTAGTGTCACCGTATATATAATAGACTAAGTTAAAATTGACTTCCACTACATATAGGTTGATTTTGAAGAAAAAATTATCTGTCATGCTATTGAAAATTTTAGATACGCCAATAACTTATGTAATAGCACATATATGGTATACAGAAGTTTTGACAATAACGTGATACGTGCAAAAATTATGATACCGGTCAATGTGCTTCTAAGTACATTCTTATCCCTAAATTCAACTTTCATATTTCGAAACTAAGGAATATCCTTTTAAATTTGTGTGAAAATAATTTTTAAATATTTATATTTTGCAAATATAATTAATAAAGCACAAGAACAAACATCCTAAATATTGGACTACATTTACCGCAATATGTTTCTTGCACGAACAACTGTATGTTACACTTTCAAGAGCGATATCAAGTTCGACAACAAGAGTTCTGGTTAAGGCAGAGCAACCAAAGCGTTAGGAAGAAACATACACAAAAAAGTATTGTCCACAAAGAAGTATTGGTTAAGATACCATCACATTAAATACTTTTAAACTATTACATAATTATCTAATTAACATGACGATATTGATAATTTATGTAAGTTTTGATGATGTCCTTTTATTTTTTGTTTATTATGCTAATGTAATAATAATTTTTGACATTTAGACGGTTGTTGTATTATTAACATAACATTTCTCTTATTAACTAAATTTTACTGTTCCTACATATAAATAAATATTCAAACCATCACGTGTCGTTATTAACGTGCGACACACGTTGATAAATACTAGTCAACTAAGAATAGCTTAAAAGTTCTCTCTCACACATAATAATTTCACCAGATCTGTTAAAACTGTATTGGGTAAAGTATTTCTACATGGATTCGGGTGGGGGCCGACCCAGTTAAAAGAAAGTACTACTCGGACATCCGGTTCACAGGCAAAGAAGATATGAGACCGGACTAAGACCTGACCGGACTGGACCTGATCGGAGTGGGATTCGACCGGAAGGGGAAGCGTCATGGAATCGGAGACCGGGCTCAAGACGCACAATTAGCTCACCGCCGGGTATATCGCCAAGAGTAATTGTTTCAACCGTTTCAACCATCACAAACGCGATTTGGGGAGATTCTGTTACGGATTTTATGGGATTCATCTCATAATCCGCCATTTACCTTATTTGAAATAGTGATTGTAACCTATAAAAGGGGATTTTGACTCATAACTGGGGGCATCTCAGAATCATCAATAATATTACTCTCTCTTTAATTCTAAAACAACTGCTACTATCATTGTGACTGTTCTTTGTTATCTCCTTCAGAATCGACGGTTAAACCTTTCTTTCTCAGTATTTAAATTGTTTGTTTCAAAGTATCAATCAGTTTTACGGATCCTTAACGTCACGAACAAATTCAATTGTTATCCGATTTATAGGGTAAACAGTTTGGCGCCCACCGTGGGGCTAAGGATATTAGTAAATTT
>MCJB01010864.1:128670-148009 GCA_002018475.1 Nicotiana obtusifolia | reverse complement strand
GGGGGGGGGGGGAAGGTTTAAAGAATACCAAGAAAACCTCAAAACTATAGGCTATCTTGTTTACTCTTGAACTCAGCTGAAAAATTATATTTAGGTCTCACAAGACTAGTCCCAGAATCTTTACATAATACACGCAAAAAAAAGAGCTCCTTCCGCTGAACTTCTGTTCGAAACAAATAAATGAATCTGGATATATTTTACTAACCAGTACACTTAACCGCATAAAGTACCTCGTTTAGGAAATAATTTCTTATAGTCGAATATTAAAAATAATCAAGTAAAAGACTAAAATATCCTTGAATTTTTATTTGTAACCAAAATATACAATTTAGAACTATAACCTGCCAAAGGTGCAAAACTTATATTTTGAAAAAATTAACCAAACATCAAATTAAAACTTATATTTGTCTTATTCAACGTTAGGCTTTCATATGGCTACTTTGAAGTCCTTACCCTTTAATTATTTGCAGTTGTAATTCCTCGTACAGTTCTTGAATTTTCTTGTCCCTCTATCCTGTAAGATGAAGAATAAATAAAGGACCAAGTAAAGAAAGAATGAAAAGGGCCGAATAGAGGAAGGTTGAAAATTTTATAATTAAGCACAATGTAATGCTGCGAAATATTTCTTTGGAAATGAAAGAATCCACATACGTGGTGACTAAACAATATTATATTATGCATTTGAGGAACACCTGAGCAAGCTTCGGGAATAGATCTATAACCTGTATCACCGATAAATTCAGCAAATTCACCAATATGTCATACATTAAAATAGGTTCTTCATATTACATCTTTTCATTTATCAAATATCATGAAACCACAGAGGAAACTTGCGATGGATCGTCTAATAGACTCATAAATCAGGTCAGGCACTTCAAACACCATAAGAAATTTGTGCAAACAGAACTAGATTCAAAAAAATTAAGCACTTCACCAATTCAGCAATCCTTTACACCGACTCAGAATTCATTCTGAACACTAATTCAAGGAATGTATGGAGGTCATGGCCGTATCCCAGGATCTTTCAAAAGAGCAATCTCTAAGGTCTATGAACAGAATATTACGTTCTAGGTTTTAACTTCTAAGTGCTTGGAAAAATATGAGAAGAATGGATTTAATTTAAGGGAATAGAATATAGATTAGTAACTAAAAGCGGAAGGAAAAAAGATTAGTAACAGAAAGGTTTCATTAATTGAGTCATTATGACATATTAAGTGTTTGTGAAAAATGGGAAGAACAAACCGTTTAAGGGGAGGAAAAAAAAAAAGGAAAAGAAGGAAGTTGCCTAAAAGAAATCCAAAAAAAGGAGATAAAAGATAAATAGTAATGCTTGGCAAGGAGAGGTGCCAACTCATCTCTTATTACCCAACTTTATATATATATATATAGATAGATGGATCGATGGATCAAAACCGATCTTTTCTTTTACGTGCCGTGTATTTGCTATCTGGAGGAACTGCGTTCCCCTTTTTCCTCATCTGTTCTTTCTTCTTCAGAACCCAATCCCTCCCTTTGCCTTTCTTGTTCAATTTTTGCTTTTTTCTAGGTCTACGGCGGTCAGATATGCAAACCTGCAGGGCAGGGTAAAATGAAAAAAATGGGATGATCAAAGACAGTAACAGAAGATAGAGAAGAAAAGATAGTAACAGGAGTAAATAAAAAGAACAGATGGTAGGGAGAAGAAGAGCCACTGGTTAGCTTCAGCACAGTTAGTCAGTTGCCCATGAATCACTTACTGTCTGGTTTTCTTCATCCTCACTGCTGTCTTCGTCAGAGCAACTCTCTCCATCTTCACCCTTTCCCTCTGGAGTAGTGGTGCTGAGAGACAATGGACCACAAGTCAGAACTAAGTATTCTTTCCTCCTTTTAGAACTGTGACAAAGAAAGAACATCTAACCTTGTGTCAGGAATGCAACCAAATAAAAAAGAATTGAACTTTCACTTGAAAATGCATTGTAGTCATATCCTGGGGCATAGCTACCATACATCTCAACCACCAATAAATTCAGTTTCGGTTCTACTTTGTGGTTAAGGAGTGGCGCTGCAAGTACAACCTCTTAGGGCATCAATAAGGATAAATAGCTTCGGTGAAAACTTGGAAGGTTACATTTTGTGAGGAAAAAATTCATCACTTTGTGAAAATTTTTTAAATTATTCTATGTAAAATTTCTATGATTCCATATAGTCCTTGAGAGCATGTAAGAAAACACATGGAAAATCTGGATCAAGTGAAGAAAATTTGCACTTGGTCTAAGATTCGACAGAAATTAAAAGATATACAACGTTTCAGAAGAAGTTACAAAGGAAGTAGAGAACATAATCAGATTTAGAAACTGTCAAGTGAAATGCAGATACGATCTGGTCAAAATCAAATCCTATTTTGCAGAAAAGTTTTTATAAATATAGAAAAAGGCAACTACTTTCTTCTGAGGAACACAAAGCCTATCCACCTAAGCTAGAAATAATGGCCAGATTAGTGAACAAAATGGTCCTAAGTAGAAAAAAAGAGATACTTAACGCCTCAATACCCCCCCCCCCCCCCAAACAACCCCAAAAGGAAAAAAGACAGAACGGAAGAGATGCTCGCAGAATATTCAAGTGGAACAGGAGAGTAAAGGCCCCAAGGACCCGCCCTGAGTTGGGGAGGATGATACTTGTCTTCAGAGTCAACATATTTAACTTCTCGGTGAGAAGAAAAACCAAGTATAAATAACTTCTTCAATGAACTGAAACTCTGTACTTTCTCCAAGATTCACCATCCGTCTGATATCCGACATCTATATTGCTTTTCTGACTGTAAAGCTTAACCTTATTGATACAGGAGAATTCATTTCTAAGGCAATATCTTTTCTAAGTACCAAAGCAAACCTTTAGTGTCATATAATGATTAAAGGTAGAAGAAATAACTTTATTTGAAAAAAGGGTAGAAGGAAAAACCAGTCTCGTGCATCTTTTTGCAGCTATACAAGAAAGGGATAAATCTTTTTTGCTCTTTTTGCCCCCTTTTTTTCAGCTACTTTTGCTTCATTTTGTTTCATTTTTGAGTTCGACACATTAAACTTTCACTTTGCCAAACACATCCTAGTTTCATCATATTAATGGAATCGACCAAATTAAAAGAAATTTTACAATATCCTGGTTGGTCCCAACGGCTCATCTTAGGCACCTTAAACTGTTACTTAATCCTTACACACCCAACCCACCCCTTGCAAATTGTTAGGAGGGAGATTAGTAAGATTTAATTGGTACTTTTGGAGCATGAGAGCTGTCTTGGGAAGTTCAGAGGAGAACCTGATGGTCGCAAGAGCCAGTGTGGTTAATAAGCGTTTATCTGCTTTGATTGTTGCTGCTTGCAGATGGCCTAAACTATCGAGTTTCAGATATATTGAAAGGTAACAACTAGGAAAGGAATACAAACAAAATTAAGCTATAACCAGAAGGATTAAAGTGCAACTTAGCCGTATAAAACTTCCCTTTAGACATGCCAGGTCAACCATTGAGGAATGAGCTGGCACTCAAGTCAACCAATGCTAATTTCAAAACTATTACACAATGAAAATTAGAAAAACGAAAATGACAGCAAAACAAGTTTATAAGCGTCTTCCTAACCTGTGTGGGTAGTCAACAACTATTCCTCCAGAAAATCCAGCTCGCATGGCAAACCCCAGAATCAGCTCCCGCTGAGCAAGATTTTCAGGATAAATCTGAAGTACTGCTCTTGCTGCCCTTCCTAAACTTCTATACAAGGAACCAAAGAATGCCCTGGGGAGTTATGAGCAAAATTCTTACTACTTAGATAACTAGAAGGAGAATGATTTATTCTACTACGATGACATCATAAATGGATCCTACGCAGATTAATATGCACAACTGACCAACTAACAATAAGAACGAAGTTTTCTACTTACTTCAATCTTATCCGAGGTTCATGAGAAGATTTGTCAGCATTGCACAACCACTGCTCGGAAAAATTATGTACATCAGAACTGATAAGCACTAACGCGTTAAGAGGCTATATAAATTGGTACATACTGATTTTTTATGAGAAAAAAATCAGTTCATACTGATAATTCACCAAAAAACATCTAAAGGTGATTCATACAGAAACCCGATTGAAGTAATAACCAGAGAACATATGCAAAGGAGATGATGAGAACGAAGTTAACAGCAAGCCATGACTCTTGAAAGTAATGCCCAGGCTAAATATTTTCATATCAAATGCACAAAATTGATAATGAAAAAACAAACAATAACATTTCAAACATGATTTTCTAAATTGTCAAGTGCCACCTGATAAGTATCACCATTATCAACTCTGTAAAACTGAAGATATCAACAAAGAAGAGAAAAAGATACCTGCACAGCTGAGATACTGATGGCACCATCCAGAACACCAGGTCGAAGCCCTAAGCCCTACGATAAATGCAACCAATCATTTATGCCATTCCATATAAGAACAGGTTGCAAGAAAAATAGCAGGTACAAATTTGATTTATCCATCCTTTGACAACTTGTAACATCTTTATCAACATAAAAATTTTATCAAGAGCAATGAGAAAAATAATTATTTTACAAGGTACTAAATTTCAAAGAACAAAGACTAGTACAACTGAATTGATAAGTAATCTTAATTGCATACTCGATCACCAAGATAGGCAGCCACATTTCACTATCTTTCATCTTATCCCGTCTTTTAGCGGGAAAAAAGGACCTTGCAAACAAATCATGCAAATGACTAAGAATATGGCTACAACATTTGCCGGGCTGATATTGACGCAAAACACCACCTAATAAACAGGTGACCTGCCGGAAAATAGATATGCAATATGAAATTGTGGATATCAGGTTCTCAATTCGAGAGTTGCACTACAACTCGTAAACGTGTAAGCTAAACATCATCACTTGATATCTTCGAAACAGAGAAGAAAGATACATCACGCAAAATGGACTATCATACTTAGCGACTTATGGTAGAGCTGAAAATTTGCTTCCTTGAATTGGTAAATTGTAACATTTTTTGATAGGTTCATTAGCATGCTTAATATTTTCACGAGACTATACCACAGTATTTTCCATTTTTTTGTGCACTTTGAGATTTCTCAACCGATAAGACATGTAGTCTGGGTGGTGGAGCATGTACCTGTCTTGACAATTTTAAAGGAGTTACAGCCTTGGCAATAGGAATATAATAATAACAAGGTGCATACAATCACAGTTGAGAGTAGGATGAAGCAATCTTTCAGAGGAAACTAAGTGACCTACCTGACCCATGTCACCTAGAATTAGATCACCCTCAACCTCACGCTCCAATGCAATATCTAGAAAATGAAAACCATTATTTAGCAGTCCAATAACGGCTATAGCAAGATCAAAGTTATTTACTCGTATAAGAAGAAATTTACGAACCAAGCATTGATTCTGATATATCCCAACCAAGCCACTGGTGTCCATGCTCAGTGAGTGTCTCCCCACTTAGACCTGATCCACAACCTTCGAAAAGCAAGAAAGAATGAAAGATCACTCATTTTTTTCTTTGAATTTTTATATAACTGAATAAGGTGAAATAAGCATGAAATCTCAAACTAAACAATTGAAAATGCAAAAAGAAATGTCTTTCTTTTGAAAATAAAGCTGTAGGATCCATGAGTACACAATTCCAGATATTACAACCATTCAAGTGTTTAGGATGATCTAATCTATCTAACAGAACTTAGAAGCACAGAAACCAAACCTGGCTAGGATATATCTTTGCACCAGTAAATAGTAAGCCACTTTCTCATTCTACAGTATAAAAGGTCAATCAAGCACTTAGTTTTATTGTGATTGTTCAACAATTTAAAAACGCTAAACACTTGGGTTTTTCCGATTTAAATTAAACCTTTAAAATTTCTCCACATAGGATGAGTGAATACCTTGTAAATTTGTTCCTTTCTTCTTCCTCCCTAATCACTATACCCATAAGCATTGAATAAGCTTTACTATACACGAGAAGGACCAACCATGCTTGGAGAAATATAGGTTATAAGGAGATTTCTCAGCTTGGCTACCTTCTCCTATTTACTACAATATCAATATTTAAAGTTTTCAAAAAAAAAAAAAAAGGGCAGCCCGGTGCACAAGGCATCCGCGTTCACGCGGGGTCCTAGGAAGGACTATACCCCAAGGATGTGATGTAGACAGTTTACCCTGATGCAAGCATTAGTGGCTGCTTCCACTGCTCGAACCCCTGACCTATAGGTTCCAAAATACGATGGGTTCCAAAATACATCTGACTATTAAGACAAAAGAGACTAGCCACAAACTAGTTCTATCAAACTATCTTTAAGAGCAACATAAAGCTCAGAATGCTCGTTACAAGTATTTCACGCCTTAGCAATTAAGATAAGAAATTCAAATGAATAACCTGTAAAACATGCTTCTTTATTCCTTTACCCTTACTATGCTCATATATCAACTAATAAAGTTTCCATTCCGTTTCTTTTCATTCATAAATATCAAATCAATGCTAAATCTAGCCCATCAAATTCACCTATACTACATTTACAGAATTTTTCAGCTAAATACTCGTAAAAATATATACATACCGATATCAAGAAGTAATCTTGGGACGCCATCATCTGGCAAAGCAAGAAGTTCCAATGCTCTCTCCGAAAGTTGTGTCTTTCAGAAAATACAAACAAATGTCAGAAGCATCTTACGCCATATAACTTTATTGGCAGCAAGTGCGGGCACATCCATTATGCTTTCTTATATAGTTGAATGTTTTTTTTAAATATATACTTTTACAAAATAGCTGGGTACAATAGAACCTTGCGATCCGGCGCTTCTCGGACCCCGCGCATAGAGGAAGACCGGGCTGCCCTTATACTTTTACAAAATAAGCACCCATTATTAGGAAGTTATACTCCCTATATTCCATTTTATGTGACACAATTTTCCCTTTAGCATGTCCCGAAAAGAATGATACATTTTTATATTTAGAAACAATTAACTTCAAATTTCATTTTACCCTTAACGAGATCATTTATAATCACACAAATGTCAATGGGTTGTTTTAAACCACAAGTTTCAAAAGTGTATCTTTCTTTCTTAAACTCAATGCCCAATTCAACACATTTTGTGCTATTTCAACACATTGACATAACATCCTAATTCCGCCTCCGGCTGTAGCACTATGAATATACCATTAAAAAGCCAAAAGAAATAGGTTTACTATAATAGGCTACATACCTGTATGTCGATAATTCGAGAAGAAGAGGTGTACTTGCGAGCTTCCTCGTCGTTGTAGAAAATTTCTGGCGGTGCTAGAAGTTCTGGTCTTGACATTTTAGTGACTTCCGGGAAGCTAATTTGCTTTCCCTTTTTCTGTAGAAGAAAGTCCTAAAATTTCTCTGTTAAACCCTAGCAAAGCCCTGACGAAATTAAGGGAAAATATCGATTTGGACCCCGTAATTCTGAATTGTGTCCAATATTTGCCCCGTAAACTTTTTATCAAAGTCGAAACAAAGAGAGATATTTTTCTAGTAAGAAATGTACCTCAAATTAACTATATAAAATAAGAAAAATAAGTAATAAAATAAGAAAAAACGAGAGAACTTTCTTATTTCACAAGAATTCAAGTGTGAACGAAACTGAATTAGATGCAATAAATATAACGTAATGCAGTCTAAACATATCTCATAATCAGGACTCACGAATACATGAACATACTAGAGTTCTACAAATAAAGTCTGAACGAAATACAACTGTTTGAAATAAGAAAAACAGTAAAAACAGAATAGAAGGGGTCTTTAGGGACTACGAACACCAACAGCTCTACCTCAAGTCTCCTGCTGTAAGTCGATCCGAGCAAGAATTCCTCCACACGTAGTTGGGACCAACATCGGTATCTGCACAAGAAGTGCAGAAGTGTAGCATAAGTACAACCGACCCCATGTACTCTGTAAGTGTCGCACCTAACCTCGATGCAGTAATGACGAGGCAATGGCAAGACACTCACAACAACCTGTACAAAATAATAATAATGGAACACGAAAATTTAGATAAAGCAATAAACTCATATAAATAGACACGAAGGTTAACTACCAAAAGGCCCAGAGTAACATGATCTCAAATCTCATATCACAATACCGAGAGAAAACTTTACAACTTCAAATGACAACAACTCAATCCCATCATTTAACACAATACCATGTTGCGGCGTGTAACCCGATCCCAACATTCAATACAATATCTGTTACAGCGTGCAATCCGTTCCCAATATCATATCATTTAATTATATGTTGCAGCGTGCAATCCGATCTTCCTATATCAATTCATTTTAATACCATTGCGGTGTGCAACCTGATCCCCCAATATCAATTCATTAACATAAACAACTCAAAATCACTATTCACGAAATATCAACACAAAAGAGAAATGTAATGTGCGGAATAATAAGGAACTACCAGACAAAAGAAGAATAGCCAATACTACATAATCCCAAACTTTGGCAAAATATTAATACTAAATCAGCTAAATGGCTCGCATAAACGGAATAACAAAAAAAAGCGTTCAAGTAACATAAAGATAATATAAGCAAGTAAAACATGAGACAACAAAAACACACAGTTAATTCAATTAGAAGCATGTAGCGGGTAAGCAAATATTGGGTGAGAAATGTACAAATCGAAATAAGTAACAGTTTAATAACAAATAATAAGTAAAGCATGGATAACAAGTAAGAACATGTAGCAACTAAAGCATGTAACAAGAGATAGCACAGAATAAATGAAGACATGGAAGTCAATAGCTTAATCCTGCATATTTTAACCCCATGACAGCGCATGTACACTCGTCACTTCACATATACGATATTTTCCTACATAATTCACATAACAAATAGACCAACAAGTCCAAATTCCCTCAAGTCAAAGTTAGACACAACACTTACCTCACTCCGAATCAAACCAATCAACCAACCACGACCTTACTTTTCGAACAAGCCTCCAAACCAACCGAATATAGCCAATATCGTTCAAACAATTCAAAATAAGCTTTTGAAACTACCCACGAATGAAAAAGGTTCAATCTTTGATGAAATTAAAAAGGTCAACAAAAGTCAACCCCAGACCCGCTTGGTCAAAATCCTAGATCCAGATCAAAATTTAATTACCCATTCACCCGAGCCTGGTAATGTATTTTGTTTCGAAATCCGATCACAATTTGAGGTCTAAATCTCAATTTTCCAAAATTCTTAAATTCTACCCAAATCTCTAATTTCTACCATAGAAATCCTAGATTTGATGTTAAAAGCTCATGACAAGTACTGGGGAATTAAAAGAAAGTGGATTAGAGTTGCTTCCCAATGAATTTGGAAAGAAAAAGTTCTTCAAAAATCGCTTCTAGAGTGTTTAGGGTTGAGAAATGGTGTAAAATGAGCTAAGTTCCGTTTTTTCCTCATTTACCCAACTGCCGCTATCGCGATTGCGAACACTGCAAATGCGATCAGCACTTCAAATGCCCAAAAGTCGCAAATGCGACAAATTGTTCGCAAATGCGAAGGTACCCCCATTGTAAATGCGCCCAAAAGCTTCGCAATTGCGAAGCTAACCTATGTTGCCAATGATTGCAAATGCGACCAAAATGTCCGCAAAAACAGCCTCTGACAGTTCGCAAAAGCGAACCTGTTCCTCGCAAATGCAAGGTCACCCAGCCCAGGCTCCTGCTCGCACATGCAAACTCTTGTTGGCAAAACGAGGCTTGTAAATGTGAGCCAGACCTTGCAATTGCGAGATCTGTAATGCACTCCAGCAACAGGAGATGTACCAGTAGTCTTCAAATCATTCAAACTCATCTGTAATGCATCTGAAACTCACTCGAGTCCCTCGGGCTCCAAATCAAACATGAACACAAGTATAATAACATCATATAAACTTGCTCACTACCCCAACCAAAAGTGCATACAAGTCCAAAAATATCATACAACCCACTGAAATCGTCAAAACACTGATCCGAGGTCGTTTACCAATAATGTTGACCGTGGTCAAATCAAGTCTCATATTAAGCCTAAAATCACTTTTTCTTCAAATTTTTACGTGAAACTTTTCGAAAAATGACGGACCACGCACGCTAACCAAGAAATATCAAATGAAGCTATAGAGGTTTCAGAACACGAAAATAAAGGCTAGTACTCAAAACGACCTATCGAGTCGTCACTATTTTTCGTGAAAATTATATTTGATTCTTTTGAGTATACAATAGTATGTCCATTACCTTTTAATCAAACTACCCTTCTATTAAATTTATAACCAAACTATAAATACGCATTCTAATAGCTATTATAATTAGATATAAATTATCTTAATATTCATAATTATTATACTTTTTAAACTCAACATTAAATTTTAGAAATGCATTTAAATGACGCTTAATAATTGGACGACAAGTATAAATAGTTTAATAATATTTATATAATTTTTTAATTTATACTTCTCGAATAAGATAAGGCGCGTACCCTAAAACTAGTCGTATATAAATAGAGGCAGGACAATAATTGAATAAAGGAACTAGTTGTGCCCACTTTTTAAGACCTAGTAGGGACCCAATATTGCAGTAAAACAAAGAAAAAGGAAATATATATATATATATATATATATCAATCATGGTGTGGACAAGACGTAGGTATGCATATGACACTTTGAAATTAGAGGAGTCACCTCCTTATTTTAGATAATGTTTTCTCGTCAGTCGTCAGCACCAAACTATAGGCTTGTTCGCAACAAATTTTCGTAGTATTGAAAATAAATTACAACAAAAATATGAAGAAAAGTGATTTTATTGATAAATATTTGTGAGTACAATTCTATGTATACTTTGATTCTTATCTATGAAATTCTCGGTGATTCGAGGGTTTGAGAAGCGTCTTTCTCAAATATAGGATGATGAAGACCTCCTAGTGATGTATTTAATTGCCAAGAACGTTGAGCAGCACTTCGTTGTTTTGGATTGATCTCCGGAAGAACTACGTCGGCCACTCCTTTGTTGAAGAACTTTTCACTTGATGATGGATCTCTCTGTTTGTTGATGCCTTCACCAATTGCGGAATGCTCTTCTCCAACTCTGAATCCCTTAGAGAGTTATGTAACCTCTCTATTTATAGTTGTAGAGGATGGGCAATCCAATACATATGAACTCTCTTGCTTGATTCTAATTGGCTCATGTGAGTCATCAAACTTATCATACAAGCTTATGTGATAAACTTGCTTGTTATTAGCCAAGATATGTCATATTATACATTTTGCAGCCTTTGGTTGGTCATTGCTTTTTGACCGGGATTGCCGCATCATTTTAACACGTGGCATCATCTTGTTGCCTTTGAATATGACTGGACATGCCATGTCAGTTGACATATGGGATGAGGCTGGGCCTTAAGATAAAATGAACTTTGGGCCTGTAAATAAAATAGACTCATTTAATTTGCAAAGTCCAAATTAATTATTTAAGCCAATTGAATTTAATCCAAATTTTATATGGATTAGACCCAACAAATTTTATATGTCTATAAATGCCCCTACTTTAAGGCTTGTCTGGGTTTAAACTCGTTACTCCCAAAGACAAGATTTGAAGTATCACTTTTGGACTTAATGCACACATTTCCTTCGAAGTGAAGCACGGAAATATCAAAATTTGAAATTTCTTTCATGTAAAATCCTCCAAAATAATCAGATGGGTAGTCGTGCTTAATTAAGGAATGAGCTGCTTTTAATATTTCCCTTCTCCAATTATGAACTTCTTAAGGAAAATCGATCAAACTAATTCCATATTTGACTTGAATTATTATTTTAGTCTAATTCTTCTTGGAAAGGATGACTAATTCCAAATATTGAACAAAGCAACGTAACCAACCTACCTTAAATTTGTGTTTGGACAAGTCAACTGTCAGAAGCTTAACCATTGGAATTGCGTGCAAACTTCTATTCGCTCAAATTGATCTCGATTCTCGACAAACCCATTTGCTTTATTCCTTTAAGAATTTTAATTGGACACAACTTCATCTACCCAGCTTGTGTTTCACTCGCACAAGGATTCTTCTTTATCCAATTTTAGCCCAACTTAATTACTCTCTTATCTTCCGTGAACTTCTCTTCATGCGATGCCTATAAAATGAGGACCAACACACTAGTTTCGCATCACAACTTAATTTTGAGTTCTTCTGGGGTGTAGCTAATTTCTCTCGCTCGTCCATTCATTCACTTTCTCTTACACTTTTTTGTTTGCTCTTGTTCACAATCTTTTTTCTTTTCAGGCACCGAAACACCAGCAAAGGAAGTTCAAATTTGCAAACTTTGAGCAATGGAGATTACTGCTTTGACATTGAACTTGGCCATCGTTTAAAGCTTCATGCCGTTCGCACCGTTGCTGGTAGACTATGCTCTCGTGTTTTAGTCGCTTATTGCACTCTAATTTAACGCACTTTAATTGAGTTTGAGCTTTAATCACGAGTGTTTTGCACTGATTGTAGGTTTTGTGCCTTGTAGGAGGATTTCAAGCTATGTAGATATACCGGAATGAATTTGAATGATTTGCTAGATAGGAAAAAATATCTTCGTCTGGGCCCGACCCTACTTGGTATGAATACATGTAAAAACGCTATTTTTGGGGCTTTTGACACATCTAATACCTAAGGAGGCTAGAGAGAAGGTGAAGAAGCGAAAGCACAAGAAATTCATCATTCAATCCTCACTCAAGACAATAGTTTGGATCGTCTTATATTTTTCTTCAAATTTGTGATGAATTACTCCATATCTATGGAGTAGTTCTCTTTTGGGATTGATGGATTTGGCGTATTGATATTTGTCTGTAGATATTAACTCTAGTTTTTTATGTATTGAATCGTTTTGGGTGTTTTAATTCGTGCATATCTTCATATTGTGAGGTTGAGACTTAATCAAGAGAGGAGTTTCTACTAAATATATGAACTAATAATTGAGTGAATTCGAGAGACTCACTTGAACAGTAGAAGTGAATTAACTAGAGTTAAATCCTAGACAATTATCTTGCACCTATCCAATCAATCACCATTTTCTCCCACTGATATCTTCTTTGCTTACTTTCGTGTCGATTGTCATTCGTCAATTAGCTTTAGATTTAGAAAATTTAAGTTTTTAATCACACAATTCTAAACGGTTGATTATCTTGGATAGCAATCTAGCTACAAACTACGATAATACCGTTTAAATCCAATCCCTGTGGATATGATAATATACTATACTATCTTTGACAAGCGAGCATATTTAGGTATGTGTTTTAAGCTCATCAAATTTTAGCGTCGTTGCCGGGGATTGGCAATCAATAGTGTTTGAAATAGTTTGTAGTGCTAATCCAGGAATTTTATTTATTTTATTTTATTTTTTCCTTTTTACGGTTGGTGTTCTTTGACTGTACGCAGGCTACAGGTAAGAGTGGTGCATGACCCGATCTTCTGGGAAGGAAGTGCTTCCATACGAACCAAAAATCGAGAAACAACTGCGACAACTGAGGAAGAAAAGAAATTTTCACAAGAATATAGTGAAGGTTGGGCAATCCTCAACCAAAGAAAGTATGGCTGGAGATGATGATAATGTGGATTTGGCTACAAGAGAGGCAGCCCAACAAAGAGAAAAAGCTGAACGAGATGCTAAGGAACCAGCTCTTCAAAATGAACAACTTGTCTATGAAGAAAAGAGGGGTCACAGACTTAATCAAAATCAACACGAGGGTGCAGGCCAAATCAGAAAAATAGCTCCCGGTGCTGGAAGACCACTTGGTGATTATGCTAGACCGGTCTACAACCAGGGATTGTCAAGTACTCGACCACCACCAGTGCCAGCGAACAATTTCAAATTGAAGCAAGGGTTGCTTCAAATTCTTCAATACTACTGTGTCTTCAGAGGGACGATGAACGAAGATCCAAACAACCATCTAATGGACTTGGAGGAGATCTTGAACACCTTTCAATATAATGGTGTTTCACAAGATGCAGTCTACTTAAGGGCATTCCCCTTCACGCTGAAAGATGATGCGAAGCAGTGGCTTCGAAGGTTGGCCCCGGGATCGATTAGAGCATGGGAGGAGATGACTAGAAAATTTCTTGATATATATTTCTCCTTAGCTAAAACGGGCAAATTTAGAACAGAAATCCATATCTTCTGCCTGAAAGATACTGAAACAGTTTTTGAACCTTGGGAGAGGTTTAAGGAGATAGTCAGAAAGTGTCAACATAGCGGAATTGAACTCTGGATGCAACTGTAGGATTTTTTGGATGGGTTTACACCAATCTCACGCAGAACATTGAGCAATGCGGCTAGAGTTCCGTTGATGAAGAAGACATCATAGGAGATAGTCACTATTCTTGATGAGTTATCTGAAGATGCAAATCAGTGGCCCTCATAAAGTGCTGAAAGAAGAAGGGCAAATGGTGTTCACCGGGTTGATGCTAACATATTTCTGCAGTACAACTTGATGCTATGGCTATTAAGATAAGGAAGCTAACCTTAGCTTTAATACAGAGTGAACCTCATACAACTTGTGATATATGTGGAAGAGGACACCCTACTAATGAGTGTCAAGCCTCAATTGTGGAAGTTAATGCTGTTGGGGATTATAACTTCAATGAAATGGGTCAGAGACATCCTGGTTTTAACGGAGTTCATCTGGGGATACAGCTAATGCATGGCAACAGAATAATTCTAGACCTTAAGGATAAGGGGCGCATGTTTTTCAAAATCAGCAGTGGCCGCAATTTCAGCCTCAACAGCCCATTCTACGTGGCTTGGAAGATCTCATGAAGGCCTTTATCCAGAAAACTTATGAGAAGCTCGAAATTCATAGCGCAGCTATAAGGGAACGTGGAGCAGCTATCAAGGAAATAGGTACTGGTCTTTGAAATCTAGAGAGACAAGTGGGACAAATTGCTAAAGGATCCCAGGTACTTTGCCAGCTGATACTGAAAGAAACCCCAAGGAGATGGTAAATGTTGTAACTCTGAGAAGCGGGCAAGTATTGGAAGAGCCCACCCAATCCAAAAATAGGTGGTACATGAAAAAGAAAGTGAGGAGCAGCTGAAAAATGAAGTGGATAAGAAGAAGAAAGGCAAGAAGGGAACTGAGAAGAAGAAGAAAGAGGAGAATTCAAGAAGGGATGATCGTGAAGAGAGCAAGCACATGCCTGCTTTACCTTTTCCCCAAAAGCTGTATAGACAGAAGCTGGACAAGCAATTTAAGAGATTTTTGGATATGCTGAAACAAGTTAATGTAAATATGCCATTCAATAAGGTGCTCTCCCAAATGCCAAATTATGCCAGATTCTTGAAGGAGATCCTTACAAAGAAAAGGAAGATCGAGGAGACATCAGCAGTCAAGCTCACAGAGCATTGCGGTGCAATCTTGCAAAACAAACTCCCACAAAAATGTTGAGATCCAGAGAGTTTTACTATACCTTGCTCTTTAGGCTCTATTAAATTTGATAAATCATTTTGTGATTCTGGTGCCTCGATTAATCTAATGCCTTTGTCTATATATAGGATGCTGGAGATTGAGATTGGAGAGGTAAGATCGGTATCAATATCTTTGCAGCTGGCTAACCAAACAACTCTGATACCCGAGAGGATAGTGGAAGATGTCTTAGTGCGGGTAGATAAGTTTGTGTTTCCTGTAGACTTTATAGTAGCAATTATGGAGGAGAATAAGGAGGTCCCTCTCATCTTAGGAAGACCATCCCTAGCAACAGGTAGAGCAATTTTAGATATACATGATAGAAGACTCACGCTTAGAGTGGGGGAGAAGACTGTAACTTTTGAGATGAATGTAGAAACGGGGGTGACGAAGGAGAAGCCAGCTGCAAGTGTCGAGTGGAAACTGAAGAGTTTGAAAGAAAAGGCTGCAACGAGCAAAAAAGATAAGTGTGGGGGTGTACCCAAAGAAGGTTGAGAAGAAGGTGTCCGCATGGATGTGTGCATTGGTTAGGGCGCGTGGAATGGAGCCTGACTTCGATTCAAACCCTGATTGAAAGTTCAGGGAAATTTCCTTTACCTTATGCTTTTTAATTGTGTGTCATGGGGACATGCCATAACTTAAAGGGTGGGGTGGGGTAAAAAGTATGTTTTATGTATCTGTGTTAGAAATATAGTTTTGTTGTTTTAGTAGTTAGAGATAAAAAAATGAGAAAAACCATAAGAATTTTAAAATTTTTTGACTTTACCCGACGATGGATATCATTTGACGGGTTTCTTGAGGGATTAAGGTCGAAAATAAGGACAAACAGATTTTCTTTTGTAGTTAGTGTAATAATTCCCTCTTGGTTTTTCTTTGTGCCGCGGTTCTTTTTCAAGGGTTTTGTTTGAACCGGGTGTAGTTAGTTTTTTGTTTTGTTTTGTAGAATAGTAAGAAACCTTGTGCTATGAGTTGAATTGAAAGCAATATCTCTTGACTTTATTATGCCTTGAGAATAGTGAGTGCTTTAGTTGTGACGCTTAGGCTCAGTTCTTTACTCTTGTATAAGCATTTTAAATTGTATGCATTAACTGCTTTGACTAGAGTGTCTTGATTGTCCAATCTTGAATGAGTGTTGTGCCATGTGTGTGTGAGGTTTGTGTATTCTATGCATTGCATTTGATGTCTAGAACTTGTCCTATGTGTTTGTTTTCGAAGTAGTAGTTTAGTTCAGTGTTGGAAGTGATTTAGGCATTTCTTTGTTGAACTAATTATATGCTTTTACCCACCTAATTGTTATATATCTTAGTTAACTCCTTTGAACCTGTAATCCTGTTTCTTTGGAAACCACATTACAAGCCTTACCCATTTGTTTGAATTGACCATCTATTTGAACCATTTACCTCTCGTAAGCACTTGAATTGATTATGAACTTTGTAAAAGTTGAAGCGTGTAGTGGCTGGTTTGGCTTTTGAGTGGAACTAATGAAATAAGTAGAAAGGTGTAATGTATTGAAAAAGTAAGACCCACTTGAATTGAGAAACAAAGAAAAAAATAGTTGTGTTATTATGTAATGATTCTTTGATAAGTGGCAACTTGATGTAAATGAGTTTAAAGAAGTAGGGAGTTAATGCATATTGATGTGAAGGTGGAGTATGGTTCGACATAAGTATGGGGTTTTGAATGTTAAATTGTATGTATTAAAGTGCTTAGGGAGGTGTAGTCACTCTTATATCTAAATGTATCCTACCCATATCGCAGCCTACATTACAACCATTTAAAGTCCTACTTGATCCTTGTCTGAATGAGCTCAATTAGCAGAGCAGTACACTACGGGCAAGCCTATGCTTCATCTTTTGTCGCATATGAATGTTATTTCTTAGAGTGAGTGAATTTTTTCTATCTTGAGTTCCTAATTGTTCTTAATATCTATTGTGTGTGGAACTAATCTTTCTTGTTGTAAGGGCACTTGATTCACAAAGGAAATTTAATACTTGACTTCTATGTTAGAGTAAGTGAGCGAGTTATAAATAATGCGTGGTGCTTTTAAGTAAAATCTTGAGGTGAAGATGTTACACTATTGTGCGTAGTCTATTTTAAATACTCTTGGTGTGATGAGTTAGGAGAGTTGTTTGAAAAAGGTCGTGTCAATATGAAGTGTAGTTTAATTGCTCGAGGACGAGCAGTGGTTTAAGTGTGGGGTGTTGATGGTAGGATATGCTCTCGTATTTTAGTTGCTTATTGCACTTTAATTTAATGCACTTTAATTGAGTTTGAGCTTTAATCGCGAGTTTTTGTATTGATTGTGTGTTTTATGCCTAGTAGGAGGATTCCGAGCTATGTAGATGTTACGTAATGAATTTGAGAGATTTGGAGCTTTGAAGTCTGAGTAAAAGCCCTAGGGATAAAGCCGAGATCGCGTTCGGGGGTCGAAAACCACGTCTGGATATCAAAACGTCAAGAAAAAGTTGTACTCTAAGAAAACAGTACTAACGCGGCGCGCTGCTCCTGTACTTTTTCCGCCTGCCTGACATATTTCAACTCTTGGACATTCCCACTAATGCCCTGCGTGGCGCGTCACCTATGCGGCGCGCCTGTGCATTTTTCACAGAGCCACAATCCTATTTCGCGTAGGAAAAAAAGTCTTCGTCTGGGCCTGACCCTACTTGGTATGAATACATGTAAAAACGTTATTTTTGGGACTTTTGACACATCTAATACCTAAGGAGGCTAGAGAGAAGGTGGAGAAGCGAAAGCAGAAGAAATTCATCATTCAATCCTCACTCAAGACAAGAGTTTGGATCGTCTTATATTTTTCTTTAAATTTGTGATGACTTACTCCATATCTATGGAGTAGTTCTCTTTTGGGATTGATGGATTTGGTGTATTGACATTTGTCTGTAGATATTAACTCTAGTTTTTTATGTATTGAATCATTTTGGGTGTTTTAATTCGTGCATATCTTCATATTGTAAGGTTGAGACTTAATCGAGAGAGGAGTTTCTACTAAATATACGAACTAATAATTGAGTGAATTCGAGAGACTCACTTGAACAGTAGAAGTGAATTAACTAGAGTTAAATCCTAGACAATTATCTTGCACCTATCCAATCAATCCTCATTTTCTCCCACTGATATCTTCTTTGCTTACTTTCGTGTCGATTGTCATTAGTCAATTAGCTTTAGATTTAGAAAATTTAAGTTTTTAATCACACAATTCTAAACGGTTGATTATCTTGGATAGCAATCTAGCTACAAACTACGATAATACCGTTTAAATCCAATCCCTGTGGATATGATAATATACTATACTATCTTTGACTAGCGAGCATATTTAGGTATGTGTTTTAAGCTCATCAAATTTTAGCGTCGTTGCCGGGGATTGACAATCAATAGTGTTTGAAATAGTTTGTAGTGCTAATCCAGGAATTTTATTTATTTTATTTTATTTTTTCCTTTTTACGGTTGGTGTTCTTTGACTGTACGCAGGCTACAGGTAAGAGTGGTGCATGACCCGATATTATGGGAAGGAAGTGCTTCCATACGAACCAAAAATCGAGAAACAACTGCGACAACTGAGGAAGAAAAGAAATTTTCACGAGAATATAGTGAAGGTTGGACAATCCTTCACCAAAGAAAGTATGGATGGAGATGATGATAATGTGGATTTGGCTGCAAGAGAGGCAGCCCAACAAAGAGAAAAAGCTGAACGGGATGCTAAGGAACCAGCTCTTCGAAATGCACAACTTGTCTATGAAGAAAAGAGGGGTCACAGACTTAATCAAAATCAACATGAGGGTGGAGGCCAGTTCAGAAACATAGCTCCCGGTGCTGGAAGACCACTTGGTGATTATGCTAGACCGGTCTACAACCAGGGATTGTCAAGTACT
>MCJB01010864.1:106709-127076 GCA_002018475.1 Nicotiana obtusifolia | reverse complement strand
TATGCTGAAACAAGTTAATGTAAATATGCCATTCAATAAGGTGCTCTCCCAAATGCCAGATTATGCCAGATTCTTGAAGGAGATCCTTACAAAGAAAAGGAAGATCGAGGAGATATCAGCAGTCAAGCTCACAATGCATTGCAGTGCAATCTTGCAAAACAAACTTCCACAAAAATGTTGAGATCTAGGGAGTTTTACTATACCTTGCTCTTTATGGAGGAGAATAAGGAGGTCCCTCTCATCTTAGGAAGACCATTCCTAGCAACGGGTAGAGCAATTTTAGATATACATGATAGAAGACTCACGCTTAGAGTGGGGGAGGAGACTGTAACTTTTGAGATGAATGTAGAAACGGGGGTGACGAAGGAGAAGCCAGCTGCAAGTGTCGAGTGGAAACTGAAGAGTTTGAAAGAAAAGGCTGCAACGAGCGGAAAAGATAAGTGTGGGGTGTACCCAAAGAAGGTTGAGAAGAAGGTGTCCGCATGGATGTGTGCATTGGTTCGGGCGCGTGGAATAGAGCCCGACTTCGATTCAGACCGTGAATAAAAGTTCACGAAAGATTTCTTTTCCTTATGCTTTTTAATTGTGTGTCATAGGGACATGCCACAACTTAAAGTGTGGGGTGGGGAAAATCTTATGTTGTATGTATCTTTGTTAGTAATTTAGTTTTGTTGTTTTAGTAGTTAGAGATATAAAAAAATCAGAAAAATCATAAAAATTTAAAAAAAGATTGACTTTTCCCCACGATGGATATCATTCGACAATTTTCTTGAGGGACTAAATTCGAAAGAAAAAGACCAAAAGATTTTCTTTTATAGCTAGTTTTATAATCCCCCCTTGATTTTTCTTTGTGCCGTGGTTCTTTTCCAAGGGTTTTGTTTGAACCGGGTATAGTTATTTTTGTTTTGTTTTGTAGAATAGTAGAAAACCTTGTGCTATGAGTTGAATTAAAAGCAATATATCTTGACTTTATTATGCCTTGAGAATTGTGAGTGCTTTAGTTGTGACTCTTAGGCTCAGTTTTTGACTCTTGTATAAGTTTTTTACTTTTCATAACTGCTTTGACTAAAGTGTCTTGATAGTGCAATCTTGAGTGAGTTATGTGCCATGTGTATACGAGGCTTTGTGTATTTTGTGCATTGCATTTGATGTCTAGAACTTGCCCTGTGTGTTTGTAAAACAAAGTAGTAGTTTTGTTCAGTCTTGGAAGTGATTTAAGCATTTCTTTATTGAACTAGTTATATGCTTTGGCCCACCTGATTGTTATGTATCTTAGTTAACCTCTTTGAGCCTGTTATCCTGTTTCTTTGGCAACCACATTACAAGCCTTACCCATTTATTTGAATTGACCATCTATTTGAACCATTTACCTTTCAAAAGCACTTGAATTGATTATGAACTTTGTAAAAGTTGAAGCGTGTAGTGGCTGGTTTGGCTTTTGAGTGGAACTAATGAAATAAGGAGAAATGTGCAATGTATTGAAAAAGTAAGACCCACTTGAATTGATAAACGAAGAAAAAAATGTTGTGTGATGATGCAATGACTCTTTGATAAATGGCAACTTGATGTAAATGAGCTTAAAGAATTAGGGAGTTAATGCATATTGATGTGAAGGTGGAGTATGGTTTGACATAAGTGTGGAGTTTTGAATGTTAAATTGTATGTATTAAAGTGCTTAGGGAGGTGTAGTCACTCTTATATCTAAATGTATTCTACCCGTCCCACAGCCTACATTACAACCATTTAAAGTCCTACTTGATTCTTGTCTGAATGAGCTCAATTAGCAGAGCAGTACACTACGGGCAAGCCTATGGTTCATTTTTTGTGGCATATGAATGTTATTTCTGAGAATGAGTGAATTCTTTCTATCTTGAGTTCCTAATTGTTCTTAATATTTATTGTGTGTGGAACTAATCTCTCTTGTTATGAGGGCACTTGATTCACGAAGGAAAGGTAATACTTGAATTCTATGTTAGAGTAAGTGAGCGGGTTATAAATAATGTGTGGTGATTTTGAGTAAAATCTTGAGGCGAAGATGTTATACTATTGTGCTTAGTCGATTTAAATATTCTTGGTGTAATGAGTTAGGAGAGTTGTTTGAAAAAGGATGGTCAATATGAAGTGTAGATTGATTGCTCGAGGACGAGCAGTTGTTTAAGTGTGGGGTATTGATGGTAGGCTATGCTCTCGTGTTTTAGTCACTTATTGCACTCTAATTTAATTCTCTTTAATTGAGTTTGAGCTTTAATCGCGAGTGTTTTGCACTGATTGTGTGTTTTATGCCTTATAGGAGGATTCCGAGCTATGTAGATGTTACAAAATGAATTTGAGTGATTTGGAGCTTTAAAGTTTGAGTAAAAGCCCAAGGGATAAAGCCGGGATCACGTTCGGGGATCGAAAACCACGTTTGGAGATCAAATAGTCAAGAAAAATTTGTACTCTGGGAAAACAACTCTAATGCGGTGCATGGGGCGGCGAATGGCACGCCGCACCTATTCATTATCTAGCTGCCTCACAGATTTCAACTCTCTGGACTTTCCCACTAACACACAATTCATCATTCTATCCTCACTCAAGATAAGAGTTTGGATCGTCTTATGTTTTTCTTTATATTTGTGATGAATTACTCCATATTTATGGAGTAGTTCTCTTTAGCGATTGATGGATTTGGTGTATTGATATTTGTTTGTGGATATTAACTCTAGTTTTTTATGTATTGAATCATTTTGGGTGTTTTAATTGTTGCATCTATATTCACATGTTCATGTAATCGAGAGAGGCATAACTTGTGATGTTTTGCATTATCTTGTTGGTTGAATTTATTGATTCTTCATAGTTATCGAAAGAGGCTAGTTGAATTATTGTTTAGACCTAGTTAGGAGGATAATCGAAAGAGGTTCTCCTAAAGACCAATCCACTACGAGTTCTTGCATATCTTCACCGAGTGTAAATTAGTTCATATTGTGAGGTTGAGACTTAATCGAGAGGGAGTTTCTACTAAATATTTGAGCTAATAATTGAGTGAATTCAAGAGACTCACTTGAACAGTAGAAGTGAATTAACTAAAGTTAAATTCTAGATAATTATCTTGCACCTATCCAATCAATCCTTATTTTCTCCCATTGATATCTTCTTTACTTACTTTTGTTTCGATTGTCATTCGCAATTAGCTTTAAATTCTTAGTAAATATTAGTTTTTAATTACACAATTCTAGACTGTTGATTATGTTGGATATCAATCTTGCTACAAACTATGATAATATTGTTTAAATCCAATCCATGTGGATACGATATTATACTACAATATCTTTGACTAGCGAGCATATTTAGGTGTGTGTTTTAAGCTCGTCATTACCTGTCACGCTGATCCAAACTTCAAGTCACGAGTTCATTATCTATCGTGATGAGTTCAAGCCTCGCTTCGTTGACATCGGTACCTGCTGCTGAATCAGTTTTCGTGTCGTTGGCACCAATCAATAAAGTGGAATCAACAGCTTCGCATCACTGGCACCATATCCATAAGTCGCTGAAGCGTCATGCTATTGAAGCATCATGCTTCTAGTACCATATCCACAGAAACTTTGTGTTGTTGGCATTGAGGATTTTCAAAATATTTTTCTTTTGCAGGCTTTTGAGAAAGTACCAGCTGTCTTTGACATCCCTAGGGAGATACACGAGATGCCTATATGATTTGTAGCGAAACACTCGTGTTGCGGCTTGGCGAGAGAGACACATGAAGTATCCTTTCAACCTCGGCGAGAGAATCCCGTGGATATACCTACTCTTGGAGGCTTGGAGAGACTATATTTCATTGTTGGGTAACACATCGCTTTGTTATAGGTTGGCTAGGAAGATAATTGGAGTAGGCCTTTCCACCTTCAGCGAGCAAGCACCCGACGCATCTCTCCAAGAGAGTATTCATCTCTTGATACTGGAGCAATGAAATCCTGAGCCGCTTGCTTCTAAAGGATCAGAAGTTGAAATGCTGCAGCATATCAAAAATTCACAGACAAGACGAGAGAGACCTTTGATTTTGATACACATTTCTAGCGTTTTGACTCCATAGAATTGTGCAATTTAGCTAAAAGAGCCATATTTCGAGATTGGCATGTCCAAACCGTAATATGTTTGATGTTACAGAATCAGAACTTGCACCATTTCAACATATCCAAAATGTAGGGTCAAATTTTCTCAGCACAAGCCGAAATGATTTTTGAAGTTGATGCATATGTCTGCCGTTTCGAGTTTACAGCATTGCATGTTATGATTAAAAAAATCATATCTCGAGCTAGGAGTATCCAAATCACGAGCAGTCTGCGCTATTGGAAAGATAAATCCGAGACCTGCAACATCTAAAAACATCGTAGTAAAGTTCCTTTCAGATTACCCAGAATAATATTTTGGACTTTCTCTTGACGTCTGCTGCACTTACTTTCCAACTTTGAGCACTCTAGATGCAAAAATCATATCTTGAGCTATTGGTCGGAATTGCGAGCTGTTAGCGCCATTGGAAAGAATAAACCCCTAGAACAGAAACACCTGGAAATATCATGGAAGAAATCATTTCGAACAAACCACTATGATTTCTTGAAATTCGTCTAGACATCTGCAATGCTCTTTTTACAGTTTTGCGCACTCTCGTCGAAAATTTCATATCTCGTGCTAGGAGTGTCCAAATCGTGATCCTGTGCCATTGAAAGGAGAACTACTATTCCAGCAGCACCTGAAAATCATAGATGATCTCCTTTTAGGTTGGATATATTTTCAAGTCGCTCCTAAAGTCTGCCACACATTGATTCCCAGCTTTGCGCACTCTTGCCTACAAAATCATGTTTTGAGCTAGAAATATCGAATTTGCAAGTCATTTGCACAATCGAAAAGAAAATTCAGATACCTTCAAAGCCGGCAAATTTCTTGGAAAAATTCCTTTCTCAATAGCCGCAGCAATTTCTTGAAGCTAGTCTAGATGTCTGCCTTGCTGCTTTTCAGCTTTGCGCGCTCTAATGAAAAAATTCATTTCTCGAGCTAGGAATCTCTAAATTGTGATTCGTTTGTGCCGTTAGAAAGTACACTCATATAGAAGCATCATGTATGTATTTCATGGCAGAAATCCTTTTAGGATAAGAACAAAAAATTCTCAAATTCGACCTAGATGCAGTAAACTTTAAAATTCGTGTAGTTCCGACGAAAAAATCGTATCTTGAGCTAGGAGCCTCCAAATCACAAACGGTTTATGTTGTTGGAAACTAGACATCCAAATATACAACATATAAAACGTTAGGGGTACATCTTCCATATGGACCGTGGTAGTTTTCCAAAGTTGATCCCATCGTGTGCTGAGCTCATTTTCCATCTCCATGCTCTCTGAGTTGTCCTGCTAATGTGGTTTTTTTCTTGAAATTGACTCTACAGTCTTGCATGTAGTAACTTAAACTATCGATCTTCACAAATTTTATCTTTTTATTTATTTCTTTTGCAGACTCGCAAAGGAGCTCAAAGGGTCCGGTTATTAGACTAAGATGTCATACAAGATGCGGATATGTTGAAGTTTTGAGCACGCAAAATCTCTACGAGAAAAAAAGAATTATTGTAGTAGATTGTCATGCGAATTCACCCCTTCACCAGCTGTTGCGCTTGATCTGTTGATAGTCTTGAAGTTCATCAATGGCGGCTCCCATGGTGTTTGAAGGTTTTTTCAAGAGATATGACTTTTCACATATGGAACCTTCAATCAACACTTGCACAAGAGAAGCAACTATCATGCTCGAGGCCTAATAAAAAGACACATGGACGAGAGATTATCACAACTACTGAACATGAGAGACGCACATTGAGAATGGTGTATTTAATGTGGAGACGTCATAAAAACTTGGAAAAGTATTTAAGATGCATCAGCAACAAAGCATAGTTTATGATCAATTTCATTACTTAGGCTTTCGTATAGGATAATGTCTAATCCTTTCGTCTCCACATTTTTGGATGTATCAACTTTTGTAACATTGAAGCAATAAAATATCTTTTACACTTCAACGCAAATTGTCTTCTTTTTTGTATTTATATATGCTTCTATACTTGAAAAGGTTAATGTGATGATCTCATAAGCCAAACCCTTTTTTCAAAAGAACTCATGTGACTGAACTGAGAATGAAACTCTAAGCTACCTACATATATCAGTGAAGAGGATCAAGTCATAACATAGTTCAGAGGGATGAGCTTGTTTTTTGGTTATTATTATGTCCTAATTATTACTTAGGCCGCCTCTCGCGAGGTTTTCGATCTACCAGGAGTGTAGTAATGTGCAGTTTAGGCTCATGCGTCAGAAGTGTCATTACTTGCAGTTTATGCTCATGCATCAAGGAACATATGTGACTTTCATGAGAAGTACTGCTTCAGAAATTTTTCGTTGATCGGACCAACTCTGGGACCATCCTTATCAACGATTTTGTACGTGCCACTTGAATAGGCTTCCTTCACAACATATGGCCTATTCCATTTTGAGGTAAACTTTTTACCTATGCGTTTGTCGAGGATTATGGGTCTTCGAACAGATAGGACTAAATATCCTATTTGGAATGATCGTGGCCGCACCTTCTTGTTGAAGGCTCTAGCTAGTCGAGAGTGATAGCACTCTAATTTTTGTTGTGCTCCCAATCTTTTCTCATCTAATGCCTCTAACTCTTCTAGGCGAAGTTGAGCATTCTCTTCGAACATGAGTCCTTCTTGGATTGCGATCCGCAATGATAGAATTTGTTGCTCCAGTGGAATGATTGCTTTTATGCCATATACCAAAGAGTAAGTAGTTGCTTGTGTATCAGTTTTGAAGGTTGTCCGGTATGCCCACAAAGCTTCACCAATTTTCTCATGCCAGTCTCTTTTGTTATTTGCAACAGCTTTCTTCAAAAGGTTACCAAGTGTCTTGTTAAAAGCTTCAGCAAGGCCATTGGTGGGTGCATTATACATTGAAGACTTATGTTGCTTGAAACCGAACTTCTCGCATAGACTCCTTACGAGTTTGTTGTTAAATGGCATTCCATTATCAGTGATTATGTATCTTGGTATGCCGTACCTAAACTTTATATTTGACTTGATAAAATCGACAACAATTTCCTTTTTTACTTCCTTGAGTGGAACAACTTTAGCCCATCTAGAGAAGTAATATGTGGCAGCCAATATGTATAACTTTAGAAGCGGTCCAAAAATGTCAATATGCATCAAAAGGCCATCAAGCTACAGTTGGTTGAAGAGGCTCTGGAGGTTGGTGGATATAGTTGGCATGGAATTGACACACTTGACATCTTTTGGCATTTTTCATTCAATCCTTCGCCGTTGTTGGCCAGTAGTAGCCCATCCTCTTGATGTGAAAATGGAGCTTAGGACCAGATTGGTGTGATCCACATGAGCCAAAATGTGCTTCCCCCATCACTTGGTGGGCTTCTTCTTTGTTAATACATCGCAAGAATAGTCCTTCATAAGAGCGGCAAAACAATATCCCTTTATAAAAGATGAATCGTGGTGCACTTCACTTGATGTATGTTCTTTGTCGCGAATCCTCAAGTAACTTTCCATGTTCAAGGTACTCTATCAGTGGTTGCCTCCAATCTTCTTCTTCAATCACCCGAACGGACGTATGGTGGCTTTTGTTGATTTGAAGATCAATAAGTCTAGGAATGATCCATCGATGATAAACATGTACCTTTGTTGACTCATTGTCTCCAAGAGCCATCGTCATGGCCAAGTTAGCCGAAGCATCATACATGCGATTTTCTTCTCTTGGGACGTGGTTTAAGAACACTTGGTCGAATCTTTCAAGTAAATAAAAAGCATATTGATTGCATGGCAAAAGATCTTCCATCTTTAACTCGTAACTCCCCAAAAGTTGTTGATGATCACCTTAGAGTCGCTGTAGATCTCTAACTATAGAATCTTCATGTCTAATGCCATTTCAAGATCGATGATCAAAGCTTGGTACTCTGCGGCACCTAAAACAAATGAGAATGGCAAGACTTGTCTCTTTGGAGAGATCAACACAACACCTGCCCCCCCCTCCACCGTTGCGACGTGCAGATCCATCAAAAAACATTGTCCATGGTGGTAATTCTTCAATGAACAACACGTCTTCATCTGGAAACTTATCAGAAAGCTCACATTCTGCTGGAAGAGGGTGATCAACTAGAAAATTGGTGAGTGCTTGTCCTTTTACAGCCTTTTGAGGTGTGTATGTGATCCCATACTGGTTAAACAATATGGACCATCTTGATAGGCATCTAGAAAGAACAGGTGGAGTCATTACAAACTTCAGATCTACTGCTCCAATGGCCTTCTGAAAGTGTGATGATGTTCTATGCAAAGATGTTACTGTTGCCGCTCCGTTGAGCTCAGTCATGTTGGCCCAATCACTCGAAGTAAGTTCAAGGCTAGTGGCTTGGATGAATTTGAATACTTTTCCTCCTTGGAAATGGAAAAGAAGAGCAGATCTCACATGACGTCCGCAATCGCATTCTTTGGGGGCAACACTCCATTCTCGCTATTTGACGAATTTTCTCAAACAGCCTTCAACCTTGGTGGATTTGAGGATTTGGTGGATTCCCTAGTTTCAACAAAACTCAACGCCTTAATGATTGATGCAACTAGCATGGATGAAAAATTTGCCACGATAGAACAAACTTTAGAAGTCTTAAAGAAGTCTGTTGAAGACAAAGACCTTCAAATCGCTCAACTCATGAACATTGGAGGCCTATGCACGTGGAGAGTCGAGCCATGTCCCTCCTCGTTCACCTGTCTTCACCTCGCAGAAAATAGTTGTTGAGGAATCGCTTGCCAATTCGACATTCAAAAGGAAAATCAATCCACTTCAGTTGCGGCATTGTATGTCCAACAATTGCAAGACATGATAACAATTACCATCAGAGCTCAATATGGAGGACCATCAAAAAGTTCGTTGTACTACTCAAAGTTTATACGAAGCAAATTGATTGTCTAACTATGCCAACCAATTATCAACCACAAAAGCTGAATCACTTTGATGGGAAAGGAAACCCAAGGCAACATATTGCCTACTTTGTCGAGACTTGTAGCAATGCTGGAACGCATGGTGACTTTTTGGTAAAACAGTTTGTTCGTTCACATAAAGGGAATGCATATGACTAGTATATTGACTTGGATCCCGAGTCTATTGATAGCTGGGAGCAACTTGAGAAGGAATTTCTCAATCGGTTTTACAGTACCCAAAGAACTGTAAGAATGATAGAGTTGACATGCACAAAGCAAAGGAAGGACAAGCCCATAGTGGATTACACCAATCGTTGGAGAGCATTAAGTTTGGACTGCAAGGATCACCTTTCAGAAATATCTCCTGTGGAGATGTGTATTCAAGGAATGCATTGGGGCCTTTTGTACATCCTACAAGGGATCAAACCGCGAACTTTTGAATAACTTGCAACGCGAGCGCACTACATGGAGTTAAGCATCGCAAGTCATGGATAGGCATCTCCATTTGCTGATTAGAAAGAGTTCAAGAAAAATGTTGCATCAAAGAACCAAACCAATGAATCTACGGCAGTGAAAGAACCTTCTGTGAAAGTCACGACCAAGCAAAAAGTGAAGGAGGATAAGACCCCGAGTCAATATCCCAAAGAGGAGAAACGTCGTCCCACCTTGAAGGAACTAGAGGCGATGATTTATCTGTTTCTCGATTTAGACATACCCATGATCCTTGATGTTTTGCTGGCCAAGAAAGTCATTGATCTTCCTAAACCAAAAAGGCCTGAGGAAATTAGTAAAGTCGGCGATCCAAAATACTGTAAGTTTCATCGTGTCATTAGCTACCCTATAGAGAAATGCTTTGTCTTGAAGGAGAAAATCATGGCTCTTGTAAGTGAAGAAAAAATTATCATAGACATGGATGAAACAGCAGAAGAAAATCATGCAAGTATCGCACTCAAGGAAAAGTAATATTCAAGGTTGTAGAACGTGCCAAGCACTGCCTTCTTACAATTTGGAAGTTTTGAGCCCGTTGAAGTTGATCTTCCAAGGAAAAGTCTTGAAGGTTCACTAGAGCTGGATAATCACTCTAAAAACAAAGACGATGAAGGTTGGACTCTAGTCACTCACAAGTAGCGAAAACATCAGGCAGTTTTGAGGCTACAGATTCATAAGCCAAGAGCGATGATGAGCAATGTGGATAGGCTACAACCACCAAGAAATATCAAATCGTATACTATCAAGAAGATTAACGGTATCTTATCACCATAGTTCCGAAAACCTATTACATTGCATGAATTCTTTCCTGGAAGTTTCTAGTACTGTGAAACGAAGGAAAGAAATGATGAGCTTGATCTACCAATACAAGAACAACATGATAACGGAAAAGTTGTCACATGTTGTGCAACAATTTCCTTCACAAATGATGACTTGCTGCTAGGATCTAAGCCACATAGTAGACCTTCGTTTGTTATATGGGCTATTCAGGAACAATGTCTCAACTACATACTTATTTATGACAGTTCGGCTACCAACATCATGCCAAAGATGGTGCTAAAATAGCTTGGGATCTCTATCGATGATTAGTCCAAAAGTAACCTAACAATCCAAGGTTTCAACCAAGAAGGACAACGAGCCATAAGTATGATATGGGTAGGATTATCCATTAGTGAGATGAAGTCAAAGACCCTGATTCACATCATAGGTGCTAAAACATCATATAATATGCTGCTTGGACGTACTTGGATTCATGAGAATGGAGTTGTATCATCTACTTTATATCAGTCTGAAGTACAGAAAAGATGGAGATATAGTCAAAATTGATGCAAACATCAATCCTTTCACTAAGACAGAGTCATACTTTGCAAATGCAAAATTCTACCTATATTCTTGTGAGCAGAGTGTGGAGAAAATAACATCAGTGATGAAGCCGATGTGAATTCAAAAAAGTAAAATGAGGCTCGATGGAGTGTCGTCAAGCTGTCTAAGAAGAGAATTGAAGAAGTCTCCATTAAGCTATCACCATATGAAGGTACAGAAAAAGACTGATAAAGAGCATCTAGTTTCCGCTATGTTCCGTTTAAGCGTCTAAAGAGAGGACAACCTCTATTAGAAGAATGTACTTTAAAGGAGCAAATGAGTCACATAGCGATCTAAGATTTAAAGGAGCATAATACCATCCAGTTGCACAAATCCGATCTGTGACTTGTGAGTCTGCTGAAGGAAATCCCCAAGCTGATAAAATGAAATGGCACTTCGATCCTAAGGACTCTGCTTGAAAAGTCTGGTTACGACTTCTCTAATCCATCAAGACTAGGAGAACTCAAATACAAGTCACTGGTGAAAAGATATATGGGCTTAATGAGTCCCAAATGAAGTTGAGAAAGCAAAGGCACTACGTCGCCACTCCAAAGTTTGGGTTGGGATTCTGTTTGGCAGAGCCTCTTCGAATTTCATCCAAGATAAGCATCCCATCACATAACTGTGGAAGATTGCCCATGCCTTGACGTTAATGATAAAGTCCACGAGGCTTCCCCTCAACTAGAAGATGGCGGACAATCAAATGTAGCTGAACTTAAGGAACTCAATTTAGGTACTCTAGAAGATCCACGCCCCACCTTCATTAGTGCGCTTCTTACACCTCAGGAGGAGGAGGAATACTTCAAGTTATTGACTGAGTACAAAGATGTCTTCGCTTGGTAGTATAAAAAAATGCCTGGTCTTAGTCCTAAGGTAGCCGTTCATCATTTGGGGATCAAAAGTGGAGCACGCCCTGTGAAGCAATCACAACGCATGTCTCGACCAGAGTTAGTACCACAAATTGAAGCCAAAGTCAACAAGTTCATTGCGGTGGGATTTATTCGAGAGGTGAAATACCCATCATGCATCTCGAGTATTGTACCTGTTAAGAAGAAGAATGGTCAAATATGTATTTTTGCTGTATTTTGAGACCTAAACAAGGCATGTCCGAAAGATGAATTTTCGCTACCAATTATTGAACTCATGGTTGATGCTACGATAGGGCATGAAGCTATGTCATTCATGGATGGGTCCTCCCGGTACAATTAAATAAGGATGTCTCCGAAGGATGAAGAGTGCACTGCTTTTCGAACTCCAAAAGGAATATACCACTACAAAGTGATGCCGTCTGGTCTGAAGAATGCTGGTGCCACCTACCAACGTGCAATGCAAAATATCTTTGACGATATGCTTCATAGGAGGGTTGAATGCTACGTCGATGACTTGGTGGTGAAGACGAAGCATAGGCCCTACCAACTTGATGATCTCCAAATTATTTTTGAAAGGTAAATAAAATTCTACCTGAAGAGGAATCCACTCAAATGTGCATTTGGAATTACCTAAGGAAAGTTTCTTGGCTTCATTTTGCGTCATCGTGGGATTGATGTTGATGCCGCGTATATTGACGCCGTTCAAAAAATGACCGAGCCAAAGAACATGAGGGAGCTTCACAATCTTCAAGGAAACTTAGATTTCATCCGGAGGTTAATCTCTAATATGGTTGGACGGTGTCAACTCTTCAATCATCTATTGAGGAAAGATGTCCCTTTTCACTGGGATCATTCATGTCAAAATGCTTTTGAAAGCATCAAATAGTACTTGCTGAATCCACATGTGTTAGGGACACCAATGATTCGGAGGCCATTGATACTCTACATCGCGGCACAAAAACATTCACTTGGGGCACTACTTGCTCAAGAGAATGAGGAAGGAAAGGAACAAGCCTTGTACTATCTCAGTCAAACTATGAAGGAGCTGGGTTGAAGCATACACCATCAAACTTATCTCTCGAGCACGTCCCATGAAGTTTGTAATGACTAAACCTATTCTTTCGGGACGCCTAGCAAGATAGTCCATATTGTTTAACCAGTATGACATTACATACAACTTAAAAGGCTATAAAAGGACAAGCACTCGCCAATTTTCTAGTTGATCACCCTCTTCCAGCGGAATGAGAACTTTCTGATGAGTTTCCAGATGAAGACGTGTTGTTCATTGAAGAATTTCCTCAATGGACAATGTTATTTGATGGATCTGCATGTCGTAACAGTGCGGGGGTAGGTGTTGTGTTGATCTCTCCAAAAATACAAGTCTCGCCATTGTCCTTTGTTTTAGGTGAAACATGCTCCAACAATGCTGCATTAGATAAGCAGATTCTACAGTTGGAGATCTACGGCGACTCTAAGCTGATCATCAACCAACTTTTGGGGAGTTACAAGGTAAAGAAGGAACATCTTTTGCCATATAGTCAATATGCTTCTTATTTACTTGAAAGATTCGACAAAGTGTTCTTAAACCATATCCTAAGAGAAGAAAATCGCATGGTTGATGCTTTAGCTAACTTGGCCACGACAATGGCACTTGGAGAGAATGAGTCAACAAAGGTATATGTGTGTCATCGATGAGTCATTCCTAGACTTCTTGATCTTCAAATCAACAAAAGCCATCATACGTCCATTTGGGTGATTGAAGAAGAAGATTGGAGTCAACCACTGATAGAGTGCCTTGAACATGGAAAGTTACCTGAGGATCCATGACAAAGAACAAACATCAAGCGAAGGGCCCCACGATTCTTCTTCTATGAGGCGACATTGTTTTGCCGCTCTTTTGAAGGACTATTCTTGCGATATCTTGAAAAAGAAGAAGCCCGCCAAGCGATGGAGGAAGCATATTATGACTCATGTGGAGCACACCAATCTGGTCCTAAGCTCCATTTTCGGATCAAGAGGATGGGTTACTATTGGCCGACAATGGTGAAGGATTTAATTGAACATGCCAAAAGATGTCAAGTGTATCAATTTCATGCCAACTATATCCACCAACCTATAGAGCCTCTTCATCAAAATGTAGCTTCATGGCCTTTTGATGTATGGGAACTTGACGTTGTTGGTCAGCTTCCAAAGTCATCAAAGGGACAGATGTACATATGGGCTGCCACAAACTACTTCTCTAGATGGGCTGAAGTTGTTCCCTCAAGGAAGTAAAAAAGGAAACTGTTGTCAATTTTATCAAGTCGAATATAATTTTTAGATACGGCATACCAAGATACATAATCATTAATAATGGAACGCCATTTAACAACAAGCTCGTAAGGATGCTATGCGAGAAGTTCAGTTTCAAGCAACATAAGTCTTCAATGTGTAATGCAATCGCCAATGGCCTTGATGAAGCTTTTAACAAGACGCTTGGTAACCATTTGTAGAAAGTTGTTGCAAAGAACAAGAGAGACTGGCATGAGAAAATTGGTGAAGCATGTGGGCATACTGAACAACCTTCAGAACCGCTACACAAGCAACTCCTTACTCTTTGGTGTATGGCGTAGAAGTAGTCCTTCCATTGGAGCAACAAATTCCATCATTGTGGATCGCAATCCAAGAAGCTCTCACGTCCGAAGAGAATTCTCAACTTTGCCTAGCAGAGTTTGAGGTATTGGATGAGAAAAGTTTGGAAGAGCAACAAAAATTGGAGTGCTATCAAGCTCGACTAGCTAGAGCCTTTAACAAGAAAGTGCGGCCACGATCATTCCAAGTGGGGGACTTAGTCCTAGCTGTTCGAAGATCCATAATCCTCAACAAACGCATAGGTGACAAGTTTACCTCAAAATGAGATGGGCCATATTTTGTGAAGGAAGCCTATTCAAGTGGCGGGTACAAAATCATTGATAAGGATGGTCTCAGAGTTGGTCCGATCAACGAAAAATTTCTGAAGCAGTACTCCCATAAAAGTCACCTATGCTCCTTGATGCACGAGCGTAAACTGCAAGTCGTGACGCACCTTGAGACATGAGCCTAAACTGCACGTTGCTACACTCTTGGCCCGCATGAGTCTAAACTGTGTATGACAAAAAAAAAGAGTCTGTTAGGTTGCAAACCTTGAAAGAGGCGACCTAGGCAAAAATTAAGACAAAAAAAAAGTCCGCTAGGTTGAAAACCTCGGGAGAGGCGGCCTAGGCAAAAATTAGGATATAAAAAAACCCAAAAAAAAAAAATTCATCCCTCTGAACTATGTTATGACTTGATCCTCTTCACCGAGGTACTAGGCAACTTAGAGTTTCATTGTGTGTTCAGTTGCATGAGTTTTTAGAAAAAAAGAGTTTGGCTTATGAGATCATCACATTAACTCTTTCAAGAATAGATGCATGTATAAATACGAAAAAAGAAAATAATTTGCGTTGAAGCGTAAAAGATATTTTGTTGGTTCAATATTACTAAAGTTGATACATCCAAAAATGTGAAGATGAAAGGATTAAACAATGTCCTATACTAAAGCCTAAGTAATAAAAATGATCGTAAACTAGGTTTTGTTGCTTACGCGTATTAAATTGCTTTTCTAAGTTTTTATGACGTGTCCACATTTAATGCACCATTCTCAATGTACGCCTCTCGTGTTCAGTAGTTGTCATGATCTCTTGGCAAGTATTTTTTTGCTTAACGTTGGAAGGTAAGAGTCCGCCGCCTCTTCCTCGGATCACTGGAAGAACGAAATAGTTGGAACCAACTTGAACTTTGTCGCTATTGATGTCAAGAAGTGGAGATGGCAATGAACTTGCTAAGAGTCTTGAGGGATTGGGTACACACAAGGCTACTGGGATAATTGGAAGTGAAAGTAATAGCAAGACGGTGTTCATTTTTCTTAATTTGTGGAAATTGAGATGTCTTACACTGTGCAGTAGTTGATATGAGTCTTCCTGGCACGTGGATGTCAATTTATAGAGGGATAAGGTGTGATTTTTGTTCGTGGGTGATCTCAAATGTCCATGCTCGTTTATTTTTATGAGGTACTAGACGATGATGGTCTATAAATTAAGTGAATTTATTTGACTAAATATGAGGACTTATTAAATTAATGGGCTTGGCTTGTGAGGTCAGTTCAATCCAGCCTGCTACTTGAATAGGGTTGGGTAAGGATTTTGAGCCCATTTAAAATTGAGGCTTATAAGTCAGCCCCTGGCCCTTGAGGCTTGATCGAGGCTCGGCCTGGGCCGGCCCGTGGACCTAAAATTAATTAAATTTAAATTAATTAACTATTAAATATTTAATATTTAAAAAATATAATAACTAAAAAAACTATTAGCTATATCCCCATTCCCCAACCCTAGATTGCTCATTTACCCTTCCATATCAACTAGAATTTAGATTTTTGACATGCATATAATATGACAAAATTACTTTTTATTTTCCTTAATTAATAACGAACTTAAAAAGTTTTAGGTGGCCAATAATAATCTTTTTTCAAGAGAAAATATTACTTTAAGTGGCTAATGAACAGTTTGGATTACTTTAGTATATTATAAATATTTAAGCTGCTCTTCAATATAGAAGAAGATCAATTTTAAATACACACACAAAAATAAATTGACCACTAACAAATTCTAAGAATTTTAAAATTTTTATGGACTATAATGGTGAAACCAGCAAACAGAAGTAGTTTACATGATTAATTGACTATGTAACGAAAAAATATTTAAAGATATAAAGAAAAATTTTTTTCTAAAAAAATTTGGTAGGACCGGCCCACCCTAGCCCGCGGCCCTCTTAGGGCTGGGTTGGGCGGTTCATTTTAAAGTCCATTCATATGGTGGGCCAAGCCGTCCTAGCCCATCAAATTTAAAAACCCACAAGGTTTGGGTTGGGCTGGGCTGGGCTGGGCTGGGTTGGACGCCGTTTTGACAACTCTATGCTAGCTGAAAGTCTTTTGTAATTGTATATTTAAGTATGTAATAATATTTGTACAATTAAGATTAAAAATTAAATTGGGGCACATAAACCTTGAATTTAATTTATATGTTGAGTTCTACATATATATGTCATGTAGACCAATTCAAAGCTAAAATATTCAGTTGGATTGACGCCGCAATGTAATTTGGCACTTACGCGCGCCAGAGGGGACATGATGCGGCTTTCATGAAATACATTTTAACGCGTTTGAAAGACAGTGTTAGAACGACATTTTTGAATTCTGACCCAATAATGGTATTCATCTGCCGTGAGGTGGGATTTGAATATTTGGTTTTTTATGTGTCTGGGAAAGTACTTTAAAGGGAAAAGGCCAGCATTGTCCTAAACTATCGGAAATAGAATAATTATGTTCTCCATTAGATTTTGGTATCAAAAATACTCTCCCAATTGCTGAAATAGCTCAATTTTACCCCTCCCTGCTAACAGCTCCAACAAGAATATAAACTCATCTTAAAAAATAATTTTTCCCCTGGAATTCCACCTTGGGAAACATATTCCCCATTCAATGCCATCCTTGAACTAAAAAAACCACCGGAAAAAAGGACTCAAACCAACAGTGACGATGACCGGAAAATTCCCCTGCGACCCTTCTTTTCGTCA
This sequence comes from Nicotiana obtusifolia, assembly GCA_002018475.1. Lineage (NCBI taxonomy): Eukaryota > Viridiplantae > Streptophyta > Magnoliopsida > Solanales > Solanaceae > Nicotiana > Nicotiana obtusifolia. The sequence goes on along the minus strand of MCJB01010864.1, from coordinate 109,740 downwards.
TTATCTCAGATAGTGGTTTTTCCAACGTGGAACTCCAACTCGGCAAAAATAACTTTTTTTTTTAAGTGAGTTTATATCTTAATTAGTTGGAGTTTGTTGGTGGGAGGGTATAATTGAGCTATTTTAATAATGGCGAGCGAATTTTGATACCAAAATCGAACCAAAGGCATAATTGCTTTATTTTTGACAGTTGACAAAATTGGCCCTTTTCCATATTTAAAAAATTGTTTTGATAACGAAAAATTTGTTTAATGTTTAGCGTTAATCAAGAGTTACTCTTAGTTTCTGAAAAATATTTTAGCGTTACATCAAAACTGAAATTTGTTTTTGAATCAAACATGTCTCAGCATTCCTTAAATTTTGTTTAAGAAACTAACTTTTAGGAAAAGTGAAATGATTACAAAGAAAATAGACAACAACATTATCAAATTTGTAAGTAGAGGGCATTTGCCTGCAACTTTCGTTTATTTATAGTGGAAAATTACTCTAATGACGACTGCTACATAAAAATGTCGTTTCTTTTTTGAAATATTGTAGTTCGCCTATTGCGTAGAGCCAAGAGACATCGCGGGATGGCATAGCAGCATATGGTTTTATTTAATTCTCATTATTAATATTTAAATTACTGAATGCAGAGGCTAAAGTTAGATCAACCTTATAAAATGATACTCTTTCTGCCCAAAAATGAATCATGTTTGCAATTACTCTATCTGTTGAAATTAAAACATATAAAGTATTAGAGTATAAAGAATATGATTCTCAAAAAAACAATAAAAGTAATATTCAGAGGATGGGAAGATTGATGAAGATGTCACACATCATATGGGGAATGGATGAAATGGAGACTCGCTTTCAGTGTTTTGTGTGACAAGAAAATACCATCGAAACTTAAAGGTAAGTTCTACAGAGTGATGGTCATACCGACGATGTTGTATGGGGCAGAGTGTTGGCCAGTCAAGATTGCTCATGTCCAGAAGATGAAGGTAGCAAAGATGAGGATGTTGAGATGGATGTGCAGGCACACCTGGTTAGATAGGATTAGAAATGAGGTTATTCGCGACAAGGTGGGTGTGGCCTCTATTGAGGACAAGATGGGAGAAGCGCGGCTTAGGTGGTTTGGTCATGTGAGGAGGAGGAGCACCAGACGTCCCGGTGAGGAGGTGTGAGAGGTTGACATTGGAGGACCTACGGAGAGGTAGAGGTAGGCCAAAGAAGAGGTGGGGAGGAGTGAGGCAAGAAATGGCGCAACTTGAGCTGATCGAAGACATGTCCCTTGATAAGAAGGTATGGAGGTTGAAGATTAGGGTAGTAGAGTAGGTAGTCTAGAGCGTTCATAACAGTTGTATTGGCACGCGGTCTCGCTTTCTGTTGGTAGTAGGTTTTTATGACTAACCGCTATTTTCTTTCATTGTTGATCACCTTACTATCTTATTGTTTTTATTCTGCTTTTATATGGCTTTTTGGTGCTGTCCCTTCTTGTCTATATTTTCGTTAATGTGGTGCTTATGCTTTTTGCAGCCGAGGGTCTATTGGAAACAGTCTATCTATCCTCACAAGGTAAGAGTAAGGTCTGTGTACACACTACCCTTCTCAGACCTCACGGTGTGAGATAATATTGGATATGTTATTGTTGTTGTTAGAAAAAACAATAAAAGTATCGACAAATTGTTTTGTGAGATAATATTGTTTAAATTTTCAACTAATAACAACGTGGTAGGTAAGAAATAACACATGTAATGTTTTTAAGACTGCAATTTGCAAGTAGAATACCGAGAGGGAGGCAGTATGAAGTGGATGCGTATGGTTTATCCAAATCTCCTCATTTGAATAACATAAATTGCTGAAAGCAGATTACTTTATTACAATTTCTGAATGGATTTCGTAGTCAGCATTTTCTGGCTGTCACGTAACACCCACGTGGCTGGACGCGGAAAGCTAAAAGCAAATGATTTCCCTGTCATGAACAAACTCACCACTTTCCGAATATTCAGTAGAGAATATTCAAAAAGTAAGAAATAATCTGTATTAATGAAAAAGTAAACTCGTCACGTGAACTAATGATATGCTGATAAGTGTCATAAGAGTTAAAACAATAAAGTAGAATGAAGATTAGAGAAATCATGGGTAAAACACCTACGGGATAGTTTACAAAGATATTATACCCTTATTCCGAAAGTCTAAAGTCCTTCCAATTTTCACCAATTTCGACCTACCTTGATCAAATTGAGAGTTCGCTTTGCCGGTCCATGAATATGCAGCACCCAGCAGTTCGAGGAGTTGGCCAGATACGGGTCGAAACCCTGGCCTTTCCGCCTATCTATTATTTTTTTTATCTTTATTCAAAGTAAGCAGATCTGACAGCTTGAAAAGAGAAGATAGGTGCGAGATGGATAATTAAAGACCACGAAGAATGAAGGTAATAGCTGCGAATATGAAAAGAAATCGGCATAATCCCTGATTATGCGCAATTGGCTGTTATTACCATTATAGTTATAAATTACCCATGTAACGAGTAATCAATGTAATAAATATTAGTAGCGGGCGAGAATTAAGTAGGGCAAGACACTTACATATTGTACCCTTATATAAACCCTCTTATCTATGACAACTCATGTAATGATCACACTTGCTCCTGCCAACAGGAGGCTGCTTCAACGCAAGCTCAGGTAAGTCCATCTCAATCTCCTTTGGAACATCATCGGTTGTTACCTCTCCTTCATAATCCTCTGAACCATCCACTAAAGTGCAACATCCACCTATAACAAGAATGACAACTAGATCTCAAAACAACATCTTCAAACCCAAGAAAATTCTTGACTACCTTGCTATTTCTTCTTCACCTAGTCTTACCCTCACACCAACTACCTTTCGCCATGCGAATAACTATCCGGAGTGGTTCTCTGCAATGGAAGATGATTATATTGCTCTAACGAAAAATTGTACTTGAATATTAGTACCATCTCCTCCCCCCTAGAATATTGTCGGATGCAAGTGGGATTTTCGTGTGAAGCATAATGCGGATGGATTCATT
>MCJB01010864.1:23816-96570 GCA_002018475.1 Nicotiana obtusifolia | reverse complement strand
GGGGGAATATTTTTATTAAGATAAAGTTGCCTTGGCCTCATAAACGCTATGTCGTTCAGCACAACGTTTTTGTATAAATAATTGAAAAATGATAAAGAAAGCTGAGGAGATTATTATTATTATTATATACGGTCGAAATCGGGCTCAATTATTACACAACAGATCGGGTTCGTAACGCAAAGAGTTAAAAATCGATCCTGAATCTCATCGAACCAGAACACGATGTCAGAATGTCCGTCCTCAGGAACATTGAGCCCGTGATCTCGGAATCAACTCTGACCCCGAATAAGCTCGAGGAAGCATTGCCGGTATAAAACAACAGAAGACCGGAATAACGGAAGGCCGAAATATCCGTAACCCGATCGGATATTTCGGCGGGGATCTCGACACGTGTCAGCAGAGAACCGGCAAATCATCAAACCAGGAGATTTTTACTTTTTACAGAATTGTACCTAAAGCAGAACTTCCGTACTATATAGAAGGGAGTCTGATTACTTGTAAAGCAAATTGTAACACGCATCTCAAGGCAAAATAATATTATTTTTAGTTCTTATTATCTAATCATCCTGTTCCGGCATCGATAAAAGCATCTTTGGTTCGAGGATGACTAACCTTTCAAGGCTAAAATTGTTCAAACTTGTTGCATTTACTTTTTTTTAGTTTATTTCAGTTTTAATCTGAAATAAATATGTATTCTTAAAACCACGTACAAATTCAATTGTTATCCGTTTTCGAGGGTAAACAATTATTATAACCGAAACCACTCTTGTCGTCTTAAAGATGAGTGGATTCAGCGAACAGATTATTGTCTCATCGGCTTGTTTAGTAGTAGTATAAAGATTCTTACAATCTTACCTACCCACTTAATTATAGGTAAGAGGAGGATTAAGGCGATAGGTGAGACGTTTATGAATTTTGATTGGTCTAATTACAGACTACAAACGTACTATACTTCTTCTAGTAAAAATAAATAAAAAGTGGGGGACGTTTTTTAAAACTTGTAGGCTTTACCATATTACTTTCTTTGATCTGAATTTAATTAATTATCTCATTTTAACTCCGTCTAGTGACCATGAAGGGGTATAATGAATCCTAACCTTAGTTTGCCTGTTCTGAAATGCGAAGAGACTTACTAGGGTTGCGTATGGAATTATTAATTTTTCGTTGTGTGATAAATAGCTAATTGTTGTTCTGCCATTACATTTTCCACTTCCTTCGACAAAAAAGTCGTCATTTTTTGTGGTGGCCTCTTGAAAACACCACTTGTAGGGTCTTCCATGTATGGATGGTATGTCTTTAAACACTTCACATGGAAAATAGAGTGGACCTTTAGCTTGGAAAGAAGCTGAAATTTTTGGGCTACTTGTCCTACTTTCTCTATGATTGAAAATGTGATCCCCTCATACTTGCGACTGTCTTTTGTTGCGATTTTTTGATGTATTACCTAGTACTAGTTTTATATTTTTGCCTCGGTTGTTAGATCGATTTGCTTTTTATTGTCCCTTTTCTTTTTCGTTCTTGAGCCGAGGGTCTATCGTAAATAGCCTTTTTGTCTTCTTAAAGGCAAGGGTAAAGGCTGCATACACTCTAGCTTCCACATATCTCACTTATGAAATTATATTGAATATATTATTATTATTGTTGTATGATAAATAGCTGAACAAAAGACTAAAAGTTCCTTCTTCCCGAAAATAACACTCACAAAACTGATAGGATTCGGATAAGGTCGAATCTTGCTAATTTTTAGTTTAAAGCATAAAGTTTACATATTTAGATGTTATACAAGTTAGCAACTGGTATTTTTAAATGAAAAAAAGATGTACTTAAAAATTCATAGCAAGTCTTTAATCTCTTTAAAATATAAATACAATAAATCCATCGTGTGGAAACATATTTTTTTAAACGCAATTTGCCTGTTGAATAATGATAAGATACAGTTACAGATGGTTTTATTTTAATTCTCAAATCTCAATATCAAACATTTCCAATTTGGATTGAAATAATAGGCGCACATGCAAGTATATATTATTAACTGCCGACGTGTCTTGGTCCGAAAAGCTGAAAGCTGTCTAGGAAGTGTTCGCTCGTGCTCATTTTTTCAAAAACTTTACATAATAGTGCTAAAGTACAAATCACTAGAGTTTAAGGATCTATTTTAGAAAGCCACTAAGTAATTGAAATTAATATAATTGTTAGGATAATAATTATACAATCTATTAATTATATAGTATTATAATTATGATGACGATATATTTGCTTCTCATAATATAATTATAGTGTAATTATAAGTATATTGTTTGGTTGCACAAGTGTAATTACATAGTTAAATTGAATTTTAAAGATAAAATTAATTATCAAAAAATAAAAGTTAAGATTTAAAAAATATATACCTTTATAAATAATATTAAATTGATATTTAAGATACATATTAATTCTTGAACTTATATTAATTACTAATCATATATATTTGAAACTAATATTGTAAAAATAATTGACATATATTTTTCAAATCAATAATATTTTATTTTAATTAATTATAAAAACTAAAAGTACATATTTTGTAAGAATATCATGGATTGCATTAGAGGCGGATCTATAAGTATGAGGACGGATTACGTGAACTCATGTTCCTCTCCTTATGCTATGAGCATCATTAGATATTTTTTGGTAAATGTACTTATATTTCAATGTGTGCCCATGCTCAAGAGAGCACTTTGGTGCACCGGCTAATGCGTGCCCCTTTGACTCCTAGGTGTGAGGGATCAAAACTCGTGCCCCTTTTTCAATTAAAATCTTTGTACTTTTAGTTTTCTCTTTTTTTCTTTTCTATTTCTTTATTTTTCCCATTTATTCTTTTCTCGTTTAACATTCTTTGACCTATTTTTATTACGTCCCAATTTTCTATTTCTGTTTCTTTTTCTTCTTCTGTTTTTTCCCCTTTTTGTTATATTTTTTTTTATTTACTCTTCGAGCTATTTTTAATTTAATTTTAATTTTTTTTATTTGGGTTTTTTGGTTTGCCTTTTCTTTCTTTTCTTTTTGTGATTTATATATTTGTGGAGTTTCAAAACTCAAAAGAAATCAAAATTTTAATTTAATTTTGAATCTCAATAGTTTCAAGTTCCTCTTTTCTTCATTTACCATTCTCAATTTGAATAGTTTTACAGTTTTGCTACATAAAGCTAAGATATTTATACCTATAAATAACGATGTTACTATTGTCATTTCCAGTGTAAGAAAATTATCCAAGGGCGGATGAAAATAAAATAATATTTTTTTGTGATAATGGTATAAATTATAGTTTACTCGTCAAGTTCTAGCATGGTAATAAGAGCTAATCAAACAGCAAATTAAAATGGGTAACTAACATCGCGTAAGAATATTAAAAAAAAAAAAGTAATAGTACACACATCCTCCTGAAATTCTAGATACGCCTCTGGGCTACATGCTTGATAAAAAGATTAAATATTTATAAACATAATTCCATAGCATAACTCAAATATTTTACGAAAAATAATCTATCAATTCTAACTGAGGCTAAATACTCCTGGGTGACCGATAGCAAAGCAGTACCGTAAGGGAAGGGTAAAGAGAACCCCCCTCGGGAGTGAAATAGAACATGAAACCGTAAGCTCCCAAGCAGCGGGAGGAGCCAGGGCTCTGACCACGTGCCTGTTGAAGAATGAGCCAGCGACTCATAGGCAGTGGCTTGGTTAAGGGAACCCACCGGAGCCGTAGCGAAAGCGAGTCTTCATAGGGCAATTGTCACTGCTTATGGACCTGAACCTGGGTGATCTATTCATCACCAGCATGAAGCTTGGGTGAAACTAAGTGGAGGTCCGAACCGACTGATGTTGAAGAATCAACGGATGAGTTGTGGTTAGGGGTGAAATGCCACTCGAACCTAGAGCTAGCTGGTTCTGCCCGAAATGCGTTGAGGCGCAACAGTTGACTGGACATCTAGGGGTAAAATACTATTTCGGTGCGGGCCGCGAGATCTGTACCAAATAGAGGCAAACTCTGAATACTAGATATGACCTCAAAATAACAGGGGCCAAGGTCGGCTAGTGAGACGATGGGGGATAAGCTTCATCGTCGAGAGGGAAACAGCCGGAATCACCAGCTAAGACCCCTAAATGATCGCTCAGTGATAAAAGAGGTAGGGATGCAGAGACAACCAGAAGGTTTGCCTAGAAGCAGCCACCCTTGAAAGAATGCGTAATAGCTCACTGATCGAGCGCTCTTGCACCAAAGATGAACGGGGCTAAGCAACCTGCCGAAGCTGTGGGATGTAAAAATACATCGGGGGAGCGTTCCACCTTAGAGAGAATCCTCTGTGCGAGCGGTGGTGGGTGAAGCGAAAGCGAGAATGTCGGCTTGAGTAACGCAAATAATGGTGAGAATCCAATGCCCCAAAAACCTAAGGGTTCCTGTGTAAGGTTCGTTCGCGGAGGGTGAGTCAGGGCCTAAGAACAGGCTAAAAAGCATAGTCAATGGACAACAAGTGAATATTCATGTACTGCCCTTTGTTGGTCCTGAGGGAACGGAGGAGGCTAGGTTAGCCGAAAGATGGTTGTCAATTCAAGAACGTAAGGTTTCCCTACTTTGAAAGGTAAGAAGGGGTAGAGAAAATGCCTCAAGCCAATGTTTGAATACCAGGCGCTACGCTGAAGCAACCCATGCCATACTCCCAGGAAAAGCTCGAACGACTTTGAGCAAGAGGGTACCTGTACCTGAAATCGACACAAGTGGTAGGTAGAGAATACCTAGGGGTGCGAAACAACTCTCTCTAAGGAACTTGGCAAAATAGCCCCGTAACTTTGAGAGAATGGGTGCCTCCTCATAAAGGAGGTCGTAGAGACCAGGCCCGGGCGACTGTTTACCAAAAACACAGGTTTCCACAAAGTCATAAGACCATGTATGGGGGCGGACGCCTGCCTAGTGCCGGAAGGTCAAGGAAGTTGGTGACCTGATAACAGGAGCCGGCGACCGAAGCCGGCCGTAACTATAACAGTCCTAAGGTAGAGAAATTCCTTGTCAGGTAAGTTCCGACCTGCACAAAAGGCGTAACGATCTGGGCACTGTCTCGAAGAGAGGCTCGGTGAAATAGACATGTCTGTGAAGATGCGGACTACCTTCACCTGGACAGAAAGACCCTATAAAGCTTCACTGTTCCCTGGGATTGCCTATGAGCCTTTCCTGCAAAGCTTAGGTGGAAGGCGAAGAAGGCCTCCTTCTGGGGGGCCCGAGCCATCAGTGAGACACCACTCTGGAAGGGATAGAATTCTAACCTTGTGTTAGGACCTATGGGCCAAGGGACAGTAGTAGACAATTTCTATGGGGCGTAGGCCTCCCAAAAGGTAACGGAGGCATGCAGAGGTTTTCTCGGGCCAGACGGAGATTGGCCCTCGAGTGCAAAGGCAGAAGGGAGCTTGATTGCAAGACCCACCGGTCGAGCAGGGACAAAAGTCGGCCTTAGTGATCCGACGGTGCCGAGTGGAAGGGTCGTCGCTCAACGGATAAAAGTTACTCTAGGAATAACAGGCCGATCTTCCCCAAGAGCTTACATTGACGGGAAGGTTTGGCACCTCAATCTTCGCCACCTGGGAATGTAGTATGCTCCAAGGGTTGGGATGTTCGCCCATTAAAACGGTATGTGAGCTGGGTTCAGAACATCATGAGACAGTTTGATCCATATCCGATGCGGGCGTTAGAGCATTGAGAGGACCTTTCCCTAGTACGAGAGGACCGGAAAGGACGCATCTCTGCTGTACCAGTTATCGGGCCCACGGTAAATGTTGGGTAGCCAAGTGCGGAACGGATAACTGCTGAAAGCATCTAAGTAGTAAGCCCACCCCAAGACGAGTGCTCTCCTATTCCGACTTCCCCAGAGCCTCCAATAGCACAGCCGAGAAAGCGACAGGTTCTCTGCCCCTGCGGGGATGGAGCGACAGAAGTTTTTTTGAGAATTTAATAGTAGGTCACGGTGAGACGAGCCGTTTATCATTACGATAGATATCAAGTGGAAGTGCAGTGATGTATGCAGCTGAGGTATCCTGACAGACTGGTAGACTAATACCTTGTTCCTACATGACCTGATCAATTTGATCAGGCACTCACCATTTATTTTCATTTTTCAAATCTTTGACAACACAAAAAAATCATTGTTTAACTCTTTGACAACATGAAAAACCAAAAGCTCTGCCCTCCCTCTCTATCTATCCAATGGATGGAAGGGTAGAGGCCTTAGGTGTCCCCTCCAGCCAAGAATTGGGGCGTCACAATCACTAGCCAATATGCTTTTCTCTCATGCTTTTCTTCGTCCATGGTTCGATATTCTAGTGTTTTAGGCGCAAAGAAACCACACCAATCCAACACGAAATTGGTGGTTAAACTCTACTGCAGTGACAATACTGTAAGGGAGGTCCTGCGAAAAAATAGCTCAACGCCAGGATGATAAAAAGCTTAACACCTCTCATTCTTATTAATTTTTCAATATGAAAACGAAAAAAATGAAAAATAAAAAGGTCGTTTTATTCAAAACCCCAATTGTGGCATCCCTTCTCTCCCACTTCACACCTCGGTACGCACCCTTCTTATAGAGATAAACGCACTTTCACATCTTCTTAACCCGAAATGGCTAGGGAGAGGAAAGGTTCCTTTTTATTAGGGCACTCTCGGGAATAGATCCAGTAGAGACGGGGTGGGGCCTGTAGCTCAGAGGATTAGAGCACGTGGCTACGAACTACGGTGTCGGAGGTTCGAATCCCTCCTCGCGCACAACCGACCTTTAGTCAAAACTCGTCTTTATTGAAAAATTGGAGAAAAGCCCTTTATTTAGCAGTAAAAAGAACCTTTCTAGAAAAAAAGAAAGAGGACTGGAATCTATACATTGATTCACAATTTTTTTGAACCGTATGCATCAAAAGGTGCATGTACGGTTCCTACGGGATACAATTTTTGGCCTATTCTATCTTAGCATCCGTCCGCCACAACGTCTATACAAAGGATTGCGTATGGGAAATATTGAGACCGTCCTTTCAGATAGTATCGTTGCTGTCTTTTTTGCAGTTTTTGTTGTTGCCGAAACTATGTGGTATGGTTCGGGAACAACCTCGATTGAATTATTTAGAACCACGACTATAGCTCAATTGGTATAGCAACTCGTTTACACGCGCACTAATATTTTTCAGGGGAGCTCATCATATTCCAATAGAAGCAAAAGTGATGTGGATTATTCAAGAATCGAAGTCGATTTGCTTTATAAAAATAATTCTCGGGTTGGAACAAATTATTATAATTCGTTCCCGCCTACGGATTAGTCGACATTTTTCACAAATTTTACGAACAGAAGCTCTTATTTTCATATTTCTCATTCCTTACCTTAATTCCGAATCTACTTCTTGGAAGAAAATAAGTTTCTTGAAATTTTTCATCTCGAATTATATTCCCACGAAAGGAATGGTGAAGTTGAAAAACTAATCCTTCAAATCTTTGTTGTGGAGTCGATAAATTATACGCCCTTTGGTTGAATCATAAGGACTTACAGCCGGAAGGACTTCTAGTCTATTAGAATCCCCTAGAGTAGTAAAATATATCTTTAGTTCATTTCATATATAACTAGAACTAGTCAATATCTAATATCACGCATACATGTCTTTCTTCCATAAGGTAAACCAACCATTCATTTTAGATTCAATCCTATTTGAGAATCAAGCGTCGAAACATCTAGAAGGGTTGGCTTATAGCTATTCAATTACAGATACCTCCCTCTCCTGACTGATCCTTTCTAAAATACTCAAAAAAATCCTTTTTTTGTAAATTTTTTTGCACCTTACCTTTTCTTATTGTTCCACCTAGATAAATCTAAATGGGCAAATTGATTAGGCCGAATAATTTCATATATATAGAAATATCATTATTTGATTGATCCAAGTTCATGCAATTTATTGATAAAAATAAATAATTTATTTATTAATTATTAATATTTTGGTCAATCATTGAATAAAATCAACTGAAAGGGAAATCATTTTGCCCTTTTTTATTTTATTTAATTTAATTACAAGCCAATTAAAATATTGCAACTATAACATGCATTTTGATTTTCAAATTCAAATTCGTTGGAATAAAGAGGCCCGACTGGGCACTGATCAGACCAGGCTATGAGAATAAGAGGGTCCTTTCGAATAAAATCAAGACAAAGAAAAGAGGTCTTCTTTATTTTTCTTGATATTCTTGGCTCTTCTGAGCCCTTCCTTTATCATTTGGATTCCATTAGTAATGAGGATTCGGACTATCACACATTGATTAATCAAAGAGAGATTCAACAATGAAAAGAAAAATCGATTCTTTGGGATCCTTCCTTTCTCCAAACGGAACGAAAAGAGATAGAAGCAGGCTGATTCCCGAAATACCTTTCTAGATATTCTGAATCCTCATTACTAATGGAATCCAAATGATAAAGGAACGAAAAGAGATAGAAGCAGGCTGATTCTCGAAATACCTTTCTAGATATTCCTCAATGTCCCGGCTATTCACGGAACATGAGAAGCAGATGATTAATCATCTGTTTTCAGAAGAAATCGAAGAATTTCTTGGGAATCCTACTAGATCCGTTCGTTCTTTTTTCTCTGATAGATGGTCAGAACTTCATCGGGGTTCGAATCCTACTGAGAGGTCCACTAGAGATCAGAAATTGTTGAAGAAGCAACAACATCTTTCTTTTGTCCCTTCCAGGCGATCGAAAAATAAAGAAATGATTAATATATTCAAGATAATTATGTATTTACAAAATACCTTCTCAATTCATCCTATTTCATCAGATCCGGGATGTGATATGATTCCGAAGGATGAACCGGATATGGACAGTTCCAATAAGATTTCATTCTTGAACAAAAATCTATTTTTTGATTTATTTCATCTATTCCATGACCGGAACATGGGAGGATACACGTTACACTACGATTTTGAATCAGAAGAGAGATTTCAAGAAATGTCAGATCTATTCACTCTATCAATAACCGATCCGGATCTAGTGTATTATAAGGGATTTGCCTTTTCTATTGACTCCTGCGTATTGGATCAAAAACAATTCTTGAATGAGGCCAGGGATGAATTAAAAAAGAAATCTTTATTGGTTCTACCTCCTATATATTATGAAGAGAATGAATCTTTTTCTCGAAGGATCAGGAAAAAAAAAAAAGGGTCCGGATCTCCTGCGGGAATGATTTGGAAGATCCAAAATCAAAAATAGTGGTATTTGTTAGCAACAACATAATGAAGGCAGTCACTCGATATAGATTGATCCGAAATTTGATTCAAATCCAATATAGTACCTACGGGTACATAAGAAATGTATTGAATCGATTCTTTTTAATGAATAGATCCGATCGCAACTTCGAATATGGAATTCAAAGTGATCAAATTGGAAAGGATACTCTAAATCATAGAACTATAATGAAATATACAATCAACCAATATTTATCGAATTTGAAAAAAGAGTCAGAAGAAATGGTTCGAGCCCTTTATTTTGATTTCTCGAACAGAGAGATCCATGAATCGTGATCCTGATGCATATAGATACAAATGGTCCAATGGGAGAAAGAATTTTCAGGAACATTGGAACAGTCCGTTTCGGAGCAGAAGAGCCGTTTTCAAGTAGTGTTCGATCGATTATGTATCAATCAATATTCGATTGATTGGTCTGAGGTTATCGACAAAAAAGATTTGTTTGTCTAAGCCACTTTGTTTCTTTTTGTCAAGTCACTTCTTTTTTTTGTCCAAGTTGCTTTTCTTTTTGTCTAACTCACTTTCTTTTTTCTGTGTGAGTTTCGGAAATATCCCCATTCATAGGTCCGAGATCTACATCTATGAATTGAAAGGTCCGAATGATCAACTCTGCAATCAGTTGTTAGAATCAATATGTCTTCAAATTGTTCGTTTGAAAAAATTAAAACCCTTCTTATTGGACGATCATGATACTTCCCAAAAATCGAAATTCTATCAATGGAGGAACAAAATATTTACAAAAATGGTGATATTGTTCCTCCATTGATCAAGAACTTCGATTTTTGGGAAGTATTATGATCATCCAACAAGAAGGGTTTCAATTTATTCAAATGAACAATTAGAAGACTTATTGATTCTAACAACTGATCGCAAAGTTGATCATTCAAACCTTTTCCAGCGAATGATGACGCCATATCCTCAATCCAATTAATTCTTAACAAATTAGTATTTGCAATTTGTGGTGGTCGTTATAGCTATATAAGAAATCCTTGATTAATAATAACATAATAAGATAAATAATTTACTTCAAAATTCCCTTATGGAATCGCTAATTGGGGCTAACACTTCGGAAATAAAAAATGCCAAAATAGGAACAAGGATAGATATTATTAGAAATACCCAAAAAAAAATCATTTTCGTAAAGCAGAAGCATAAACACACTCCTGTGAACGTGGAAAATATACCGGATTCGATTGGTCGATTCGAATTGGAATTGTCAAGTCATCCATAACTATTTAGTCAATACAAAAATTTATTTTGATCGAACCGTTTAGTTTGCTTTGTTTATTGGTTTATTGTAGGGCATATCTCATTGCAAGATTCATTGACTTGAATCCGATTTTATTCCATTATACTTAGTTCTATTTTATTTAGTTAGTAGAACCTTCTAACTATATATTACTCTTATACAAATTCTCTTGTTTCTCTTCTTTTCATCTAGGAGTTTCTCTAAAGACGGAAAATTTTAAATTAATTACTTACCTTATTTCTTCTTTAGTTAGAAATTCTTTAAAGATTTCTATTTTTCCTATAAATAGAATCAGGAGGTCTTTTTGTCTTTTTTCTTATTTTTCTTAGTGATTTAGAATAGTGAATTAATTTAGATTCACAATTCTCAAGCCTCTTTCGAGAAAAAGATTCATCTTTTCATAAAAAATAGGAGGTAGAACCAATAAAGATTTCTTTTTCGATTCATCCCTAGCCTCATTCAAGAATTATTTTTGATCCATTCTGCAAGAATCAATAGAAAAGGCAAATCCCTTATGATACACCAGATCCGGCTCGGTTATTGATAGAGTTAATAGATTTGTCATTTCTTGAAATCTCGCTTTTGATTCAAAATCGTAGTGTAACGTGTATCCTTCCCTGTTCCTATTATGGAATAGATGAAATAAATCAAAAAATAAATTTTTGTTCAAGAATGAAATCGTAATGGAACTATCCATATCTGGTTCATCCTTTGGAACCATATCACATTCCGGATCTGATGAAATAGGATGAATTGAGATGGTATTTTGTAAATACGTAATTATCTTGAATATATTAACCATTTCTTTATTTTCCGATCGCTTGGAAGGGACAAAAGAAAGATCTTGTTGTTTCTTCAACAATTTCTAATCTCTAGTGGACCTCTCAGTAGGATTCGAACCCCGATGAAGTTCTGACCATCTATCAGAGAAAAAAGAATGAACCGATCTTGTAGGATTCCCAAGAAATTCTTCGATTTCTTCCGGAAACAGATGATTAATCATCTGCTTCTCACGTTCCGTGAATAGTTGGGACCTTGATACGGAGCTAGAACTGCTAACTAGGATGAACGGGCTCACTATGGATATGATGCCAAAAATAGACCGATTTTATATCACTCTTCAATTCGAATTAGCAAAAGCAATGTCTTCTTGCATAATATGGATTCCAAACATTAATGATCTGAATGTGAATGAGTCGGATGACTTAGCCCTCAGTCTATTAGTGAACCATCACTCCAGGGATTGTGAAAGATGTTCTACTAGACATATTCTTGTTATTGCTTCGACTTATATTCCCCAAAAAGTGGATCCCCCTCTAATAGCTCCGAATAAATTAAATACGTGCATTAAGATACGAAAGCTTCTTCTTCCACAACAACGGAAGCACTTTTTTACTCTTTCATATACTAGTGGATTTCACTTGGAAAAGAAAATGTTCCGTACTACAAATTGGGGTCCATAACCATGGGTTACAATGCACGAGATCTTGTAGCACTTATCAATGAGGTCCTATCGATTAGTATTACACAGAAGAAATCAAGTATAGACACTAATACAATTAGATCCGCTCTTCATAGACAAACTTGGGATTTGAGATCCCAGGTAAGATCGGATCAGGATCATGGAATAACGGACTAATGACTCTATTTTTTTTTTGATTTTGTGGTTAGTCTTTAAATCTAGAAAGAATCCAGGAAAAAATTAAGAATTCACTTCGAATGAAGAAATTCAGAATATTGTTTCCTGATACCGATAGCCTTATATCCATAGAAAAAAGTTGCTAGGCATTTTTATTTTTTCCTATTTTGACTTCTATGAAGTTTTCTTTGCGACAACTGATAAAAATCATTGTTTTAGACGATGCATATGTAGAAAGCCTATTAGGTTCTAGTAGTTACTTTACGAGATTTTTCTTTTTTCTTTCTTTCTATAGTGGAGATAATCGCACGTAATGACAGATCACAGCCATATTATTAAAAGCTTGTTGTAAGAATGAGTTTCGTTCTAGTGCTCGAAAATAATATTCCAAAGCTTTCATATGCTCTCCATTACTTGTATGGATAAGCCCTATATTATAGAGTATATAACTTCGATCATAGGGATCAATTTCTAGTCGCATAGCTTCATAATAATTCTGCAAAGCTTCCGCGTAATTTCCTTCGGATTGAGCCGACATCCGTTACGGTCGTCATTCAATTGAAAGAATCTCCATTCCAGAATCGTACTTCGACCATTTTCGAGCACCTCATATCTTTTTGGGGGCATTCGAAGATTTGATCATTTTTGTATGATTTCTCTTGCACTGCCCTTTCTAATGGGTTTCGAAGATAAAAATCCTTTACTGATTAGCCCATAAACTGACCTAGGTAAATCCATGAACTCCATTGGATTATTACTTCATTTTTGCTATGATGTTCATGAATGGTTCAGAATATTATAAAGATTTTCATCTTTGGACCGTAGGAGATGGAATTACTTCGATGGTTTGTATAAGTCTTTTTATTTCACTAATTACTACTATTCCAGATACGTCACGATATGAGATTATTTGGACTACAAGATCAAACCAGATTATAAAGCAAGATTTTACAAGTAATAGTCAACAAATTGGAATTCATTTATCAACGGATTTTTTCTTCCATTTGAACTATCATTATTTGTATCTAATTGGCTCCTCTTTTATTTATTTTCTATTTCAATTTCAGCATATCGATTTATGCTTAGCCTATTCTTTTCTTTGTATTTTTTTTTTTTTAATACCTTTTATAGATTCATAGAGGAATTTCATATATTTTCACATTTAGTACAGCCAGATCGAGTCAATCACTTAAACAGAAAAAATTTGGGTACTGTCCAATTATGAAGGCTTTGATCTTTCTTGGGATGATAGTACTTTATTAGGCTGCAATTGAACACTTTTGAAGTTCAACAAAAAGAACAAGGGGATATAACATTTCACTTAAAAATGAGTTACAAAAGATTTTATTAGGCAATAAAAGCTAAAGCTCCAACAGTTTTTTACTATGAGAAACAACTATGTACAGTAAGAAATGAAGATTTTATTATACCTCTCTCCAATATTAATCTAACTTTTTTCCCTTTAAAGTGTTTTCTTTTGCTTTCTGGATTCCATTAAAGTGGATTTTCTCCCAATTTGTCTTTGTCCTCCAATTTTTCCTTGCCAATAATCCTCTGCTTTTGTAGCTTCTTCTTCACTTACCCATCCTTCTTTCATCAATTTCTGTTGGTAGTATCTAAATCCCACATACAACATGAAAACTGCAAAAAAAAAAAAAAAAAAAAAAAAAAAAAAAAAAAAAAAAAGAGTTCGTTGATTACAACCTCAATTTTTGCTTTGTCAACTGTTTTAAAATTTTATTTAAGTAAATAGTAAAATTGCAACTGCATTAGGGTAGACTGTTTACATCACACCCCTTAAGGTACGATTCTTTTTCGGACCATGTGTAAACACGAGATGTTTTATGTATCAACGACCTTTTAATAAAAATTGCAGCTGCATAAATAGAAATAAAGGGAGATAAATTTTTTTTACCTGCCCAAATTCTCGCAGCAATTGAAGATAAATTCCATACGAGTGTGAATATTGCAAATGCAACTGCTTTCTTATGAGTACAAGATTCCCAAGCATCTCGAAAGCGTCTAATCCAAAATGTACCTTCATATTGCATTTGCACGTTATGAAATTCTTTATTTTCCAAAAAAAAAAAAAAAGATTTAAAGTTAATCCATGAACAAAAAAGTTTTAAAGAAAGACACCACGATTATTGAAAATATTTATATATTTATAGAGTTTAAGTTCTATCTACTGACATTATCAAATAATTTTTACACGATCCTGTCACTTAAAAAATAATTATAGATAAGTGAATCAAATCACGTAAAAAACAACGTAGATTCTCTACTACAACATATTAAATTACAATACATATTTTTTCATGAAATTCGAAGAAGACTTGTTTTATTATATACTTCTCCTCCATCAACTTTGACTGAAAATTTCTGAATTCCTTATACATCAACTTCACCAACCAAATTTTTTTTTTTAAAAAAAAAGGAGCTGGTAAATTTGTTTTTTTTTATTTTCATTATAATAATTGCTAGATCTAATTAGTTTCTATAACTTTGATTGAAAAATTCTGAATTCCTTATACATCAACTTCACCAACCAAAAATTCAAAAAAAAAAAAAAAAAAAAAAAAAAAAAAAAAAGAGCCGGTAAAATTTGTTTTTTTTTTCATTATAATAATTGCTGGATCTAATTAGCTTCTACTATCTCCATTTTAGAAAAACTCTCTCAATTATAGTTGCAAAGTATTGTACAAAGAGAGAGTATTAAAAGGATTTAACTTATATATACACCGACAGTATAAAAACATTTTATACATAAATTATACTAATATTATATTTTCACTGACTATTTTAGTTTAAGCGGTTGGGTAAGCGGCCATTTGGATTAATTCATTTATTTTAACTCATTCTAAATAGTTACTTGCCATATTTTCAAGTTACTAATTTCACTTAGCATAATGGGTTTACCTATAGTTATTTTTTAAATAATCTGATAGTATAAAACTTGTGATTTAGTGTAAATATGGAGTAATTTTTTACCATATTGTAGTAACTTATAAACTGGTAAAAAAAGGTGGAAGATGTGAAAGTAAAATTCAGAAAAATTTTAAAAAAAAATGGTGAATTATATTTTTTTACCATAGGCAGTTAACTGAGTGGAATAAGAAGAACAGACTTTTGGTACGATGAAAACTCCAAAAAAGCCTGCAAACAGCCAAAAAAACAAGTGTCAGCAACAGCTATGGTAAGTAAAAAGGTAAAAAAGAATGTTCAGTTTTCGAAATTTGTTCATTCAGAATTTGTACATAAATCTATTTTTATTTAGTTTTTGTATATTTCATTCAAAAATTAAAATCCATAAATATTCGAGTATATACTAATAATTTAACTCTCACTAAAAACACTTCCTAAACTTCATTCTCTTAGGGTAATTTATTTAATTTTTTTACCAAGAAAATGAAAAGAAGTAAAAAATTTAAACAGGGAAAAAACATGTTTTAACTTTTAACCATGTTAGATGCAGAAAAAACTCACCTAATTTGGACATTTTCCAAATAGTTATGGAGCTGCCACATCTAGCCAAAATAAACAGCAGAACTGCCATCTGTAGAGGCAAAATTTTGTCAACTTTCAAATAGTTGAAGTCAGATCAATTTTTTTTTTTTTTTTTGGTTAAAAAAAAAGAATACAAAGAAATGAAATGGGAAATTTTGGATTTTTCCTTACCTTCATTGTAGTAGCAGGATCCCCAGAAAAAAGGGCTCTGATTTTCAAGAGACATTCATTTATGTAAGGCAGTATTAATCTCAGTATCCACATTGCTTCTTCTTCTCCTACTACATATTCACTTGACTCATTTATATTATTAGCACCCCTATTTACCAAAAAGAAAAAAAAGAAAAGAAAAATTAGATAAAAAGAAATAATATTTCCTTAAAAGAAAATGGGGCTAATTTCAATGTTATTCGATGTTATCCGCTATAACAGTAAAGTCACAAAATTATTTTTTTGCCACATTAAATATTAAAGAAGTAACTGAACAACTAGCTTTATCTACTATAACATTAAAGTTCTTTTTTTTTTTTTTGGGAGAATTCCCAGGGAAACCCATAGACCTTTATCTTTTGGGCGCGCACTGGTTACCTATTCATTGTAGAATAACTCGTAAACTACGTAGGAAATGTAAATCAGACTAGACAAGTCCGATGCGACGATCTTTCGGTGAGGGCTGGTGAGGGCAATCGATCCCATGTCGCTATGTGAAAAATTACTCACACAACCAACTCAGTCAACCCTTGCGAGCCTATAACACTAAAGTTACAACTAGCTTTTGTAGCATTACAGTAATTGAATATTAACCACTGTAACAATCTTTTTTACCTGTGAATATTGAGGGATCTAAATAGAAAAATTGCAGCAAGGTAGACCAGACCCAAGTAGGAAACAACAGAAATGAAGCTGTAAAAAAGACAAATCAATAATTTTACTTAGTACAATTTGGTTAGTTCAACAATCAAGAAAGAAAAATCAGATTTTTTTCTAAGTGTAAATTCTTAATTACCTGATACTGAGATCTTGAGTATATGAAGATGAAATGATAATAAAGGTTCCAATTCCAAAGATCAGTGCTGATTTTGATGCATCTTTCCACATAACCAAATCAACTAAAGAAAATGTCCAAAACAAAGAAGAGAAAATCAGAACCAACATTTGCAGACTGACATTGAATTTTAAAGAACTATGCAAAAAAAAAAAAAAAAAAAAAAATGAGGAAAATTACCAAAGCTTTGTAGTTTGCTATGTTGTCTTGGGATTGTGTGAAATTCATCTGAAACTGGAACTGAAAATGTAGCATAAATTGAAGCCCTTAAACAACAACAAACCTAGTAAAATTTTACAAGTGGAGTCTGAAATATGTATGCACATGGACAGAGCTAGTAGCATGGCCACGGGTTCAGGTGAACCAGTAAATTTTATTTAAACAGTACATTTGTATTAAAAAAATTATTAAATATATATAAATATTAAATATAGAACTCAGTTATTAACATTTGAAGTCACCGTTCTGAAATTCAGAACCCGTAAAGTTGAAATTCAAGCTCTGTCTCTGGATACACAAATCTTACCCCTACCTTCGGAATGATAGAGACGCTATTTCAGGTAAACCCTCGGACTCAAGGAAGAAGCAAAAGGAAACAGTAACATAAGCAGAACACAACCTTAAAAGAACAAAATGATAGAAAAAGAAAAAGCATTAAGGAAACTGAATTTACCTGATTTGGTTCTTGTTGGACTTTGAAGATGAATTTTGGCTTGGCCTGAAATTGGAGAAATGGGAACTGATTTTTCATTGCTAATGTGAAGTTTTTTCTCTTCAATCACAATCTTGTTAGCCTTATTTTCTGCTACATTGATCTCTTTAACATCAACACTTAATTCCTTCTCAATTTCCTCATCAAAAACCTCATCCCATTCTTCTTCATTTTCTTCATTTTCAAGATTCAACTTTTCTTTATTACTACACTTGACTTGAGATTCCACATTGCTTGTTATAACTTTCTCTTCACATATACCAAATTCTTTACAATTTTCTTCCTTTTCAAGATTCTTTTTTGACTCCTCTACACCACCAACAACAACAACCTTATTTTCCTGAAAATTCTTACATTTCTCTTCAACTTCTTTACTTGTAGCTGATTTTACTTTCACCAGCTGAACTGAATTCCTCAAATTCCCATTAACAGACATAGATTTTACTTTCCTTAATTCAGAATTCTTCACATTTCCATCCTCATTTGCTCCCTTATTTGCCTCTGATTTCACTTTCCTTAATAATACACTTGATTTCTTGTTCTGAATTGGACTTCTCTTCATTTCTTCAGTTGAAACAGTAATCAATTCTTTACACTGTTCTTCCAAATTCTTGTTCAGTTCAGATCTTTTTCTTGAAATCTGAATTGGGTTCCCTTCAAAATTACTCTCAGATTTCCAAGTTTTTCTCTTGCCACTCATCAAACCACCAACACCAAGATTAGATTTTGACCCCATTTTCAACTTTTTGTCAACTTGATTGGTTTCACTAGTACTAGTTTTCTCATCATCTTTTACTTCTGGGGTTTCTTCTTCTTTTTCACCGTTGATATATACTTTGATCCCACCTTTGACTTCGTCATATTTCATCCTATTTTCCCATACAGAACCTGACATTACACCATTTCTTGATATTTTGCTCCTCTTACTCACCACTTCCATTTTTCTTTTCTTTTTTCTCCTTCTGTTATTATACTGAGGACTTTTACTGGGGTTGAGGGGGTGGGTGGGGTGTCACTGGTTGTGTATTGATGGAGTAACAAATTTCAGCTGAAGACATTGAGAGGGGTGTGATGAAAGTTATGAATAACATTGGGATCCCATAACACCAGAAAGAGAGAGGAGCAGAGTATTCATTTTTGGTTTTTCTTCTTTTGGCTCTTTTTAATGTGGTAATTTCATTTTTCTTTTCTCAATTCTTTAGAAAGTTTAACTTCTTTTTTTTTTTTTTTTACAGGTGGAGGTAAGGTCTGTGTAGACACTATCCTTTCCAGACTTCACTCTTGTGGGATTACACTGTGATTGTTACTAAAAAAGTGCACAAATAGTTAATCTTAGGGTTACTATTGAAGAATTAGCCAATAATTATTTTGTCGTGAAAATTTAAACTAGAAATTTTAAATTCAAGACAATTCATGATATTTGCGTCCCGAAAAATTAAACTGAAAAACTAAAATTCAGGACACATTGTCTACTTTATAAATAACAACTCTTTAGAGTAGCTACCTGATGTCATTTCTACACAATAACGAGTAACTATCTCTAATAATCATAATTGATAACTTAAAAATGTACTCACCCGTTTTAATTTATGTGTTTTATTTTCATTTTTAACTATTTTAAAAAGTCACCTTTCTACAGAAAATTTTTAGTTTCTAACACTCTGCTTTTATCTTCAATGACACTCTCTCATGCAATGATATGCATGTTTAAGACCATGAAAAGAGTGATAAAAAACCTACTATAATCAATTTAACTATATTATCAGTGTAAATATTATTTATAACTTCTATGATTATGTAGGATATCAGATAAATCCTTCTTTCATTTATTCTTTTTGTAGTAAAAAAGAAGAGCAAAGAAAAGTGGAAAAGGGTAAAAAAAAAAATCTAAGGGAATAATGTGGGGAGTAATAATGAGGTAATATGAGGGAATTAAAGATCCTTTGGTATTTGTACACTCACTTTTATGTCAAAGGATCTCTGTGACTCTCTTTAACCGAGGCTAACAAAGTCTTGTTCCTCACATGGCATGCCTTTGTTTGCCCTTGTACTTTTACTACAAATTCTTTCCCCCTATTTAACAATTATTTATGACATTTTACTGCATATAATAGCTTATCCTCCCACATAGACAGGGGAGCTACGAGTCGAATTACGAGTTCGATCGAATTTAATAATTATTATTTAAATTATATATTTATATTAAAAGAATTTATTAAAAATATAAAAAAAATAAAATTCAGAAGCTAGTAACTAATACCTTATGTTCTCATTCTAAAATTAAAAAATTCATATAATTTAAATTATGATTCCGCTTTTGCACATTAATAATAGTATGTGTACATTCATTCATAGGCAATTTTTATCGAATTGAAAAAGAAAACCAAGTTTAGGTTATCTTTTTTTCCTTTAAACATATGATGTGCAAAATATATTGGCACGATTAATTTTATTTCATAGGGAGTAGGAGTATTAAGGAGGAAAACTATCTCAAACAAGATATTCTTCAATCTCTAGAACTTAATCCTTAAACTTCTAGTTAAAGCCTAAAATAATATTTTAATTTAGTGTACAGTAAAACCTCTTTATTACAGTTTCGTTTGTTTTGAATATTTTTAAATATTATAGCGAAGTGCTGTTATTAAATACATACAAAAATGAAATCCAAAACCTAGTAACTAATACCTTATGTTCCCATTCTAAAATTAAGAACCCATATAATTTAAATTATGATTCCGCCTTTGCACATATAATTAAGTTTATTTCATAGAGAGTAGGAGTATTAACGAGGAAAACTATCTCAAACAAGAGATTCTTCAATCTCTAGAACTTAATCCTTAAACTTCTAGTTAAAGCCTAAAATAATTTTTTTATTTAGTATACAGTCAAACCTCTTTATAATAGTTTCGTTTGTTCTGAATATTTTTAAATATTATAGCGAAGTGCTGTTAACGAGAACATATATTACAGTCAAATCTCTCTATAACAGCTTCATTAGTTCAGAATATTTTTGGATATTATGGGCGAAGTGCTGTTACAGAAAATATATATAATAACATAATATAAAAATTAGTTCCGAAAAAGCTTGGCTTTTATAGTGAGGTGTTGTTATATAGGGATGTTGTTATAGAGAAGTCTGACTATATAACATATTATAAAAATTGGTTCTGGAAAAGCTTGGCTTTTATAGTAAGGTGTTATTATATAGGGATGCTGTTATAGAGAGGTATGACTGTATTACATAATATAAAAATTGATTTTGGAAAAGCTTGACTTTTGTATTGAGGTGTTGTTATATAGAGATGCTGTTATAGAGAGGTATGATTGTATTACATAATATAAAAAATTAGTTTTGGAAAAGCTTGGCTTTTGTATTGAGGTGTTGTTATATAGGGATGTCGTTATAGAGAGGTCTGACTGTATTACATAATAAATTGGTTTGGTTTTGAAAAAGCTTGGCTTTTGTTGTTATATAGGAATACTGTTATAGAGAGATATTGTATATGTTTTATAAAGATATTGTATATGTTTTCTACTTCTTTCATCTAACATAAAATAAAAAACATACGACTGCGCATCCGGGGAATCGAACCCCGGTCAGTACCGTGGGAGGGTACTATGATAC
The DNA here is from genome assembly GCA_002018475.1 of Nicotiana obtusifolia. Lineage (NCBI taxonomy): Eukaryota > Viridiplantae > Streptophyta > Magnoliopsida > Solanales > Solanaceae > Nicotiana > Nicotiana obtusifolia. The sequence goes on along the minus strand of MCJB01010864.1, from coordinate 75,505 downwards.
CACTACACCAGATGCGCTGCTTGTTTGGCAATTTTCCATTTTTTAAAATTTGAAAGATAATACCATCAACATATGATAAGCGTTCAACCAATAAATTTTTTATTGGTTATTTTGTAAATTATTTTTTTTCTATAACGTCTTAAAGTTGTTTCAATAAATAGAGCATTTTCATAAAACTAAATTGTAGACCGAAGGAATAAGATTTGCCAACTAATTATTATTATATCCTTTTTTAAATACTTATTATGATGTAGCTAAATTTACTAGTTTGTGTTCTTAGACTCAAGTCAAGGTGCATTCTACTCAATGCTTAAAACAAATTGTTTTTTAAAAAAAAGGGAAAGGAAAAGGCTAATTGTTTAGTATTCTAGCTTTTCTTTTACACCAGTGCATTGTACTCCCTCAATCACGTCATAAAAAGAAAATAATATAAATATTTTCTTTCTTAAGGTTATAAAAATAGAAAAACAACTAGTTTGATAGCCTGCTGAGAAAACGTTGGTTACTCCCTCCATTTTAATTTAATGACATATTTCGCTTAGTAAGAGTCAATCTATATAAATTTTTATTAATATTTTAAAATATTTTTTTAATTATATTAACATGAGAAATATTATAACTTATAGTACTTTTCATATAATTTTTTATTATCTAAAGTTTAATTTTCAATTTAGACTCAAAATTTAATCAAATTAACATTTTATAAACGAAATGTGTCATCTAAATTTAGGGTGAGAAACAATTGCATGGGGACCAATGATATGTTTAGCTAATCATCACTATTTATAACGTTCCTTGACCGCTTTATTAAACTATTTTTTAGGTTGACACTTGGAAGATTATTCTTGTTGGGTTTTGATATTGGTACATGAAAAATAATGTCATGAAAAGTGAAGAAAATATAAAAAGTCTCTTTTGCTTTGGTTAAAGTATTTGTCCCACATAGAAAAAAGAGAGAAAAAGATAGGTGTATATATTACATTACACCTTCTCTAGTTGCTAAAAGGGTTGGAAGGGCAAGGATCCCACGCACCGTCGCTCGGCTCAGCTTAGGCTTCGGATTTGTCAAAAATTAATTGATTATCTTTTTGGATAAACTTTTCCTTAATTAATTAATTATTTAATAAATAGGAAACCATCCAACGCGGATCGACCCTGACCCGCGCACGACCCGCGACTTGTAATGAACTTCTGCAATCTAACTTTCTCTCAAAAAAAAAAAACTCTCTTCTTTATTCTATGTGATACATTACCGTTAAGTGGTTCGCCGCTACCAGAATTTGGAGTATTACTATTCTGGTAAGATAATCGTTCTATTCTGGGAGGGGATATTCCATCAACCTCGAGTACTGTGAGGGGAATAATTTTCTTAAGGACACTTTAAACTAAGTGAGCTCGATTATATTCTGAAAATATTTCTACACTATTTCTGCAGTTTACTGGTTTTAAGTTTTTTTTTTAAAAATAATATAATCTATTTTTTACTAAGTGTTTAATAGATTGTGTTTAAACGTTATTTAAACTTATACAGATTATTTTTGCTAATAATTGCGTCTTCCAAATTATTGTAAAAATTTTGGAAAGGCAAAAAGAGAAAATCTCAAAAGAAAAAAAAAGGAAATTAAAGAAAATGAACTGCAGCAATTATAACTGAAAATTCTATCTACAAATATATGGTGAAGTTGCACTCTATTCTTCACATTACTCATTTCAGATGAAAAATGGCCTTAATTAAAAGTGCTTGAATCATTTACAACAGTAGATATTGTTAGAGTGTCTTACATTTGTAGGTTTTTATTATACCAATTGTTAACTTTCTATGAGTACTCTAAGGTAATCATAACTAGATAACACTTAAATAATTTGTTATAATCAGTTAAAATATACTATACGTAGTATAAAAGTTTTTTAAATTATTAATGTATATGAGTTAGATCGTTATGAAAATACTAAATATTTGTATTTTTTTTCAATCATAGACGAGTTAATTTTATTAATATTTGTCCATATTAGACCCCTCGTATTCCTATTTAAAAAGTAATTAATTTTATTTTAATTAAAAGAAAAACAAGTGAAGTTTAATGTTGTTGGGATGCATGTAATAAAGAGTTTATATTTTTCAGCTTTTTGAGAGAATTGTATAATTCCTTTTTCTTTATTTCCACTTTTGGCCATGTGAAGTAAAATCATAGGGGTAAGGCTGCATTTGGATTACGACTAAAAAGCTGTCTTGTTAGTATATATTATGTTCCACCGACACTTGCAATTAGAGTCACCTTCCTATTATTTTGCTTTCTGGTCGTTTGCTTGCTTAACATTCAATTCACCCCTCCACCTCCTTTTTTCCATTATTCGGTGTTCGATACTTACATTAAATTCTGATTAAATTTGTATTAGAAAAATTTTAACATTAAAAAATAAAATGTTCTCTAACGAGAACGACTACATACCCATATATAACTGCTCCCAAAGAACTGAAAAGGAATTCGATCTCATTCTCTCTTAAATAAATAAAGTTCGTCCTGAGCGATATTTTCTTTTTGTTCTGTTCGCGCCACGAGAAAAACACAAGGAAGAGGTATTCCTAACGTACAGAGAATCCGTTGAGAATTTGTCTCGATAAAAAATTATGTGATCTTTTCCTCTATTATATTGAATCAATAAAAAAAAATTATAAATTTGGACAAAAAATTACTTACCACTCTATTACAATTCTTATTCATCCCTCTACCTCCTTTTGCCTTATCTCCCCACCCTCTTTTGGCCGAACATTCTTTCCTTTTAAGTTTTTCATAATTCGTGTAAGGACCACTCTTCATTATGTGATGCCTACTTTAGCACATTGATCCTTGACAGTTGTATCATGAATTGTCTAAGTAATTAGTAACGTACCCATAATTGACTTAATATAAAATGTTATTATCATCTTACCTAGCTAGTGATAGCTGATGAAACGGATGGATCGGATCGGATATGAGCAGGTCGAAAATGATTAATGTAACGGATAAATTATTCGATCTGATCCATTTTTAATATAAATAGAAAATGAGTTAATCGACGAATATATGAATGTATAACTGTTTTTTAATCCATTTTTCCACCACTAATTAAAACCAAAAGAATTTAAGTATACGCCAACAGTATAATTAAGTTTGTACATAATAAGTGTAATTTAATCTAGTATAATTGATTACGTAATATTTATTTTAGGTTAACAATCAACGCTTTAAAATATAATGGAACTTCCTAATCAACTGATTGTATAATTATTTTAACATAATCAGTATATAGAACTTAAACTCAAACCAAAAATAATAATTTTCTTCTTACAACAATAGAGTAATTAGTTTGTCCGATCAATATGAATGCAAATTACTAGAATAGAGTTGTGAGAATAATTGCCGAAGGTATATGTATGGATGATCAATTGTTATCAATACAAATTAAAATAATCGGCATTAATAATTAATTCGTGGATTATAAACTATGCCTAAGATACTCAAGATCTTAGCTTAAGTGAAAAATTAATTGTAAAATTTATATCACGTGATTGCTTAATTTTTTATTATCACTTTCATGATCTCTGAAAAAAGATGTACTACAAGTTAAAGAGAGTCTATTTTATTCATCTTAAGGGCTCGAGATCTTCGTTATTATATGATGGATAGATAGTTGGAAGAGTGCGCAAAACTATTTAGGATTGTCCTTTTAATTAGGATAAATTCGATGCATAAAGTATTTCGTATTCATGCAACAGGGTCGGAAAAAAGACTGAATCTTTAGGAGTGTGATATAAACAACTTATTTTAATATTAGTATTAAAAGATACTTTCACATCTCGAACTCATAATTTATAAATTACACGAAAATAACTTTACGGTAGCTCTAACGGTCCCCACCTTTATGTTATAAAGCAACAAAAAAATAGTTTATTGGAGACTTTTTGAACTTTGCTCCACAGGATGAGCGTTGACGGCACGTGATATGAGCCAACATAAAAACTGTTTGCTTCATAAACTCAGATCGTCTTTAAACATAGAGTCTTAGGATTAGAATAACAAACTTAATTAATTAATAATAAAAGCTTTTTAGCATAGTTACTTTTTCATCATGCTCCACACTGTAACGAACTGGTACAGTAGTTTATCGGAGATTTCAGATTCAAATTCTTGGATAGAAAAAAATTCTGTTTGAAAGCATTTTCTCTTTTAATAGGCTTTATGTGACACAAATAAGAATGAAAAAATAATTCTCTATAGCCTCTTAAAATTTTAATAGTTCATGTTTTTTCTCATTAATCCGAAATGTTCCTCCGGCCCAAATATATTAATCTAATAGTCTGAAATGTCTATTTTGTATATTTTTTGTATAGTGACATCTATTTTGTTGTATAGTGATAGTCTTTTTCGTATATATTTTGTATAGTGACATTTATTTTGTATATTTTTTGTATAGTGACAGTCTTTTTTGTATATGTTTTGTATAGTGATAACTATTTTATTTTTTGTATAGTGACAGTCTATTTAGTATATAAATTGAATAGTGACAGTCTATTTTGTATATCTTTTGTATAGTGACAGTCTATTTTGTATATTTTTTGTATAGTGACATCTATTTTGTTGTATAGTGATAGTCTTTTTTGTATATTTTGTATAGTGACATCTATTTTGTTTATTTTTTGTATAGCGACAATCTTTTTATTATATATTTTATATAGTGACATCTATTTTGTATACCGATAGTCTTTTTTGTATATGTTCTGTATAGTGACAACTATTTTATTTTTTGTATAGTGACAATCTATTTATTATATAAATTGTATAGTGACAGTCTATTTAGTATATACTTTGAATAGTGACAGTCTATTTTGTATATTTTTTGTATAGTAGCAGCTTATTTGTATATTTTTTTGTATAGTGACAGTCTTTTTTGTATATTGAATGACTACGTTTATAAAATCAGTCATTACATAATTGATGTGATGCATCTTACTGTAATTTTTAATTATTTATTTTCTGTTAGTGTATCCTATGTTTGAACTTACGTAGCATTATATAATAAAATTTCCAATTTCTCAAAAAAAAAAAAAAAAAAAAAGAAGTATACTCCACAATTCTGAAAAGAAAAGATGCAAAACAAGCAAAAACAGAAAATTAAAATTTTTTTTTTGGCAACTAAAAGATTTTCATTATCAATGGAGTAATGTACAATAAAACGTCCCGCCATGTATAGCGAAAATTTCTTTTTTTTTCTTTCTCCTGTGTAACTATATTTTAATTAAAAATAAAATTTATTGAATGCATGTAATATCAATCTTACTACAGGAACTATCAAATTGAGAAAGTAAAAATTAATATTTATAATGAATTATGATAATTGTTTGAATGATGGAGCTGGACGTAACAAAGAAATAGAATAAAAAAAAGAAGAAGGTAAATTAGTGAATATTTTATTGTAGTCAATGTAATAAATTTTTGACTATAACTTACCATTAAATATAATGGTCTAAAAATTCTTTTAAGTTAAAGTCCACCGGTAAATTATGTCAAAACCTCAGTAAAAGTTAATAAGGTCTCAGTACAAATAGTGAACACCAAATGAGAAATCAATAAAATATAAGGAGGATAAATGAATTAAAAAGATTATTACGTGAACGACTGGAAATTAGTTTTTAGTTAGTGAGTTTCAAAGGTCAGAATTCATCCACGTGGTTTAAATAGCCAAATGGCAGAGATAGCGAGACATACATATTCTGGTAAGGGTATGTTTGCCACGTAATAATGATTACATTCTTTTTTTTTTTTTTTTTGGGAAAGGGCCGTTAATTCCGAGGGTATGAATGACCAAGAAAGTTGAGATTGGGGGCAAGATAGGCAAAACAAGTGAACAAAGGGTATTTATAGACTAAGAGTCCGTTTGGCCAAGTTGTTAAAAATTATTTATTTTGACAAGTATTTTTTTTTATAAGTACTTTTTCCAAAAATACTTTTGAAAAAAATAGTTTGTGTTTGATCAATTCTTTAAGAAGTATTTTTTTATAACATTTGGTAAACAAATTGTGTTTGGTCAATCTTTCTAAGAAGTGCTTTTGAGTGTCAAATTACCAAAAGGATAGTATCATGGTCTTATTATTATTTTAAAGAGAAAAATAAACTTAAATATTTATCGTAAGAGACTTTTATTATTTTTTTATTTTATTTAATTAAAATATAAAACATAAAATAAACATACATATAAAGATTTAAATATAACATATATAGTTATACCAAAGCATATAATTTATCATGTATAATTACTTATTGTCCTCATTCAGTATGAATTAGACGTCTATTCCACAAATTATTATATATTGATAATTTACCATGAGATAATAAGCAAAGTCATTCACACATGATAATATTTCTCAACAATTTCATCTCTACTTCTATCACACAATATCTTCGTATTAGTGGAAGACTTGCTTGCATTTTTAAAAGAATACCAGAAGGTTCACCTCCTTCCTCAATATCTGCAGTAATGTCTTCATTAACGTAATAATTGAATTTCTTATCGGTACAAGAATATTATCAAATGAAATAATGTATGCCATGGTAGTTGTAACAAGATGGTTCTGAATGTCAAACTTGAAATATGACATTGAGCGTAAAATAGAAATAATTTAAATATATAAAAAAATATAGTTAAGTATATTTAAATTCTAATTATTAACAACGCATAATTCATAATTTAATATTCTTAAAATTTAAATTAAAAAAATTAATTATTACCCAACCTAACTAACTTTGTCCTAAATTGCCAAGTGACCTATTGTGAGACTGTCACTTGGCTTAATATGAAGGCGTTTTCTTCTTCTTCTTTTAATAATATATAAATATAAATTACACGATGCAATTGTAAATTTATTTCATGTTTGTAAGTAATTTCACAAATTAAATTTGCTAACTATTTTAAAGATCTGGGAATTAATAGTCCTATAACAAAAAAAAAATTATAAATGATTATTTGTAGGAAGAGAATTGATAATCCAAAGAAAAATGTAGATAATTTAATTTAGTGGGAAAGAAGAAGAAGATAATGTAGAAAGTTACAAGACGTTACACAAAGAAAAAAATCAAAAACAAGAAAAGTCAAAAAAAAAATTAGAAAGTTACAATATATTCATTTATATGATATATCTAATTTTAACGAATGGTAGAAAGAAGAAACAAAAAAGAAAAGAAAAAGCTTAAATTAGTAAGGGATACTTTGAAAAATATAAAGTTATGATGAGGATAGTTTTGTGTTGAATAAATTAATTTTCTGCTTCAGCTTCAGCTTTTTGGAAGAAGCTAGAATTTTCTGCTTCTTTCCAAAAGCAGAAAAATTGCTTCTATTGTTGGCCAAAAGTACTTCTCTGTCTTGGCCAAACAACTTAAATTTTTTAAAAAGTATTTTTTTGAGGAAAAAAAAGTACTTTTGACCTTCCAAAAGCTTTGTAACGATCCGAATGGTTGTTTTGCTTTCTAGAATCTCGTTCCCTTAAATATGACTCCCCGTATGTGGTTTTACTGTTTTATGACTAGTCGGGATGGTTAGTTCGGGTTTGGAAGGATTCGGGTTGAAATCGGAACACTTAGTTCCTTAATATTGGCTTAAAAAGGGTTAACTTTGACTTGGGTCAACATTTGTTGTAAACGACCTCGGAACCGGATTTGACGGCCCCAGTAGGTTCCTATGGTGATTTTGGACTTGGGCATAGGTTCGGATCGGGTTTTGGATAACCTGGGAGCGTTTCAACGCATAAAGTTGAAAGTTGGCGTATCGAAGGTTTTAAAATTCTTTTAATTGGTTTTGAAATAGGTTTTGGTGATCAAGGTCTGTTTGGGATTTCGAGCCAAGGAATAGTTTCGTATTGTGATTTAAGACTTGCACGCAAATTTCGCGTCATTCCGAGTTGATTTGATAGGAATCAGACGCACGAAAGTGTTTCCAGAGGTTTTTGTGTTTCATAATTCGATTCATGCGTCTTGGCGTCCAACTCGTTACTTCAAGATATTATTCTAATGTTTCGAGTGCGCGAGCGGGTCCGTGTTATATGTTTGGACGTGTGTGTTATTGGATGGGGTCCAGGGGGCCTCGGATATGGATCAGATTGGAAATCAGATTCGGAAATTGACTTGGGGACTGCTGGTGCACCAGTTCTGGTGCGTCTGCACCTGCAAGATTTTGGCCGCAGGTGCGAGCTTTTGATCGCAGATGCGATTTTGGACGAGGGATTTGTGGCCCGCAGAAGCGGAGGAATTTCCGTAGAAGTGGCCTCGCTTCTGCGATGAAGGAACCGCAGGTGCGATAAGGCGCCGACCAGACCTGGGTCGCAGGTGCGAGAGGCGAGCCGCAGAAGCGAGCTCGCAGGTGCGCCCAAAAGCTGGGTTGGGTATCTTCTGCGCAAGCGGACCTTTGACCGCAGAAGCGGAATCATTGGAGGTAGTGAGGTCTTTTAATGTCGGGACTTAGGCAATTTTAGCTCATTTCTTTTTATCTCTTGGGAAATTTTGGAACTTCTTCGAGAGGGGTTTCTACCTAGTTATTGACGGCAAGTAATTCCTACCTAATGCGAGTTTAATACATAGATTATGGGTAGATTTTAACATGAAAAATTATAAAAAAAAATCAAGGATTTAGTTGAAAAACTTAGTTTTTGATAAAAAAATGGTATTTAACCACAAAAATGGTTATGAAATTGGGTGAAAATTATATTTTTGAGTTCTGTACGGTTATGGGTAACAATTATCTTCAAAAATTTCCGGAATCCGGGCACGTGGGCCCGGGGGTGAATTTTAAGAATCTTCCAATTTGGGTTGGGTAATTATTCTAAAAGCTAAATTATTAACTTTTGAGCGTATATTGATTATTTTATATAACATTTGGCTAGCTTCGGATTGTTCGGCACCAAGTTGGGTCCTTAAAGTGAATTTGTGGCCGGAAAGTGAGCTTTGAGACGAGGTAAGTCTCTTGCCTAACCTTGTAAGAGGGAATTTACCCCATAGGAGATTTGAATTACTATTTGTTTCTAATTAATGGGGGCTACGTACGCATGAGGTGACGAGAGTCCGTGCGTAGCTACTAATTATGTTTAAGTCCGGATAGTTTAGGATCCAAATCATAAAATACTTGTAATGTTTACACCCTACTTGTTAACATAAAGTGCCTAAATTATATTGAAACTTGATAAAGGATTTGTAAAGATCGAATTTCACTTACTTAGGTTTTGGCAGGTTACTTGACCGTTAATAGAAATTTTGCTTCTTTGTGTATAAGCCTTATAATAACTTTTAAATCGGATTTTCATAATGTATCCTCTCTTCTTGTAGAGCGGGCCGAACGCCTTGACAGTATAATAGATGCATCTATGGTTCGTGCTGCTCGATCCTCAACAGTGTACACTATTCTGGATTGGGCCGTACGACTTCGGCATAAATCGTGTGTGTTAATGCTTGAAGCCTGAACACACTTGATATTATTTTTCATGAATTGAGAGATTATAATGTATTTGTTTGTTCGGAAATTTATTTGAAATTAGTATGTGCTAATGGAAGACTCTTGGAATTTACTATTAGTTAAAGGATTATTTAATCATTGTTGTGATTGTGTTAATATTATTATTCACATACTCTATGTATATTTTGCATTTCTGTATGTTATCGTTAGCCCATAATAACTGTCGATGTCGACCCCTCGTCACTACTTCTTCGCGGTTAAACTGGATACTTACTAAGTACATGTTGTTTATGTACTCATGCTACACTTCTGCATGAGCAGGATTTGAGGCATGTGCATCTGGCAGTCATTTCGACACGCACCCCCGTTACTCCGAGGCCTAGTGGTGAGCTGCTTTTCTGAGTCTGTTCTGCAGCACCCGGATTCTCTCTCTTTTGCATTTATTTTCTATCTACTCAATTTCAGACAGTAGTGTAGAGTTTTGTATATTTTACTAGTTGTTCATACACTTGTAACACCAGGCCTTAGAACACATGCTAGTAGACTTTATGATTTTTGGGCGTTTATCTCACCGCATTTGCTCATACATTTGTTTTCGCCTTATTTTATTAAATCTTCTACTCCTTATTTCTTAATAAATAAAATTCAATTACTTTGGAATTATTAAAAAGGAAAAATTACATGGTTAGATCACCGTTGACTTGCCTAACGACGACGTTGAACACCATCACAACCTATAAGAAAAATTAGATCGTGACAAGCTTGGCCAAACAGGCTCTAAATCTAATAGTCCAAAAATTTTGGCCCTTTTCCGTCCTATCAATCGTTCTAGAGCTTAGCAATTGTTTATTTAGTCAATAATAATATCACACTAAAAGGCGTTGTACACTACTGGAGAAAAATAGAAATATAGTGCAACATCATCTAATGCCCAAATATACACCTTAGGGGTCATTTAGTTAGGAAATAAATTATCTTATCTTTTTATGTGGATAAAAAAATACTACCATTCCGAAATAATTAATCTTTGAATTAATTATATTATAATTTTATCTCAACCAAATATAAAATAAACTCATTTCAAATGTAATCCTAAAATTAATATCTCTTATTCCTCGTACCAAACAAGCTTTTACCGTACTTTGCCGGAACATATGGAGACGGTGCATATATTCTGACATTCTCATTAATTGCTTGTCTCTTCTCAAATAATGAGTCAAACAGTGAACAATCACACAGCTTCAACTCAGAAATGAAGGATTTAGTTAATCATCCCGAAGGAAGATATCAATATTGTTAAAGCAAAATGCAAAATTTCCCAAGCCACGTGGTGTCACTACTACAAATTTGCATTTTACAAATGCAAATCATAGAGGGACGTCATTCCGTAACAAGGCTTTACCAGCAACACATCGTCGATATAATGTTTGTAGGTAAATCGATTCTCAGTAAACTCAAATCGATAGTCTCTCGATAAATATCAATACACCCTATCGCACATTCATCAGTTAAATATAGGATACAATGTTTGGAAAAATATATATGACGCACGTCTCTCAGTATATTATTAAATTATATAATATTAATATCGGGAGTTATTCGTCAGTTTTGTAAATGTATTAAATATACTAATTTAAAAATAATGATGGAGTCTCTATGTTTTTAAACATATAAAAATTGAAAATTTTCATAGTTCGAGAGAAATATGTCGGTAAGTTAAACGAAATATAAAATATTACTTTGAACATACGAAGAAAATATTTCGGTAGACCGAAAATTTGGGTTGACAAATGAACAATATTTTTGAGGGAGTCCATCGGTAAGTCACTCGTTGTTTCTGGTATACTTTTGACAGGCAATGCCTATTTTTAAGTGCACCACCTGCCAAAGAGAAAATTTGCTCCTCAAATAGAGATAACAATCCAACTACAATATACAATAATTCACCCATTATAAAACTTCAGAACAATCGAAACTTCAAATTTATCTTATCAAACATCAAAAGAATCCAAGCAAACTTCAAAATTAACCAATCAAACAAAATCAAAATCCAATCGAACTTCAAAATCATTCAAAACAATCATGTAATAATCAAAATTCAACATCAAACTAAAACACATCCAAAAAATTCAACCAGACTTCAAAATAATTCAAAACAAGCGTGTAATATTCAAATTCAACAAATAACTAAAATGACAATTGGCACATAATACTCTTCTTCCTCCTCTCCATCCTCTCCACCCTCTTTTCCACCCTCTTCATCCTGTTCACCCTTTCTATCATTTTTATCCTCTTCATAAAAATGCATTGGGCCTTGGGCCAAAGACCTGACAAGTCCGATTAAGTTCTTCACTTGAGCCTTGAGTTGTTCAATGTCATTCTTAGACTTGTCCACCTGTGACTGAAGTGCGGTCCTAAGTCGCTGCTCCTCCATGCTTACTCGAACCTCCGCGTAATTCCTAGCAAGTTCCTGAAGCGCCCGCCACATCTCCTCAAGTTGCTCATTTGACATGATGGCGGAAGTCTATACCTTGCAATCTACACCGAAAGCGGTGAAAGTTGCACTCAGGGGAAAGGTTATACTCTCTCCCTTTACAAACGCTGTCAGCCGCGTTGAACCAAAAAGGGTCCTCCAAGTTGTTTATAACAAGTCTACATTTAAAATAAAATTTAGTATATAAAGAAAATCGTGAGAAAGTACGGGAGAAAATAAATTATTGATATGTTAACTATAATACAAGTACCCTATTTATAACAATACACAATACCTACACTACTCATATTCCATGTAGACTATACTTATTTACACAACAACTAACTAATTACCACCCCCCTCACTCCGGTGCATACAAATCATATGTATCAAACTTGTTACATATATAACCAAAGAGGACCAGTGAGGGACTTGGTGAGAATATCTGCAAGATAATCATTCGACTTCACAAACATTATAGCAATCTCTCGTGAGAGTATCTTTTCTCTAAGAAAGTGACAACCAATCTCAATGTATTTATTTCTCTCATGGAGCGCCGAATTTGATGCAATATGAAGGGCAGCTTTATTATCGCACACAAGTTCTATCTGGTTGATTTCACCAAATTTCAACTCCTTGGGCAATTGTTTGATCTAGACTAGCTCACATGTTGCCATAGTCATTGCTCGATATTCTGCTCTTCACTAGACCGAGCAACTACATTTTGTTTCTTGCACACCAAGACACTAAATTGCCTCCTACTAAAACACAATATAACGTCTATCAGAAGGTGATCCTACTCAATCATCATCTGAATATTCAACGATCTGCTCATGACCTCGATCCACAAACAATAACCCTTTGCCTAGAGCCCATTTTATATACCGAAGAATGCGAACAACTACATCCCAATGACTATCACAAGTAGAATCCATAAACTGACTTACAACACTCACAGGAAAAGAAATGTCGGGTCAAGTCACTGTGAGATAATTTAATTTACCAACTAGCTGCCTATATCTTGCAGGGTCACTAAGCGGCTCCCCCTGTCCTGGCAGAAGTTTAGAATTCGGATCCGTTGGAATGTCAACAGGTCTGCAACCCATCATTCCTGTCTCCTCAAGAATGTCTAAAGCATATTTTTTTTTGTGTGAAATAACAATATCTGAGCTAAATCGAGCAACCTCAATACCTAGAAAGTACTTCAATCTATCTAGATCCTTAGTTTGGAAGTGTTGGAAGAGATGCTTCAGATTGATAATACTATCCTGATCATTACCATTAATAAAAATATCATCAACATAGACCACCAGATAAATACAGAGACTTGAAGCAGAATGCTGATAAAACACAAAGTGATCAGCTTCATTACGAATCATGCAAAACTCCTGGATAACTGTGTTGAACTTACCAAACTAGGTTCGAGGAGACTACTTTAGACCATAAAGTAACCTGCGCAAGCGACATACAAGGACACGGGACTCCCCCTGAGCAACAAAACTAGGTGGTTGCTCCATACAAACTTCACTCTCAAGGTCATTATAAAGAAAAACACTCTTAATGTCCAGCTGATAGAGAGGCCAATGACGAACAACAATCATTGATAGAAAAAGGTGGACTGATGCTATTTTAGCCACGAGAGAGAAAGTATCACTGTAATCGAGCCTTAATATTTGAGTATATTCTTTGGTAACAAGACGGGCCTTAAGTTGACCAACCTGGCCATCCAGACCAACTTTGACACCGTCCGCAATGTCGAAGCGAGGACGAGGAGGTTCCGCTGGGAACAAGTTCAGAATGTCACTGGGTCTACCGGTGGCGGCAACGGTGAACTGCGCCGATAACACAGGTGCTAAGAACCTGTACATCATCTCAGTCAAAGGGATCAAATGAAGGCTTAACAGGTTGCCTTCAGCTTGTGTTGGTGACATGGTTATGGCTACTGTTAAGAAGGGTAAGCCAGATCTTAGGAAGAAGGTTATGCCAGTTGTCATTGTTCGTCAGCGCAAGCCCTGGCGCCGAAAGGACGGTGTTTTCATGTACTTCGAAGATAATGCTGGTGTGATTGTGAACCCCAAGGGTGAAATGAAAGGGTCTGCCATCACTGGCCCAATTGGAAAAGAATGTGCTGATCTTTGGCCTAGGATTGCAAGTACTGCGAATGCTATTGTGTAGAAGTAGGGTTCCTAAGTAGTTAACAGTTCTCTTTTTGTTGGTTTTTCATCAAGTTTTTGAATATCTAAGGGCTTTGTCTTAGTAAGAATTATTGCTCAGAATTTTGCAGTACATAAAAGACATCAAATGTTTTCATTTCCATGGTTTAGTGCATTTATCACAATGGATACAGGAGTATTTATTTAAAAAATAAAAAATAAAAAAAAATAGACCAACTTTGACCGCATAAATCGAACAACAACCAATAGTTGATTTACCTGGAGGAAGAGAAACAAGCTCCCAAGTACCACTCGTGTGTAAGCAGATATCTCGTCAATCATAGCATGTCGCCATCCTGGATGAGACAATGCTTCACCTGTAGGCTTAGGGATAGAAACAGAGGACAAAGAAGATATAAAAGCATAATGCGGGGATGAAAGACGATGATAACTTAAACCGACATAATGGGAATTAGGATTAAGTATGGTATGTATACCTTTTTGAAGTGCAATCAGTGTACTAGAAAGAGACAAGCCCGTAGTAGGAGCAGGGTCAGGTGCAGGACGAGAATTAACTAGGCCTGATGCTGGGCGCGAACGACGATGATAAGTCAAGAGTGGTGTTCCTGTGGTTGGGGATATAGGAGGAGCAAGACTAGACTCCTCAACGGTTGGTATGGGTAAGACTTATGTGGCTGAAGGTGGAGGAGGAGCTATAGTAAACTCCTCAAAGGTCGGTATAAGTAAGATCTCAGATATATCATGGTGGTCAGAAGAGGTAAAGAAAGGTTTAAACTCAAAAAATATGACGTCAACTGGCATAAGGTACCTACAAAGATCAGATGAATAACAACGATATCCCTTCTGAACACGAGAATAACAAAGGAAGACACACTTGAGAGCATGAGTGGCTAACTTATCTTTCTCAAGGGCTAAGTTATGAACGAAACATATGCTCCCAAAAACAAGAGGGGGAAGAGAGTATAAGGGTGACCGGGGAAACAATACTGAATACAGAATCTGATCGTGGATGGGAGATGAAGGCATCCGATTAATCAAATAACAAGCTGTGAGAACTGCATCGCCCTAAAAACGCAACGGAACACGAGATTCAATGAGAAGTGTGCGAGCAGTCTCAATAAGGTGCCTATTCTTTCTCTATGTGACCCCATTTTGCTGGGGGGTATAAGGACAAGATATCTGATGAATAATTCCTTGCGAAGTCATAAACTACTGAAACTGATAGGATAAATATTCTAAGGCATTATCACTGCGAAAAGTGCCAATAGAAACACCAAATTGATTTTTGATTTCAGCATAAAAATTCTGGAATATAAAAAATAACTCAAAACGATTTTTCATTAAGAAAAGCCAAGTACATCTTGAATAATCATCAATAAAACTAACAAAATAACGAAATCTCAAGGTTGAACTGACTCTACTAGGAACCCATATATCAAAATGAACTAAAGAGAAAACAGACTCTGCATGACTCTCAACACAACGCGAAAAGGAGGCTCGGGTATGTTTCCCTGGCTGACACGACTCACAATCTAATGTAGACAAACTAGAAAAACTAGGCACCATCTTCTGATGCTTGGATAAACTCGGATGTCCTAAACGTCTGTGAGTTAGGTTTGGAGGATCTGTAACTACACATGCTATGAATGGATTAAGTGAGTTTAAGTAGTAGAGGCCTTCTGATTCACGCCCTATGTCAATCGTCTATCCTGTACTGCGGTCCTGCATAATAACAGAATCATCAATAAAATATATACCACGATAGAGGGCACGAGTCAAACGACTAATAGATGCAAGACCAAAAGGACAACCAGGGACATAAAGAATGGAATCTAGAGTAACAGAAGATAAGGGATTAGCTTGTCCAACTCCTTTTGCTTTAGTTTGACAACCATTGGCTAAAATAACAATAAGAAGAGACTGTGAATATACAATATTCGACAAAAGTGATTTATTATCAGAGATATGATCAGAAGCGCCTGAGTCCATGACCGATGGTTCAAGAGTACTAGATTGGGAAACACATGCAAATGAATTACCAGCAATAGAAGTATCAGTCTGAACAACCGAGGCTACTTGTGGAGATGTCTACTTACTTGCTCGATGCTAAAGAAACTCATTATATTCCCCTTCCGATAAAGAAAATCCCTGGTTACATATAGTCTTGGTCTGGGCAGCGCATTTTTGGGTGGACGATCATGTAAGGAATAGCACACTTCACGAGTGTGTCCCAATTTGTGACAATAAGAACACTTGGGTCTAGATCTTCCAAAACGGCCTCCTCTTCATCTATTCTCTATAGTTTGAGATGTCTGATTCTCCACTGTCTGGGATGCGAGAACAGAGGAGTCAAGTGTCTGCGATGAGAACACTGGGTGACTTGGTGCTGCAGCAAGGCAAAGTAATCGAGAGAATAATTCATCAACTGTGGGAACAGTCGGACTAGCCAAAATCTGGTCGCGTACTAAATTAGGATCATTAGGAAGTCCAGCGAGGGTAAGAACTAGAAACATCTTTTGTTGCTACTCTTGTTGCTTTTCAATACTAGTAGAAACTGGCATCAGCTTCTCAAATTCCTCCATGATTGCCTGTACTTGTCCCAAGTAAGTAGACATATCTTTCTTTAAATTTGTCATCCGCGATATCACATCATAAAAACGAGATATATCATTAGTGTATAAAGTGCGAGCGTTTTCCCAAACCAAATAATATGTCTGGAAGGGACAAAACAAGAGAATCAACTTGGAATCAATAGATCGCCACATAATACTACATAACTGAGCATCGATCTTCACCCAATGTGCTTTGGCCTTTTCATCTCCTTTGCCACACTTTTTGATTAGATGATCTTGAACACCTTGACCTTTACACCACAACTCGACAGACGTAGCCCAAGCTACGTAGTTTGAACTTCCCACTAAAGATTCCGAGGTAATCATAACACTAGAACTTTCAGAACCGGTATTTTTAGACCCAAAAATATCAAATCCCAAAGACATCGTTGGATTGAAGAGAGGTCTAGCAAATTATTACCAAATAAGAAGAATCAACTGTAATCCACTGAAACAGACGAAGGAAACACTATAGCCCCCGAAAATTTACTGTAGCCGCTGGAAAAAACTCAGAGTGGTCGAAATAAAACAAAAACAGTAAGGGTGGGGTCAGAATTAGTAGACAACTCAACTGTTCTAAAGAAACTTTTTCAAAAAATGGCCAAAAATGGTCGTACTCGCCGGCGCATGAGCTCACGCACTCGCCAGAACCCTAGGTTCTGACGACGTGTGAGAAGGCTGCTGGCGGAGATGTTCACTGAGGTTTGGTCGCCAGATGATGACGGATCTTGTGGTAGTGTTGGATTTTGCACAACACTGACAGAGACTGAGATTACGCAAGACATCCTTGAAAAGTCGCTGGAAAATTGAGGGACGGTGACTTCTTGCTTTATATTCTAGTTCCCGGATGTGTCTCACCACCACAGCTTTGATACCATGTGAGAAAGAACGGGAGAAAATATATTATTGATATGTTAATTATAATATAAGTACCCATATTTATAACAATAGACAATACCTACACTATTCCTATTCCATATGGGACTATATTTATTTACACAACAACCAACTAATTACCACAAACAACATAAAAAAAAATTTAAGTCTTGAGCTTATCCAGGTATCCTCCGCATGTGGTGTCGCTTTTAGTTTTCGTGTGGGTCTTCTTCAATACCTCATCACGAGTCCCTAGTCTCTTAAGCTCCTACAAATGAAATAAAATGATTTAATAAAATCAAGTAAAACAGAAAAACAAGACTAAGATCTTTAAATAATTACCAAATTCCTCCTAGCAGTCCCCATGGACACTGAACTACGTGTGCAACGAGGCACCTTGCTCAGAAATTCAAGTGGCCTTTCCCTGAGGAATCTTAAGAAAAAATGGCTCTGGAGCTCAGTATCTAATAAGCTACTTCCAGTGTCTTCCTCAACCCAATCAGGCTTCTCATGTTTTTGGCGAGCATCAGAATATGTCAAACAATCATTGACGGGTCCTCTCTGCAAAATTGCTTCTAATAACAGGATCCTCGACAGGGCTCCATGTACACTTTTTCTACAAACAAATATATAGCGTTAGTTGATAAAAAGAAAGTTAGGTAATTCTCTTTGAGGAGAGTTCTAACTTGGAAGTTTAACCGCTACAAACAACTCAGAATGCGACATGCCTTAAATGAAGAAAGATAGAACATGCAGTAAAGGTGAACTAGCAACATAAGATTGATGGGAATACATGAAAGGTGAAGAAGCACCCCTATATCTAGACAACAAAGAAAATATAAATACAATCACCACTACCACTGAGAACACAAAACAATTTAATTGCAAGGTTTGACTTGCCTTAACATATTGCTTGCACTTTGTATCTTCTTCCTTTTTCAAAATTTTTGGTTCTTGCCTGCCAAATAGAAGGGATTGAATAATGAAAACAAGAAAAGTAACTTTGCAAAGTCTTCAAAAATGTACTACCAAGTTAAGACTTACAATTTTTTTTCTTGTTTAACATGTTCAAACTTTACACTCCTTCTAAGAGAATCTAGTTTTGTTGGCTCCTCCTCCTTCACTTTACACTTGGTATTGTCTTCCTTCTTCAAATCATTTGGTTCTTGCCTGCCAATTAGAAGGGGCTGAATTTTAAAAAGCACCCAAGGGTATGATGTAGTAGTCAATAGAAGAACAGGTTTAATTTCATTGAGCGCAAACAATATTAAATGATTTCTTTCCGCATTGTCTGGTACCAGACGAGCACAAGCTGGCTCGGACACCATAGAGGAAGGTGGAGTTCAATAAAAAAGCTACTATACGAAATGTTCTTTATGTTTTTGTAGGATACCACCACCTGAAAATATTCTCAATATATGTTTTTGTAAATGGTCCTTTCCTTCCCAAACTTATTTTCCAGATTTCTCAATCAATTTTAATGATAGTCATATTAAAATTGTGTTGAAATTCCGGCGAAGACAAAAAATACTTGGTGATTTTTTGGTGCCCGAGTATACGATTTATAGCTTCAATGATCCCAGTATTTTCGACGTGGAAGATATATATGTGAAAAATTCTAAGTTTTAATAAATATCAAAATCCGCCCATAAATTTCAATAAGTTGAATTCTAAGAACCTTAAATTGAAACCATCAAGTTAAATTACGGATCCATCTCTATCCTAAACCTTGGTAGGTAAATTTATTTATGCTTTTGCTAGTGGGAGGCAAAAATATCCACCGAACAAATAATCGGAGATGCGCAATTGCAAGCTGACCCGAACTCTACCGCGAGCAATTATGAAAGGTGTTAAAAAATATGTAGTATCATGTGAAAACTTACCATGTATGTTCTTGTTTAACACGTTCCTCCTTTACAACATGATATAGGTGTTGTGCACTCTTCTTCTTCACCTTCTTGATTGCTGGTTGGGCAGCAGTAGAGCCCAACTCCGGCTCCCTCTTAACTGTATGGCCAAATTTCTTTCAGGGTTCCATCTCAATGACTTAATTGATTTCTCGTTGGACAGCCCTATGGACAAGGCATCCCACATTCACGCACGATTCAGGAAAGGCTTCACCAAAAGAATAATGTACACAGTTTACCCTAATGCAATTAATGGCTGTCTCGACTCGAACCCGTAACTATTCACACGAAGATAACTTTACCTTGATGCATACTTTCTTTCAAACATAATAAAGAGAATAATAAAGAAGTCCCATGAAAAAGAAAAAAACAATGGAACTCAGACTACATAATACCTAATTAAATTCGGTTGTTAGATCTTCTAAGTGTGATAAATCCAAGATGAAGACAATGAGCCAAGGCGGAAAATGATACTATGTAACTAGGGTAAGAATAATTTTTTTTTAAAGTTATACATAGACATAAAGAATTTTATATACACCTTTTTATTATTTTAAAAATGAAATAAATCCTAAATTCTAAATTATATTCATTTAAATATTGTTTAAACTTTGTCCTTTGCGTACAATATTTTTTCCCAAATTAGCCAAATAATTTGTTTATAAGGAAATAAAATTGTTATTTTTATTATTGAAGGAAAGACGAGTGGATCTACGTACCCCGAAAATAGAAGTTAGAGAACCTAAGAGAGAGGGAGACCACTGAATCAGTTGGCTCAGCTCTGAAAATTGAGTAAGGAGAATCTGTCTTCACAAACTTGTGGGGCCTGCCAGCCCGTAGATCTAAAAGGATCCAGCCATAGGCCTGACCGGATATCGTTTGTCCGTAAACAAAACAAAAGCAAAAATAAAGTTGGTTTTGTCGTTCGTACCTTCTTAGCTTAGGCAGCTTTATTTGACAATTAGCTGAATGTCAGGCTAAAAAGATTTAGGAAGATTAAAGTGGCAAATTATAAAAAATTAATTCTTTAATTGGATGAACCGAAAGGGACAAATTCAAAAGATTTTTGGTCACAATTTCGTCCAAAAATAGAATATTGTAGATTAATGTAATTTTTAACATATATAAACGACGACCTAAGCCCTAAACACGTAGAAGTTTTTAAACATATCAAGATACACCAGCTAGTAAGAAGACGTAGGAATCTCTTGAAGTACAAACTCATTTCTAGGGGCTAGAGCTTCGATCTAGTAGTAAGCGTATAGCATACGATATGTGGATTAGGCACATGTCATATATTGGCATTCTGTTGTAAACAAGAATTTGATATTTAAGTGAAAAGGCGTAAAAGGGTGATCACATTATCTATTGAGTTTCCCTCGAGAATTTCTCGTATAAAAACTTAGTTCTAAGTTGTCCTTTTTTTGATGTCCCATCCGATGTAATAGTCTTTTTGAAGGAATAATGTTTTTAAAGGATTTTGAAGTCGATGAACATTCCGAGAATATTTTCATCAATAACATTCAGCATTTTAACATTCATACCGACTTAATTGTGAGCCTATTCGACTGATTTAATTGTTTAAATAATTAAACGTAAGATGATTAGATGTCGTTTTGGAAACCTAAAATTAGTTATGTAAATACGAGTATCATACCAAATATTCAACTTGATTGTTTTCTTGCTTTTTATGTGTCTAACAACATATAGTTTACATGTGAATATGAGCAACGTTGGCTTTTGTAAACACTTCAGACGTAGATGTTTTTGCCTTTTCTTAAAATTGTATCCTTCTTCCTTTTACATCCGCATACATATAAAAAAGTTGTTGCCGAATGAAAATAGTATTTTATAGAAGATGTAAGGAAATTCGATCAGCATAAGTCTTCCTTAGGATGGCTAGTATATCATTGTCAATTTCATGGTGTAAAGCTGCAAAAAAAATAGTAGTTATTTGTGATAGAGATACTTAATAGTTAGTGGTATATCAAAAAAGTTTTATTGATTTCATAGTTGGCACGTACATGAACCACTTGTCTTATTCAAAATTATGACTCCTTTCATCTGTAAATTTGGCAAAAGAATTAATTATATAAATATAATTGTATAACGAAATATAACACATAGAAATATATTTAAACTGATTAGATTACATGTTACCTAATTAAATTCGCTCGTTTAATCTTCTTGTCGTAACAAATCCAAGATGAAGACAATCAACTTGTTAGTGTGGAGCTATATATGTAGAGCCAACGAGTAAAATTACATTGTGAAAATAAGTCAAAAAGAAATTTTTTCGCTTATATATAAGTTGTTGAATTCCTACTATATACTTGTTTATTATTCTAAAAACAGAAGCAAATTCTAAATTTTATGATATACTAGTCCGAGCATGGTTGCAAAGAAGAAAGCAGCACCATTAATTGTGGCAGCTGTTGCGCTACTCGCGGCTTGTGCAGGAGGAGGTGGAGGTGAAGATGAAGGAGCATCGGACGTGTTGGCATTGGACGTGGAGTTGGAAGTAGAACCGCCGTCATCCTTGGCGATAACAGCTACAGGAGGCAATGGTGGAGTGACAAAGTTCTTAGTCTCAAGGTGCACGGGCGGAGGCGGCTTGTACTCTGCTACTTCTTTTGGATCAAGCATAACTGCTATCACATCCCCTGGATTTAAGTCTTGTATCTTATAAGCGTCTGGATTTCCAGTGCACAAGTTTCCTGTTGCAACCAACATATAAAAAATGACTCAATTGTGTAATAAAGTACCCGACCTGGTGCATAAAGCATTCCGCATTCATGCAGGGTCCAGGAAAGGACTGCATCCCTAGGGGTGTGACGTAAACAGTCTAACCTAATGCATCCAATTAGCTCCGAGCATTGATTACTTACTGCTGTATGCACTTGCAGTGCGGGGGTACTGAGTGACAATTCCATCCGCGCCATAGTAAATAAGGTTATGGATCAGAAGATAAGGATCAGAGCCAAAATCCATGAAAATATCTTGGAATTCATTTAGAACATTTCCAGCATAGACGCTGACATTAGCCCAATGCATACAGTCAATAAGGTTGGTGAGGTTGAAAGTCAAACCCTCCTGTCGAAATTCTGAATATATTGAATGCTTGTGCAAAAGTACTGCGTCCGCGTACTTCTTGACTTCCAATGCTGTCTCGTTCGTTACAAATCCCACTTGTTCCTTAATGTGAAGAACTTTTTGGTAAGTCGGGATAGCTTTGAATTTGTCTAGCACTGAACTTTCACTTGACATGATCAGAACTTTCTGAGTCGAGTTCTTATCTAGTGTGGCATTGCTCAAAGCAGTTGTGACGGCGCCAACAATGTCAAGACCTTTGTTTGGTGCAAGGTAGGCAGCATTCTTGAAGACAAACCAAGTTATCGTTATTAATATCTCTCAAATTCTTGATACATGTGTAGACAAACACATGAACAAAATAATATATAGAGTAGAAAACAAGCTTACTTCAATGTTGATCAGAACGCCAGGAACTGCTTTTGCCTTGGCGAATTCCAAGAAATCTGAGAGTGTTACAAACTTGCCCACATTTTTGCGCGCTGGATCCCTTGCCAATTCTCCATTAAATCCACCGGACATTTGAGCTGCATCAGATCATATATACATACATATATTTCAGAAAATGAAATTCAAGCTAGAATTGATACTACTGACAGACCTCTCTATATCAGTCATCCTCTATAACAACACTTCCCTATAACGGCAAAGTTTTCTTTGGAACCAATTTTTCATGTTATGTTATAATAGTATGTTTTCTATAACATTACTTCACTCTAGCAGCCAAAAAATGTTAGAACAAATGAGGCTGTTATAGAGAGGATTAACTATATTTGAAAAATTATTGTGTTGAGAGGGGTTAGTTGGTCGCACTTACGTTTTAATGACTGAATTTCCTCCCATGTAAGGTCGAAAGAGAAAATTCCCATGGCGGATTGAACGGGATCGACCTTAGCTGCTCGACTCATAAAAGGTCCCGCTGCTGTGGTGGATGGCATGAGATCAATTGAAGGCAAACAAAGTGCGACTCCATCTTTTGTCATTTGAACAGAACAATCGATTATGTCAACACCATCATCTACTGCTTTCTGATAGGCAAGATCTGTTGCTCCTGGATAATCTCCATTTGCTCCGTTTGAAGAAATGATCAAAGCTGCCAATTTAAAATGCAGAAAAGAATTGAAATGTGATTTTTTCTTGTCTTATCTTAAAAACAAAAAGAAGTTACAGGAATGCCAAGTACTACTTCCTCCGTCCCAATTTATGTGATGCAGTTCGGATTTCGAGAGTCAACTTCTTATTTTGTCCGCGAATCCAGTCATAGAATTGTTTAGTTTTTTAAAATGAAATTCACATATTTTGGAAATACATAAAAAGCAATACAAGTCACAATAACTAACAATTCAAATATTTAACGAAAAATCGCAATCAGAGAAAAATTTGTTTGACTCTCGAAATCTAAGCTTCTTCACATAAATTGAGACAAAGGGAGTAGTTTTTAGATAAATTTTCTTACTAGGGACTTTCCTGGAAGCGTTCCAACTTCCTGCCAAGCAAGCTGCAGTTCAGAAAGAGCAACTGTGAGCTACATGAATTGTGTGTAATAAACTTATATTTCCTAATTAATCATAAGAACAATATTCTCACCAATTGCCATAGATGCAGACGCAGTGAAGTCTGTGATCACACCGTCAACAGCAAACAACGAGTTGTCCACGAATTGCAAATACTCTCTTTGTGGATCATAGGTATAATTATAAGGCAAATAGTTGTCATTTGCAAATCCATAGGAGAAAACTTCAAGGCCTAGTTTATGAGCATCGGCGACTAGATTAGTACTGGGGTCTAAATAGCGAGCTTTATTGACAGGCCATATGTACTCTTTAGGCACAACGATCCCCGCAGCAAAAGTCTTGATCATAGAGAGCTTTGTTAATAGTATAGCATATGTTTCACTTATTGTTGGTTCAACTGCATTTGTATCAGCAGGAAACTTGAACATCAACTTTGTTGTTAAACCGCGCACGACTGGTCCCATGCTCTTCAAGAAACCGATCTCTGGAGACGATATGTAAGAGATATCCTTCTTTATCTCCAAAAGTTGTTTAATATGATCCAATAAACTCAACTTGTGTTGGCTGTAGAATGTTGCGTACTAAACGATTCGACGAGAAAAAATTAAGTTATTTTATCAATAATATGAATTTACATTGTATCAAATATTTCAATGATGAACGAAAGAAGGGGAGTGATAGAACCTCGGCATTGAACCACACTAGAGACTTCATGTTATCTTCTAAAAATAAGTCTGTTGGAGTTGGTGGTGAAAAATCAAATAAATCTGTTCTGCTGAATATTGATTGTGTCACTGGAGATCAACAAGGCAACAATAAGAACAAAATCAGCTACAAATATGCAGAGTCTAATAATGCAAAAGTCTCAATCACTAACTTTTACTTGATCTTATATCAGGGTTGTTCGATGAATTAGAAAAAAACACCATTATTTTTTATTTTTTGCCCGACGAAATTCCAATAGATGTACAGACAAACCTCTCTGTAACAGTCATTCTTTATAACAACATTTCATTATAACACTCCAAGTTCTCTCAGGTTATGTTATAATATATGTTTTGTATAACAGCATTTCACTATAGCAGCCAAAAAATTTCTGAATGAACGACGTTATTGTAGAGAGGTTTGGCTGTATCATTAAATATTAAAATTATTTTTTGGCCATTTAATTTTAGAAACAAACAAGTCCATAAGTTGTGACTTACCTTGCAATTTACTGTAAAGCTCCTCAGCTATAAAATCCAGTGCAAACCATCCTTGAATTTCTTTTCCATTAACAATGTAAGTTTTTCGACGATTCGGAAAAGCATCAGCTGCATTTGTTGTATTCTGGAGGTTTAACTGTGACAAACAAAATCCCTGTCCGTCGCGACTCATATGGAGATCACATAACAAGACAGTACCGTGCTTCCCTAATAACTTTGCTTGAGAATATGCAATATCTGTTTGCGCGGGAAGAAGTCCCGAATATCCCCCATTCGCAACGACTACTGGCTCATCACCTGCAGAGACGGATTAAGGATTTTAATTCTATAGGTTCATGACTCGGGTTCCCAACAATAAAATAAGTATAGTAGTTGAATTACCATGTAAAGTTAACCATGTTCTCTTAGGAAGAGGAGGAGAAAGAGGCTTTCCACCTTTTGGTTGAGCAAAAGTGCAATGGATTAGCAAGGAAACTAATAAGATATGTCGAATCATTTTCTTCAAATCCTGTTTCCACACAGAATATAAATGTTTAACCAAATTTGAACCAATAAGCATCATCTTTAATTAGAACAAAAACACATACACACGACAACAACAACACCAACAAAAAAAACTTTTACTAAATGTTAAATTTTATATGTTTGAAATCCATCTCAAAATTATATAGAAAACATAGCAGTCAGGTGCACAAAGCGCCTCGTGTTCATGAAGGGTCCGGGTAAGAGCCGCACCCCAGGGAGGAGTGACATAGGCAGTCTACCCTAATGCAAGCATCAGTGGCTGATTCCATGGCTCGAACTCGAACTCGTGACCTATATGTCACCCCCAGACACCGTCCGTCCGGGGAGGGCCGCAACCCAAAGAGGTGCAATATAGGCAGCCTACCTTGATGCATGCATCATTGGCTAATTCCACGAACTCGAACCTGAACCGTTGAACTATAAGTCACACAGAGATAACTTAACCGTTGCTCCAAAGCTCACCTTCCTCAAAATTATATAAAACAGAAAATATCCATCATAAATGTAAATGTGAAAAAATGTACATGCAATGACATATATAACAACAAGAATTAAGAAGAAAGGAAGAAATCTAATAATACTCACTTGACTCTTGAGATCAGAAAAGGAAGAAAGAAGTATTCCCCCTTGAGTTTCAGAAGGAAAAAATAAATAAATATAAAAAGAAAAAAAAAGGAAAAGAAAATATGAGGTAAGAAACTCTCAAGGGAATGGAGAAATGCAAGAAATGAGGGATGGAGAGTTTGAAAGAAAATAGAGAGAATATTAGAGGGTTTTAATTAATTTTTTCTGTCGCAAATCTCGGATTAATATCTGGTTATTATTATTTTATTTTCCTCTTGAATTGATTTTACTATTTTTGTTCCTTTCTTTTAGCTTTTCTGTTGAGTTGATTTACCTAATTTATTTCCTTTTCCTATCTCCATACATTTGTTTGCACCAAAAAAATTACTCATTTACTCATGCATTACGTTTGGCTGGAGTTTATGAATCCTAGCATAAGGGGTTTGAGGAATTAACTAACTAATTAATTAATTAATTAATTATGACAGACCTTTAATTTTATCTCATTATTCTGCAGTACTATAGAATAGCAATGTTTGATTTGTATAACACTTTTTTCGCTCTTAATTTTCTCCCTACTAATGACTTACACTACAAAAAAAAATGGACCTAACTACAAACTTTCTCGCTAATCTGTCACTAAATAGTTAGTAGCTAGCGTAATTTTTCGGTAATTTATTGTTAATCCGTAGTTAAATGCAACAGAATATGTATATCGCTAATTTGGCCGTGTGAATTGTTATCCAAGACTAATATTTTGGGACTAAAATAAAAATATATTTTATTGGCACAATCAGTCACAGAACAAAAAATGCAATATTAAACCTTGAAAAGATGGCAAAAGGAGGGAATCTGACGGATTTATTATCTTGAAATTGGAATTAATTAAACCAATGTATTGGATTCACTGGTTGCTTCAAAAGGGGGTTTCCTGAAAGTAGTTGTTTATAACGTCAAAGTATAAAGGTTATTAATATGCAGCATTAATTTGTTTATAACTCAACGATGTTAATCACAGAATTTAATTTGTAAGCGTTATGACTTTTGGACTTCTCAAAATAAAATGAAGGAAAATTTATCTATACATGGCGAAGTAACAGATTGTGCATTAAATATGGGTTCGGGTTTGATAATTTATTCGTTTCTTCATTATTCATTTTTGACCAGTCCCGTGTTGGACACGACCGGCCGTTTGCCACCCATATTCATTTAGTTAACATCATTTCCAACCAGGCTCCAAGCTTCTCTGTAAAAACCTCCTGTCATATCCATGTGGACCAGGGCTTTTATTAATATCTAATTGTTGAGCTACTGGGAGTGTGTATCCATTCTTGAAAAAACTACCAAATGCTCCTTCTTCCCAAGAATATCTTTCACAAATTCGCAAGCTGATCTTAAGTAATCGTTGTTGTTCATTAAATTCCGAAGGAACTACTTCGTTAAGATTGGGAAATTGCTGCGATTCTTCCTGAATAGCCTGAATTCTCCCGAGATTCTCGTTATTATATCGCAAAAATATGCAAACCTGTTAGGATTATTTTGTTGGAAGCTTTTTGAACTTGGCACCACAGGCTGAGTATTTACGGCACATGATACAGCCAAAATCTATTACATAAGAGCTGTTTGATTCATAAACTCAAATCGTCAACAACTTACAATCTTGGAATACAATTACAAACTACTAATAAGCAATTACGCTCATTTGTTTACACCGTTAATGTATATAACTTATATCCTTTCAAAAGTCGGATACATAGGCAGGAACACGATAAAGAATTTGAAATATCCGAGTATTGTACTTCAATAAAGCCTAATCCTCAGAATGATACACGAGGGAGAGAAGGCGTATACACCCAACATCACACAAACAAAATGTCAAAGTAAATGACTTGACAAAAAATAGATGGCTATCAAGGAACTTAACATGAACAACTATTTATATTTTGAACAGGATGATGACCACAAAACTAAGATTGAGCTAAGATCATCAGCATGAAATACAGATAATAAAGAATGAAACTGAAAACAGAAAAGAAAAGAAATGAAATAAACAACAATTTCTAGGTTAACCAAAAAAAAAGGCATCTTCTACAAGAATTTCTACATTCTTTTCCTAGGTAAATATGTACATTTAGCCTACCGTCCCAAAGTAACTCCATCTACAAGTTCTGAGATTCTGCAAGAAAGTTGAAACGAATTAAACCAGAAAAACCGGAGTTAGAAAGGGTCAAAAACAGAAAAGGAGCAGCAAGAGCATACTGTTCTGGGGATTACCTCTCTCAACAATAAAAGAGGAACACTGTGAGAAGCATGCAAACCTACACCAACGTATCTCCGGTTTTTCCACAGAAAATGTACATCGTCTGTATACCGTCAGATAACTGATTTCTCGTTCCCCAGGATCTTCAATCTCGGCCAAGCTTTGCCATGATGATATTTTCATATAAGAGTACATTATTTCAGACTATGCAGAATGGGTCAAGTTTTCTCTGAATGACTCGTTTTCTGATTCTCCAATGCTTCCTTCTCAGCTTTCTTTCTCTCAAACTCAATCTGCTTGCGATTTTCCTCTAGGGCTTGATTAAACATCCTTAGGAAGTTTAGCAACGTTGAGATAACTAGGGGAAAAAAGAAATGGAGTTCAGCTCATATGACTAATAGGACACACTTTGCATGCTCTGTATCAATGTAGAATAGTATAATTCAAAAAATTTACGCTATACAAACGAACAACACCGCTATAATTCAAAAAATTTAAGCTATATAAACGAACAACACAGCAAGGTACTGACGAAAAGTATCAGATAGCTGTGATACTGTCGCATAAATCTGAAGTACAGAGAAGACAAATTAAAGCTAGGAAACGGACAAGTTATTTGATCAACCGAGCTATCTATCACTAAGACCAATCACATTTTTTCTTTAAAAAGGTTCATATGAAGGAGAAACTGCTGTCAACAAACGATAATTAGAGCCAATTAGTAGATAACAAGTTAATCAACATCATTGTTGCATTCAACTTTTCTTATATGAGGACAATGACTTATCAAACATTACCTTGTTCAAATGGGCAACGAGCTGGGTCTTCTCCAAAGTAAAGAATCAATGAATCAACATTTCTACCCTGTTGGGTACAGCGAAAAGCACGCATTAGGAACATCTTAAGACACCAAAAGACCACAAATATTTCTGTTAATAATAACACCTACCACAGCAGAATAAAGTTGAGCCAAGGACCTCACTTCACCTTCAGCATGACAAAGGAACTCCTTCAAAGCCTGAAAAATGGCAATTATACATATTTATCATCTACTTTCTGCTTTCTTTTCTTTTTCTTTTTTATCAAGTGAAAATTTGGTAAGATCCACCAAAGCGGTTGCATTAAACGGATGTGTCTGGTCTACTTTCTTTAGTTCTCCCACCAAAACATGTACCAATAAAATATTTCAAGATTTCTTTTTTATTTCCCTTGGCTATCCAAGTGAAATAAAAGGAATAAGAAAGCGTTAATAAGAGGATTCCCATCCCTATGGCAAGGATTCGTGAGTGCTTTTCTCTCGTCTTTACCAAGAAAGATGAGAAAGGATGATCAAGTTACAATGCTTAAACATGACATGCAATAAAGTGAAAGAAAGAACTTCCATACTTTCATCTCAAGACACGCAATTATCTTGGACCAAGGAGGAAACAAAACTAAACTATGCCTGGGACATCAATGACCTGGAACCGAAGTTCCAAGTAAATTAGGGCTTTCCACAGCATATTCACTCACCATCATAAAACACCCTTGAAACCAAAGTTCCAAGTCAATTAATGCATATTTTGGATAGTTTGGTTAGAAATCAAATCACAGATGTCCTGAAGGAGAACAACTTCTATATCTACTGTGATATCAGTTTCGGTGTAGGATGAATTTGGTAAATGATGTTGCTAGCATATTGGACTTCCTAGACTCCTACCATATTACTCCTTGGTGCTACAATTAAAAAGAAATAATGGATTCTACTCGCAACACGGAATGCTCATCAAGTCGAATTGAGAGCAGAACAAATAAAATTGAATAGTTACTCGGAACTTAAATTAGAAAAAACATCAGGTAGGTGGCATTCATTTGCATTTTCTTGAAAACTCAACAGTGACTAGACCTACCACCTTAAACATCTTGAGTCAGCCTTCTCCCCAATTTTAGTAGTTCTCATTGTTGGCACACAGGAGAAAAGAAGAGAGGCCTTGTTGTCCTTTACATCTATAACTTGTCCATCCAAATGAAGCACAGCATTACACCGAAGAATAAGAAGAAAAAACAGCACAACATTGCCCATAATATTAAATAATTCCTTCTATGAGCTTTGTTAGGTTTTACTTTTTTCCCCTTCTCTCTTTCTTTGTTTGAGATTCCTCTCGCACCACGTCTTTTCCTATTTTATGTTTCACCTCTCCAGATTTCGAACTGGTATAATGCTCGTCTACTAAGCTCTTCATTCTTCCATGAATTCCCATTCCGCTTTTTTTGTTCTTTATCACAGTGAGAACCTTTTGCTGCTCTTGTTCAATATCATGTATCACCAAATAGTGTCTTGACTCAGAATTCTTTTTCTTTCTCACTTTTCCATTTGAAAGAATAAAAGTGAAATAAAGCCTCAATCAAAGGAGAAAATTTTCAGTTCTGAATTGCATATAGTGCAATCAAGGAGGATTCATCTATTTGAATTGAGCTATTACCTACAGTTATAAATATTCTAACTACTTAGGAGCATCCCTGCAGATGCCAACATTGTACTTATTTATTTTCAGTTTTTATCTTTAGTGATGGAATGAGTAGCTAGCAGGAATGAGGACCGGTCAGAGCGCACTGGAGAGAGGAGATGTAAGGAAAGATAGACCAATTGGCACTGCTTCTGCAGTGGAACATACAGCACGTTTGGCTATTTTCATTAATACAAGCATTTTCTATGCACCGGCTTCCTGTTCCTTTTTCTTTTTTTCGTGTGTGTGTGTGTGTGTTGGGGGAGAGGGGGGGGATGAAGTGCAAGCTTCCTGCTTTTGTCTCACAGCATTGAGAACTATGATGAGGTCAAAATGAATTTTGATCTGTGTTCAATAAGTATTGATGACAGAAAAATTAAGAGAATGACACAGTGCACGGAGGGTCGTTTTAAGTAGATGACTCGTCAGGTGGTTGGAGCAGGACATCTTTGCAGAAGAAAGAACTTGAATAAGCTTGTTCTACAAGGAGTTGCCTTTTCTATCAGGAATACTAATCATTTTAACCTCCAGCATATGTCGGATGCTTGAAGATACAATGCTCTTGTCCGAGTAGGTAGACCCGCCAAAAATCAAAGAATCTGACGGTATGCAGAAATCAGCATTATTTAGATCACTGTAGTCATAGCTTACCTTACGAAAATTCTCAGATACAATTCCGTCGTTTTCAGACATGGACAGTTCTTGTACAACTTTTTCCAGTCCTTTGCTAATAGCTTGCATTTCCTCCGCAAGAAATTTCAGTTGTATCTGCAGAAAATTTTTAATCAGACCACTATCCGTCATATTTCTACAGTGACTTTGTAATTGGTTGGTCCAAATAACGATACCTTTGCTGCAGGTTCCAAGCTAGACAGATCTTTAGAAAAATCTAGCAGTTCAGGCAATTTGTCAGCAAGTACCTGACAGAGAAAATTTCGTCAAGCATCTTGTAAAATATGCTGGTTGCTAGCATAAATCAAAGACATATTGCAAAGTTATGAATAGCTAAATATCAGCACAATGACATGAAAAAAGTGAATAAAAAGACAATAGTTACCATTAGCAATTTACAAGGAAAAGGTTCATACTGGTCAGAGTCTAAGTGCTAGAGGAGAATTTAACAGCAATAGGATAAGAAATCTGGAAGTACCACACGCCAGCAAATTTTGAGGATAGAGATTAATTACATAGATTGATTTGACAAATGTGAGGAAGCTGATAACAATTTTCATAAAAACTTTAAGTTTTGTGATTGAATGCATGCCGTGAAGGAAGATCCGTGTCTGTCGATCTAGTCATGTTCCTTTTTGTTCCTTATCAAATAAGACCTCCATTCTACCTTTCAGTTAAACATACTATAATCACGTGATATGCAAATCAGAAAAATCCTGGAGATAATCCCTGATTTGAAAAGAATTGAGCTCCACAACACACTTCAGACACTAATTCCTTTTCCTCAACCTGATCAGTTAGGGTTGAATTTATAGTTTGTTTTTCCTAACTTCAGATATAGACACTTTTAGCTAGATAAATTACGATACAAAACAAAGTCACAGACTATCCCTGGGACACAATTGAAAAGGACCTGATTACAGAAGGTGCAATCAGCTGATCAGATTGCGTAAATTTAGGTCACAGAAAAGAGATGATTTACTAGGCTCAACATAGATGATTTCTAACTAAGGAGCAAAAATCCTTGAAAGCTGGCTTTAGTTAATGTACATTCTACTAACTCACTGTACAAGCATCACGGATATTTATGTCAGCATTTCCTTTAGGAAATGTTATGACTCAAGTAGCAATAGTTTATTTCAGAGATGGATGATTTTTTTACTTTGTTATTTTTCCCTCAAAAGTTGGATAGCAAACTAAAGAGTATTAGTGGCCGGCCAAGGAAAACCATCAGATCTGCCAAGAAATTGGGACTAAGTGAACTGATTTCATTCTGCTCAAGATAGGAAGAAATCTGAGCACAATACAAAACACCACATCCAAAGAATTCGCCAACCACGTCATTATGCTCTCAGAAGAAGACTACCAAGCAATGACTGTACCTTGCAAAGATAATGCATGAGAGTCATCTTATTGTTCCGTGCACGTGTCTCTGTTAGTTTAAGGAGGCTATCTAACCTGAACCCAACAGCAGACCCTACACAAATGCATCAAGATATCATTAGATGGCAAAAAAAAAAAAATTGCCCAAAGTCTAAAGAGAAAACTAACTTGTGAGAACTGCATTTATCATCTAACAGAAGCAAGGAATTGTTCAATAATTTCAAAACCAGAAAAGCCAATGGAGATGACAATTGCAGAGATTTACCATCTCACAGTAAAAGCTTTGAGAGATACCCAGTTGATTTATTTGACAAGTTCTCCTTATCTAGAGTAAAGATTTCTACTGCTGAACAAGTCCTCAAGTTGGAAATATCTTAGCGGGAACAGTTTCTCCAAAATGTTCACAAAAAGTTGGAGTTCACAGATGCTCTTCAACTCACAATAAGATGTAACAATGAAGAAATAAATAGCAAGATAAGCTTGAGTTGAAAGAGATTGTAACCCAACCTCTGGCGGTTCCCTGGTTCAAAGCATTTCCAAGAGAGAGAATTGTCTGCATAATCCTTTTCAATTTTGATGAACCCTTGATCTGATTACAACATCAAAGGAAAGATGAAATCAAGGGCAGTGTCAAGAAAGCAATTCCTAGTCTTATCTAATGTTAAAACGTTAATAGTTAGAAAAGGAAAAAACAAAAGAAAGTGTACCTGATCAGCTGCTGACGTCACAATATTCAGAGACTTCCTTAGCTCAGAAACCTGAAATTAAAGCAGAACGAATATGCCATCAGCTAGCAGAAGTGCAAAATACTCCCACTGCAGCACCAAAGGCAGTAGATGTGCCATCTTCTCACCTGAGATTCAAACTGAATCTTAAACGAAAAAACTCGCAGCTTGGACTCTATTCGTGGTACTTGCATCAACTCTAACATGAACTGTGACAACGAATAGGTCTTAGAATTAGATGTCAATACATAAACAGTTCCAATCAACTCCATGCAGGAGAAAGTGGGGCAGTAAACCAAAATTAGGAAATTATTTAGTTCACAATGGACAGACCTGTTCACATCGACCCAACTTCTCCTTCTCTCCTTTATAACCCTGAAACAGAAATGTTCAACAAAGCAACATAGTTCACATGGTCCTATATACATCAAGTTATAAGTATTCATCTTTTTTTTTTCAAACAGATCTTTCACCTTGAGAGTTTCCATCTCCTCCTTAGTCGGGCAAAATTTTATCAGATTCTCCACCTGATCCACATCTAATGCTGAATCTTCCAGTGCAAGAACTGAGCTCTGTTGAAAATTTTAAAAGTGATAGCTAACAATTAGAAGCATAATTCAACTTTTAACAAAACATTATACACAGATTGACATTTATGTGTGTGCGCATAAGTTTGCGTGCTTACACCATTCTTGGAAATAATTACGTGTCAGTATAACTCAACTATATGCATGAGTATATGGTCCAGGGAACATCACAAAGAAACATGAGAGGAAGAGGAATGGAGGAGGTAAAATAAGGAAAACATCTGACATGATCACAAGATTCAACACTTGGAAGTACAAATACCTTTTATTTTGGGATAGGTGACACTAGAATAGTTTTGCTTTCTTCAAAAATCAGATTATATTTAAATCAGCAGGGATATGTACATTGGTTATACAATAAGTGTGGTCTTAGGATAGTAAAAAGCGTGAGTTTTTGACCAATACAGTTAAGCAGTACAGAGTCCAAATCAATTGTACGCTTATTACATAGGTTTATTCGAAAATTGAACATCTCGCGAGAAAATCCCCAACAAGGTCAACAATGTGATTGATATTCCTATTTCTGAAAGGAAGTTTAACACAATAATTGAGAAAATAGAAAGGGAGTGCAACTATAAAGATGATCAAATCTAGGAACAATAGGAAAAGGTTTCCTGTATTTCTTATTAGGAGGACAAAAATCAATCTTTAACACTGGAAGCTATAAAATCATGGGACAAATAACGTGCAAATTTTAGAATTTGAAGTGTGAAATGAATCATTGTGATAATTGCGCCACCCTATTTCTACAGAGAGGTGGATAGATAAGCACCCAAGATAATATGGCAGAGATGAATATGAACATTTGGTACGACCAGCTATAGGTCAGAGATTATATTCTAGGATAACCAGATTATCCAAAAAGAAAGTTAATTGTATATGAATACAGCTTACCAGCATATCATGCAGTGGTATTTTCACCTTAGAAAGCATGATTTCACAATTATAAGCTCGTCTATGATCAACCTGCCAAAATAGAATTCAGGTAAAATCTGTCTTAAAACTTGGAAGAGCTGAAACAATGACACAGTCACATCTTTGCTCCACAGCTATATGTGAAGCGAGAAAATGCAGTAGCATCCACAAAGCTATACGAGTATCAGTTGGTTTGGGTTATATGAGATGTTACTCGTGAATAGGGGGATTTCACTGAATCCTTGATAAAGAATCTTAGATAATTTGTGGAAAACAAACTTGGAAGCATAATTAGAAAATATGGTTTGTCCAACCAGCATGGATATATAACTGTAAAAGGTCCAATCTATAGGGCAAAGAAAAAGAAGTTGTTTAATTCGGTTTTTTACGGTACAGAGAATGTAATTACTAGTTAACAGTAACAGCAATAGCTTTTTTTTTAAATGACGGTGGTGTCCGTGTCAGCCTGCGCACACCTCAACTATTCCACCAGGTACTTGCTACCTTCCACCAGCAGAAGTATAGGATAACTCTATCAACCAAAGCTTAGACATATAGGAACAGATCACCTAGTATTTTTTTGCCTTTGCTGGGATTTGAACCTCAGAAGGTTCTCTTCTCACTTTATTGACTACTCGGCCACACCCTTGGACGCACAAATCGCATATATTTTACTGACCCCTGATTTAAACAATTTGATAAAAATTACAGTATCCATATCTAACGAACAAGATGCTTCCATTATGAATATGAGTTCTATTGACCCTTGATACAAACAATGTGAATAAAAATCATAGAAGTTATAACCAAATAACAGGGCTGCCTCGGTACGATGAGCTAGGCAGTTCCTTTTTTCCAATAATTTTCCTTTAAAGAAAAGGACTAACTTCCATAAGATTTGGCATCCTCAGTAATGCAGCTACTATTCCTACTGTCTTTAATTTTATCTTATTCGGTAATTTTAGGGACGCTTCTGAATGAATAACACATCACAAAAACATTTAACAGCTCCAGGATTTGACATTCTTGACATTCCAACCATGGTTCATTGTGGAATTAATATTTATGATAGTATGGAAAATTTAAGTATGGTTTTAAGTTAACAGTATGACACTCCTATATAAACATTACATATATCAAGTGATGTTACATAAGGAAATAAGGATCACTTTGAGCAAGCGTGCCTAGAGATAAGAGGCGTCACTACGACACGTCAGCATAGTGCTCCTCCTTTCACAAACTTAGGATTTTAGGAATGAAACTCCATGGGATTTCAGCCGGAGAATTTCACTCCGGAAACCCTTCCGAAAACAAAGTTTCTTAAGGTGAAAACTAGCTGAACTAAAAAGGATCCACTTGAAAGCACAGAATAGTGTCAAGAAAGAGGGATTGGGAAACGAGATGCACGGAAGGAAGATAAAAAAGTACAAGAACATGATCAGAAAGTGTATATATTGGAATTAGACTGTTCATAACATTTAATACTTTGAGAGTATATATTGGAATTAGAGTGTTCATAACATTTAATACTTTGAGATTAATGTCAAATAATGGAAAACCAGGAACAGTGCAAATGACTTAGCGAGATAAACTGATTCAGGGAAACTTTGCACGTATATTTATAAGGAAACTCAGATGTCATATAGACATAAATAATTACCAGCTGCACTTTCTCCGGCTTCTGCCCCATTGAGGTCCTCGAATTCCTTTTCCCACCTGGACCGCCTTGTCCTGAAGTTGGAACTGCAGCTGAAAAGAGAGATTCAAGCTCTGATATATCAATCTCTGGTGCCCTATCAAACAGAAATTGAAGGACATAAGACATTGTATCTGAAAGAATCTAAAAGAATAAAAATGATATGACTGATGGCTACTTTCACACTCAAAGTTAGCACCTACTTGGGAGCATCATTACATTTTTGAGCCTCCGCCCACAAGCTTCCTGAGACTGCTCTAGATATCTTTAACCAATGTAATGGCTTCAGTTTCTTTGATGACTGGCTTCTTGAATTCATGGAACGAGATAACGGCCCTCGGCCCTTTAGGCCAGGCGGAGGAGCAGAAGGTGGGGGCGGAGATGGAGAAGCAGGGAGATTACTACCTTTTGATGCTGACTGTGTCGAACCAGAACCTGGTTTTAGATCCGCCTTAAGAGAAGGGACTGGAGGAGGGGGAGCTGAAGGAACACTCTGTGGAGAGCCCAATGCAGGAGGAGAAGGAGGCAGCGGCACTGCAGATATATTCGTATGCTTAGAAGTTGCAGCAGGCAACGGAGGGGGTGGTGGTGGAGAGGGTCCACCACTACATAAGGAGTTCTCCTTCATAGGTTGCCCGGGAAGAGGTGGAGGGGGAGGTGGTGGCACTCCACTTTGGGAAACAACTTTTTCCTTCAAAGGTGGAGTGGGCGGAGGTGGAGGTTGAGGCGATCCACCAATAGAGGCAGAATTTGCATTCAATATTGGGGTTGTAGTCAACTGGCATGGGTTTGGTGGTACTCCGCCACTGGAAACTACTTTTCCCTTCAAAGGTGGCATGGGTGGAGGTGGAGGTGGAGGTTGAGGCGATCCACCAATAGACGCAGAAATCGCATTCAAGATTGGGGTTGTAGTCAACTGGCATGGGGGTGGTGGTACTGCAACGCTGGAAACTACTTTTTCCTTCAAAGGTGGCGTAGATGGAGGTTGAGGCGGTCCATTGATAGAGCCAGAATTTGCATTTAATATTGGGGCTGTAGTCAATTGGCATGGAGGTGGAGGCGGTAGTGGCTTATCTCTAAAAGCTAAACTTTCCTTCAAAGCTGGGACTGGTTCAAGCGGTCCACCACTACAGGCAAAATTCTTGTTCAACACAGGGGTGGTAAGTAACGGGCATGGGTTTCGAGGAGGAGGAGGAGGAGGAGGAGGAGGAGGAGGTAGAGGTGATGACACACCTCTGAAAGATGAATGTTCCTTCAAAAGTGGGGTAGGAGGAGCAGGTGGCTGAGGTGATCCACCAACAGAAGCAACATTCTCATTCAATAGAGGGGTTGGACGTAGTGGAGGTGGAGGTGGAGGTGGCGGTGGCGGTGGCGGTGGCGGTGGCGGTGGCGAAAAATTGCTCCTATGGATGACTTTTTGTTCCATAGGTTTGATAAAGGGAATGGCAGCGGATGGAGAAGAGGAACTAGGAGAAGGAGCTACGGATGGAGGACAACTTCCAGAAGGATGAGGAGGCGGAGTAGGTTCCCTTTTAGCAGCTTCGTCAGCTGGCTGCTGCGTTGTTACAGGAAGCAGAGATGTATCAAGTTGAGACATAGTAGGTCTGTTTTCCTTCAAGGATACAATTGCAGGACCTTTGGTTCTGGGTGTAGTAGCCGGAGATGCAGAAGGTACAGTTCCTGTGACTAATTTATCCTTCATGGGAGGAGTGAGCGGTGCTGGTGCCACTGGAGGAGGAGATAGAGATAGTCCAGTACAATGAGGAGGTGGAGTAGGTTCCATTTTAGCAGCTTCATCAGCTGGCTGCTGCGCTGTTGGAGGAAGCAGAGCTGTATCAGGTTGAGACTTAGTAGGTCCTTCCTTCAAGGATTCAATTGGAGGGCCTTGGGTTCTGGGAGGAGTAGCCTGAGAGGCAAAAGGTACAGTTGCAGTGAATAATTTATCCTTCACAGGAGGAGCGAGCAGTGCTGCCACTGGCGGAGGAGATACAGATGGTCCAGTACCAA
The DNA here is from genome assembly GCA_002018475.1 of Nicotiana obtusifolia. Lineage (NCBI taxonomy): Eukaryota > Viridiplantae > Streptophyta > Magnoliopsida > Solanales > Solanaceae > Nicotiana > Nicotiana obtusifolia. The sequence continues at coordinate 36,357 of MCJB01010864.1, read as the reverse complement.
CACCCTGATCATTTCCAGGTAAGGGTGAGGATGGAGGTGGAGTTGGAATACTAGTCTTAAACGGCAGACTCTTGGTTTCAGGTAGGGAAGGGAAGTCATTCAGCTTACCACATTCTTGTACATGAGGATCCAACTCTTTTATAAGTGGAGAACATCCTGACATTGGGAGAATATGCGGAGATGGTTGTGATGACTCAGAAGAAGCACTAGATTCTGTACTAAGGTCAGCAGGAGAAGGTTTTGAAAGAGGGATTGATGGCTGCAATTTTGACACCTTCATCTCACTTCTGGTCCCCACAAATTGAGATTCGGCTTTCTGTTGGTCACTTTGGTCTACGTTGGGGGATGGTTTGATGGATGACACCACCTGCTGCTCCGTCATAAATGGTGACGAGCCCTTAGCATTATTGTCCAGTGGTGCATGTCCTTTCCTCTCTCCAGGCTTCTCTAAAGTTGCTTGATCGAGGAGCATGCCAGTGTCCGTACACTGTGGAGGAGTGGATTCCAACTTGTCCTGGATCAAACCTGACGTGGTTATTTGTTGGAGCACATTTCGAGCAGCAGCGCCCTTCGGACTTACCCAATCTACACTGTTAAAGATCTCCTGAACTTTGGCAAATGCCTCCACTGGTAGGCCATCCTTCTCCTCAAAACAGGACAAATCTACAGGAAGAACAGAAGCAGCAGTGTCCATCTCTGAGAAAAGAACCTACATCCAGAGCACAACTTTCATAAAATTACAATATGCTTCTAGCAGGAGAGTATCAACAAAACAAAAACATGCCTTTTATACGAACAATGATACCTCTGCTCTGAAGTCTTTTGGAAATTGATCTTTAGCATCCCATAAAGTATCAAGTTCATCACGATTAAGTATCAAGATGTTTGACCTAACAAAAGCTGTATTAAACATGGTCCTAAACATCATCTGTTCCCGCTCCAGGTCATCGTGCAAGCAAATACATTCCAATACAACATCTCCTTGAATATGGCAATTGATATCAATCTTAACTAATTCACATTCTGCCTGAAATGACATTATAAAGATGTCAGATTGATAGTCAGCTGTGTCCTAAGTAAGAAGTTACACACAACTAGAATGGGAAAGAGGGGGAGAGGGAGAAAGCCCAGATATAACTTGTACATGCATTTTCGAGCATGTGCATATAAACATGGCCAAGTACAACCTAATTCAACAGGATTCTACTTGAGCAAAACCATAAGAAGAACGCCGGTCAAACAAAATGTCAGAAGCCTCATTAGAACAACTTGTTAAATAGTCCAATTCTCTATAAATCAAACATCTCAGGAAAAACCGTAAGAAGAATTGCTCCTCCGGGAAGATGTGAAGCTGTGGAAAATCAAATATTAGATAGCTGATCCGCTCCAAATCAACCATATTGATCTCATTGATAGACCATAAGTTGTAATATCAGAGATAAGTTCCCCATATGTTCCTTGCTTCATTTTCATATTATTTACACGTGTTTTTTCCAACTTTAGATGAAGTTGACAAGGGCTATATTCCTAGAAACAAGCATGTTTAATCAACAAAACAGAATAAAGATACCCTTCCTCAAAGTTAGGGGAAACCCTTAGTAAGTATCATATGTTTTTAGTATAGGATAAACTATATTACCTGCCTGTAGTGACGGACAACTTTATTTTTTTTTGGAGTTGAGAACAAAATTTTTGGCGATCGATCAGAAACTAGAAATGGATCCTGTCCATACATACGAAATATAGGCCGGCAACCACCCTCACCATCAAAATTAGGTATCGCCCTAATAATGATGCAATCCAAAGTGAGTGCTCTATCCAATGGAGGCCACTGCATGTTCACATTCCTCCTCGCTACGTACTGTAGGTATCTTAGCTGAGAAGGAATTGGATTCACTGGCTGCAGCAAGTACAAAAGCTCACGAGGAGCCTGCTTATAAATCATGTCTAAAGTCTTCTGCTCTCCAGTGTAATGTTTCCTGTATATCAATAACGCAGCCAACATAAATGCCAAAACTGGCCAACCACCCCGTTCACAATGCATTAAAAGCACGTTTTGCTGCCCAAGTGAGAGCCAACTTTCACTGGATCTTAGAAAATGGTGTATCACCTCCATTGAAAGCAAGGGACAACCCTCATAGTGCCGAGGGTAGTCCATTATTGTCAGATCATACTCAGACAGAATATTTGCCATTGGGCTCTGTGATTCCCCTTCACGAAAATTAAAAGCCAATATTGAGACGTCAGGGAAATGATCCCGAAGTTGACTAATCACACCTCCTACATAGCCTTTGTAATTTTCTTCCTCCCAAACATCAGTGGTGAAACAGCAATCAAACACTGCATATAAGTAGAAGCAATTATTAGCGAAACAGATATACAACAGGCACTACCATTTTAAAGTCTCGAAGATTTTACTTTTATGCTGATAAAACAGATATGATATGAGTCAGCTGTAATAATGTCAGCCTCCTACATTATGTCAAGCTCTAAACATAAACACATTTTCTCTTGCCATATTAGTGTTCCATTTTTCTCCTTTTTTTAGAAAAAAATTTGGTTTCTGTTGTCGCATTACTGTTTGAAACGCTATAAGGAAGATTGCCAAGTTGTTTCCTGACAGCTTCTCATGTACTTATTTTTATGCATTACTTGTCCAGCACAACCACCCTTCGAACTAAATGTCCATACTTTGCAAAAGCACTATCCTGAGTTAGTATCATAACAAGAGAAATTCCAATTTTTTTTTAATAAGTAACATCAGATATTTCATTAATTATACTAACAAACCAGAAGCAGGCTTTGGATTGTCTTAACACATTTTTCTCCCTCTTATTTTTCCGATGTCTCAATGAGATCCCTATATAATACTTGAGTATGTTGGACGAAAGAGTTGAGCTGATTCCTCTGCCAGTTAAGCTGCTTATGCTTCAACTCAGCTCAGCTAGCATGCCAAATATTGTCAAATTGACAGCACTCGATATCGCCATCACAACATTAACATAATTACATCACTTTCCTAGTCCCAAGAGTACAAAGGGCATTGAGTTGGCCCTTCAGCTTAGTTGAATTAAAATCTTAGACAGTTTCTTCATTGCAAGATAACTTGCATTGTGCTATAACTCACCCCGTCCACTCCAACTTAACATTCCCGTATTGCAGTGATTCAAATTAAACTAGTAATATACACCAGAAATATTCTTAATCAATCAAAAAAAAAAAAGGAGCCAGAAGCGGTTCTAGGATTTGAACTTTATGGTTTGACTTCGAAATTCTACCACAATCCACTTGATTTACTAAGTTCGGAATCTGGTCTTAATACTTATTTAGTGGATACCCATAACTAATGCACTAGGTCCGCCTCTAGCTAAAGTCTAGTCTTAATTGTATTAAAGGCCAAAATACCTTATTCCGCAATTTCAATAACAATAAAGCTCCTTTTCAGCTGGCACACGGTTCAAAACTCGGTGGATAATGAACCCACCCCTCTACGTATTGCAATACTTCAAATTAACTTAGTCGCATACAGTAGAAACATTCTTAATCAAGCTAAAAATAGTTAATCTACTGATCTAGTCTTAACTGTATTAAAGGCCAAAATACCTTATTCCTGCAATTTCGATAACAATAAAGCTCTTTTTCAGCTGGAGCGCGGCTGGAACTTCGGTGGATAGTGTACCCGCCCCCTACGTGTTGCATTACTTCAAATTAGTTATTACCACACTGTATAAATATTCTTAATCTATCCAAACTGCAGTCTAGTCTTAATTGTATTAAACGCCTAATTACCTAATTACTCAATTGCAATAACAATAAATATCCTCTTCTATATGTTTCCATTTCCGCATTATAATTACATATTTCACAAATTTAATTATGAACCAGAAAACTCAAAAACTGGTAAATTTTATATGCATTTCAGCTCGATCTCAACAAAGCCACAAAATTTACAGAATTTCCCAGAACACACATTAATTAGAAAAGCACAGCTCCAGCAAAAAACAAAAAAAAAATAATTTAAAAAAACAAAAACAAGAACGTACCGTAAACTCTCTCGCAGATCTCCAATAGTCCATCAGGTGGCTTCCTGTAAAACAATTTCCTTAGCAGTGCCATTGCCGCCTATTTTTCAATTCCAAAAAACCTATCTATATATGTATAATTTATATATATATATATATATATATATATATATATATATATATATATATCTTTATATATACAATATATGTGCGTATATGTATAGGTACATATATGTGTGTGTGTGTGTGTGTGTGTGTGTGTGTATTTTTATGAATCTCCGTGTGTGTATTTGAAATGGAGAATTGTTGAAGAAGAAAAGTGGGGAAAGGAAGAGAAGCTTAGAAGCTGAGAGATCGGCTAGCGAATAAACAGGAAGAAATCTAAAGTCGACAGTGGACACGTCAGATTTATTTTAAAACGTGTACGTCGTGAATGCATTTAGGACAAATTTAGAACTAAGGCAAACGTAGACTTTGGGAAAGAAAAATTTTATCTCCTATTTCAGATATATATCATATTAGAAATTGGAAGTTTGTCATAAAATGGGAAATAATCTTTTTAAGTTTATCCATATTCAAAGTCTCTATTTTCTGTTTTTTATCGCGTGTTAGTATTTGTTTTGAGATCGATAATTCGAATTTGTATTTAAAGCTTGTATTTTTATATTCATTTAGTACTGGAACAATGGTTCCTATCTAACTTTAGGTATACTCTAGGACGACGACTGAAGATAAAATAATATTATCAATTCGAAAATAATGAATGTGTTGAGTTGTCCCACATCGGTAGGATTTGAGGTCTTTGGCCTCCTTATATGGTATTGGGCAATCCTCATCTCATAAGTTAGCTTTTGGGGTTGAGTTAGGCCCAAGGTTCATTTATCATGGTATCAGAGCCAGGCTCATCCCAATTATTGGGCTCCCATTTATGTTGTCCATTCTCCAGAGTGCATCGATGGGATTTGAGGTCTTTGGTCCATTTATCATAATGTTCACTATTTTTTCTGTTCTAATTTATCTAATGCAATTTAAACTTTTAGAGTCAATTTTTTTACTATAACTTTTTCATAACATTTTGAATTATTAATGATTTTAGTAATTTTTATGTAGTTTTATATAAATTTTAATTCAAAAAATTCAAAAGTGCTATATTTGAATTTGTGATAAAAATTATAAAAAATAATTCTTGATATCCCAATTGACAGTTTAATTGGGCCATGTCATGACAATGAGGCTCAAACCAAAGATCTTTGAGAGTAAAAGCTAGTAATCAAATATCATTTGTTATTGCCTTTTGCTGATTAAGTTTTTTGGTATAAATTGATGTGACGGAATGAATAGGAATGAAACAAATCTGTTTGCCTGATTTTTTTTTTTTTCTTTTTTAAGTGTGGAATATACTTTGGTGCCATAGGCTAAACTTTTGGTACTAAAGGGGCAACACCAAGGATTGTGTTAGGGTTGAATACCTCCATTTTTAATCATATATTCGGGTTTGAGTTTTCTAACACAAAAAATTTTAAGCTCGCTATTTAAAATATATCAATAGTTTATAATGTATTTAAAAATTAGTCAATTCACCAAAACTTCATGACTAAGTATCTTGAATTTGGAAATTAAGTACTTAGTGTCCTGAATTTTTGAGCTACTAATTTGAAATTAAGGACTAAGTGTCTTGAATTTCTGAACCATTAATTTAAAATTCAGGACATAAGATTCAAACTTCAGGACACAATTTTCGAATTTTAGGACACGATGTCCTGAAGTTTGAATTTTGAGGTTTAACTCTAGGGCGTCGTGTCTTGAAATTTGAGCGAAATTATCTAATCTTTAAATACATTGTAAACCATGAATATATTTTAAAGAACATGCTCAAAAGTGACGATCTAATGTCATTTCCACGAATCCATATTAGTGAGAATGCCGAAAACGAATGTCAAACACTAATGAGAAACTAAGAAAAAGAGATACAATAACTATTTGACGCAACGACGTTACAATCTATGATACAATAATAGAACATGACGAGTTTGTAAGGATATATTGAGGAATATTTAGTATTTGTTCACTTCTGTAAATACTATTATCTTTTTCGAGCATCGGTGAAGTCTTTTATATGCACTTCAATTACTCGATCATGTATTTGTAACCTTTTAGTTGTAAGATAGTATGAATAAATTTGTCCATCAAATGTTCGAAAAATACAGAAAATCACCTAAAAAAAATTTTTGGTTAAAATTTGAACCTTAATCCTCTATTATTTTTCATCCGACATCATTTATTACTAACTCACACCTTGGATACAAAATCTAAGACTTGTTACGCTAAGAAATGGACACAAAATGTGCCTTTTCTTCTTATTTTCCCTTTCCTTGGGAGCTATTTCATGTCGTAAATTTATTTCAAGAAATAAGAAACTTTTCTTACTTCAAGCAAAGTCCCAATATTAACATTTTACATTATCATCTGTCTACATTTAGGAAAGAAAACAAGCACTTACTAGCCTACTTTACCATTCATAATTGCCAAAATGGTCCTAATTATGCAATCTTATAAGAATGAGAAAAGAATACTAATTATCAAATAATAAATATTTTCATTTGGGCACAAATAATAATGTATTAGTAGCAACTTATAGTGCTACCACTAGCATATTCTGGTTATTATTCATTTTTAGGGAACGGAACTAGATATATTGGGGTCATTTTGTCAACTTTTTCTAGATATTAATACAAAATATTTAATATTTTAAATACTACATATGTATATATCACTTTTATACATGTATGTGCTTTGAACGGCTGGAGGATTTTCTTAAAAATTATTAATAAGTAGCTTTAGCCAAACGTAAAAGATGAAGAATTTTTTTTTTCCACTTTTCAGCTTTTTCAATATGGTTGATGCATAATTCTTGTAATAAAAGGTTGGAGACATCAGAGCCAACTCGATGCCAAAGAATTCAATCGTGCTATTTGACCATCTTTCTATTTGATTTTAGTTCTATCTTTTTTTCTTGGTCTGACGTGAACTCTTTTCGAGAACATCCCCATAAATATTCACTTCATATGAGTCATTTGAAGCAGCTACTTCTAATAGAGTTGTTGGTCTTGTTGAGGGTAATCACATGTCTAGCTTTGATAGATTTGTTGCTTCGAGTAGGGTAAAATATGGACACAAGATCGAAGTTGGATTTGTATTTAGAAGAAAGCATACTATCTCGAATTCAAACATATGAGAGTTTATTTTTTAGAAAATCGTAATTAAGCAGTATTAACAACAACAGTAGGACATTGTAGGACATAAGATCCCTCTTTTTTACCAAAGCTACTCTAGTAATTCAGAAGCCCTATTCAAAAGTAGGGCGCTGATTGATTTTTTTTACCTAGAAAAAAAAGTTTGCCTTTTTACCAATAGCAAAAGGGAGTGTACTACATACACAAAAATTGATAGAAATAAATTTTACAGTGCATGTAAAAGGCGATTTATACTTGTATTTCAAAGATTTAAGTCTATAGGAACGATACTCTGCATGTTAACGGTAGAATACATTAAAGACTCAATATGAAATGATTATTTAAATATATCATCGACACGTCCCCCACTAGAGCTAGAGCCCTAACATTGAGCACTTCATAGTTTAGTGGTGTGAAACTTATTAAGCGGTCAATTGAATGAGAATATCTAACGATTATGAATGTGTTAAGCACACGATAAATATTCGTTTCATGAATCATGATTCTAATAATGTATCATGGAAACACCACCATATATTAAAGATTATATAAAGTAACTCAAATTGATGTGTTAACTATTTAATTAAGGTTCAAATTTTAACAGAGTCGAAAAACAACGCTAGATAATTTTTTTCTTATCAACGTAAGTCTTTATAGATAAAATTATTTAGTGCTCGTGTTGATGAGAGACATCATAGATATTCAAAAAATTAATAGGTGTGTGCAAGTTGGCCAAAACGTCTATGTGTTAGCATAAACAAGATGAAGCAATTCATTAGAGGTTCGAAACAATATGAGAGAGAATGAACAAAATGCAATTGGATGCAAAGAACTGTGGTTGACGAACAAACATGTAAAAGTGGGTTTAATTTGGTAGAAGAGTCAAAATTTGGTAGACAAACAAACTCGTGTTTCTTATTTCTCATTATGATTAGAGGTTCTAATACGTTTTACAATTCCAAGTATGATAAGTATATAATAACCAGAAAAAATAAAGTATATAATAAGATATATCAATAATTTCTTGTTTCAATACTTGTTTAAGAATATGAATTTGCAACAAATTAGTAGAAAAGTATAGCTTGATAGTTTTTAATAATATTCTGATCGATTACCGTATTTATCTTGATAAAACTCTTAAATATTTTTTGTAAAATACTTTTTAACACGGCAAATATGTTACTGCTAGATGTTTGTTTACCCTTAAAACCGGATAACAATTGAATTTGTTCGTAGTGCTAAGGATCTGTGGACCAATTTGATACAAGATAAAAATGTAATGTAAATGACCAGAAAATTGTAAGAGAAAAAGAACGATCAAACCACAAATATGTAATAATTGACGATGAATTATATGGAATGGAGAAGTGTCTCGATGAACAGTAGATACAGTATTGGATTCTGATGAACCATCGATATAATAATAACAGTAAAATATATTGCCTTTTTGCTTTTCTGAATTAGTTGCCTTACAATGGAGGGCCTCCGCCCTCTTATAGATAAATGTAAGAGTCATAAATAAAGTAGGGAACTGATTACAAGGTAAATGGGAACTGATTACAAGGTAAATCCCATTAATTACGGGATTGACTATCCTTAAATGATGGCATAACGGTTATAATGGTTGAGACAATTACTCCTGGCGAGATATCCGGGATTGGCGAGATACACGGTCCGGGGCTGATCCTTAATCACGAAGCGTTCCCTGACCGACCACATCGATTATCTCATTTCGGTTGCTTCATCCTGCTCGCTCGACTTGTTGATCCCGGACCGGGGCGGCCCGGCCTCATATTATACCCGAACCCGACTCTACTTGATTGTATCCGACCCAATACAGATAGTCCCCTCGTTTATTGGAGAGTAAGGACAAAAAACGATGTGAGTTACCAAACCTCAAGCTCATTAACCAGGCGATCGACACTACCACAAAACGTGTCGTGGAAACACAGCTGTCAAAACCGCTTATCCCCAAAAAGATTTTATGTATGACGGCAGCGCAGTGACGCGCACAACCGCCAATGCAGGCAATCATTGCCCACCTTTTGCAGAACCTAGTATTTTTCCATTGCATTAAATGCGTGCATTTAATGCCGCATACCTCGTGCTTTGTACCATCGTTTTTTGAAAAAGTATAAATACTTCCTTCCCCTTTAGATTGATCCGTTTGTCTTCACGTATTAACTCACTTTATCCTCATGCATTAACTCACTTTGTCTCTTTCGAACCCTCTCTGAGCAGACTCTTCATCTCCTTCTTCGCAAGACCTTCTGAACCCCTTTGCTTTCTTCTACTTCCATGGCTAAAACATCCAAGTCGGTTCCTCAAAGACAAGCATCTCCCGCTCAGCCTGTTGAAGAGGCTGAACCCATCGGTATTGAAGAGCCTTCTGCGGAACCTCCATTAAAGGCATTCATACCAACAGGATGTTATATAGGCACCGACTTCAAAGTCGAGAAGGCATCTTCGGTGCCCGGTCGGGGTGAACCGGTCTCGGATTATATTAGTTTGATCACCCCACAATATCTTGACAGGGTGAAGGCTGACTGTCACTGGACTGACAAGGAGGTAGTAATACCTTCTCCTACCGAAGCCATAACCACGCATGTGGAGGGATACCTTAGTGTATATACCTATCCATTTACGCTAGGGCCTTTAGATCCTATGATTGTAGAGTTTTGTAGGAGATATCAGGTTACCTTAGCCCAAGTACATCCCTCCGTGTGGCGTATAGTTTACCTTTTTCACTTTTTTATAGATAAGGTCGAGGGGGGACATCCTTTAACCCTCGACCATCTACTTAGACTATACAGTCCCCGAATGTTCCGAGGGGGACTGATCAAATTAGCTCGCCGGGCCAGTAAGGCCCCGTTTTCGAGCATAGACGAGGACAGGGATCGGGGTTGGATGAGCCGGTATGTCCGAATAAAAACTTTCGATCTGATCCATGTTGACAGCATGCCGTTCCCTGAGAGGTGGAACACGACACGTAAGTACTCCGATACTTAATCCTTTCATTACTGATTTTCGACGTATAACTGATTCATCATCATGTGCAGCCGTTCGTCAGTCACCGGGTGCGATCAATGACCTGAAGGACTGGGTTAGAAAAATTATGGCCCAGAGATCATATTCTGAACGGGCCTGGAGAGAGATATCCAAAGGTCTCTGGGAGGCCAAAAACCATGGTAAGCTTCATCTATGCTCAAATTTCTCAGATAGATCGATATCGGTACCTAGCACTGATGCTTTATAACTTCCATTTTACAGGCCTCTCGAAAGATGCCGAGTTGAGGTCGGCAGTTGCTAGTGGGACAGTTTCTCGTCCCCTTCCCGCATCGGTGAAGGAAGGAGGAAAGAAAAGGACAAGGGCTCTCGATAATGCCGAGCCCGAGAAAAAGAAAAGGAAGAAAATGGTGGCTCGTAAGACCACAGCCCCCGATGCCGCTGCAGAACTGAGTGAGGACTCTGATGGGGCAGAGAGTCCTAAACATAATAAAAGCACTCGGGAAGTCCCCGGGCCTGCTGCGGAGGAAACCGGTACCTCCCTTGAAATTAATGTCGAAAAGGGGGCAAGAGCCGAAGGTCGAGCCGATATGCAAGGTTCGGCGCAAAGGCCTTCGGATATTCCTGAAATAGTGCATTCCCCTTCCTTCTCGGAGACGCCTCGGGACGCTGGAACTCACATGCCGGGCAAGGTGCCGGTCACAGCGGGGAACCTTGAAGAATTCTTTGATGGGGTGCCATCGGCCGATAATTTTGGCCTCGAGATCCCTCGAAGGAATCCCCCAGCAGAATCGAGTGCAACACCGGCCGGTATCAAGTTGGTGGACAAATTTCCCGCGCCGAGCTTGAATCTGGAAAGAAGCTGGGTGATAACCCTTGCTATCCCCGAAGATGCCCGAGCATTGGGCCCACCGGTAGGCATAACAAGCTACCTCCACGGTTTGGTAACTGAAGAAGATCGAACTGCCATAAACGCCGTGGACTGGGCCTGTCTGCTCAACGAATCCCAGCAAGCACTGAACAAAGTAAGGGTCCTTCTACTCCCCTTAGATTATATTAAGCACTTTAACTTTTATTTCCAAACTGAAAATCCTTTGTTTGAATTTTCCACAGTCTTCAGTGCTTAATCATGAAGTGTTCCTTCGTATCAAAGAAGGAATGGAACTAGAGTGGGAGCGACGCAATCGGCTTGAGAATGAACTGGCAAAACTCCGGACCGATTTGTCGAGCGCAAGAAAAGAACGTGTCTCCTGCATTGACCGGTTGAAGCAAATGGACATCCAGTTAGATCAACTTCGGTCCAAGCTAAGTGAGGCCAAGGCTGAGGCAAGCAGTTGGAGAATTAAGACTGAGCTTTTAACCGCAGAGACAACGATTCTCCAAGAACGGGTCTCGATAGCTCAGGAAACAATCAAGGCCTTGACTAAGGACAACGAATGCTATCGGGCTCAAGTTGAATCATCCAAGCAAGAATGGTCGGTCCTGACCAACTGGCTTCAGGAGGCAAAGTTAGAAATCGCCGCCAACAAGGCCAAAGCAGACGATTTGATAGCTCAGTATAGAGCTGATGCGGAGATGGCCCAACAACAATCAATGGCGCTGACTGATTATACTCAATGCCAGACTCGACTTACTGTGCTCGAGGAACTCCAAGCCCGTGGCTTCGATTTATCCTCAGATATTGAAGAGGCAACGAAAAAAGAAGAAGAAATGAGGAGAAAAGTATTTCCTGAAGAATTTGAAGATGGCTCCGACTGATGATATTTTTGCTTGCTGTAGTCTGGATGGTGTAATAGCTTCATTTTGTATGATGACCTCTATGAAGTATATTTTCAAGTTTGTGTTTTGTTCTTTGACTCTTGCGCATCAGAATGTCTTGCCTTGGCATAACTCGTAACCGGTTAAATAGTCAACCCGGCTTCGGCCCTGAAATAGATTCAAAACACGTTAATAATTTGCTTGAGCCTTAGCCTCGTTTGAAGCGACAACCAACTTGGCCTTGGCCTTGTTCGTAGTGATTTGATCAAGTTATCGTTTGCTTCGTTTTCAATCATTAAACCCATAAGAACCGGTGTCCTGCCTTAGCAAAATTTGGGACCCTTATCAAACAAGTTCGGTCTTAGTTTCAACTTCGAAGTTCTGCTTTTCTTTTGAACTTCGATCGAATACGAATTTTCGAATTGAACCGGCCTTAGCCGTGAATTGGTTTGACCAATTAAAAATTTTCATTTGATTCGGCCTTAACCGTGAATTGGTTTGGCCAAGTAAAAGTTTTCATTT
>MCJB01010864.1:0-22096 GCA_002018475.1 Nicotiana obtusifolia | reverse complement strand
GTGATCCCATATGAAGTCGATCACCTCTTTTTCTCTAACTTTCTCATAAGCCTGTGCTTCCACCCACTTAGAAAAATAGTCAGTTGTAAAAAGGATGTTCTGAGCCTTACCTGGTGCTCGAGGGAGTGGTCCTACTATATCCATCCCCCACTTCATAAATGGCCACGGTGATATAACCGAATGTAGAATTTCAGCGGGCTGGTGGATGACCGGTGCATGTCATTGACACCTATCGCATTTGCGCACGAACTCCTTTGCGTCTTTTTCCATGTCGAACCCAGTAATAGCCGGCTCGGATTACCTTCCGCACTAGTGAATCTAAGCCCGAATGGTTGCCGCAAGCTCCTTCGTGTATCTCTTTCAGGATGTATTCTGTATCCCCGGGGCCGAGACATATAGCTAAGGGGCCTCCAAAAGTTCTCCTGTAAAGGGTTCCATCGTTGGCCAAGCAAAATTAGGCTGCCTTTGTACGCAAAGTTCTCGACTCTTTAGGGTCGTGTGGAACCTTGCCCGAGCTGAGGTATTCTATGTACTTGTTCCTCCAATCTCATGTCAAGCTTGTCGAGTTGACCTCGGCGTGGCCTTCTTCTACCACCGATCTCATCAACTGTACGACTTTCTCGGAGTCGATCTCTTCATAATCGACCGTCGATCCTAGGTTCGCGAGAGCGTCGGCTTCGCTGTTTTGTTCCCGGGGAATGTGCTGCAGCGTCCACTCCTTGAACCTGTGCAAAGTGATTTGAAGTTTGTCTACATACCTTTGCATACGGCTTTCTCTGATTTCGAACGTCCTGTTCACTTGGTTGACCACAAGGAGAGAGTCGCATTTGGCCTCGATTATTTCTGCCCCAAGGTTCTTGGCCAGTTCGAGACCTGCAATCATAGCCTCATACTTGGCTTCATTGTCAGTCAATTTTACGGTTTTGATGGATTGCCTGATTGTATTTCCGGTCGGAGGTTTTAGAACGATACCTAAGCCCGATCCTTTCGAATTCGAGGCCCCGTCTGTGAACAGAGTCCACACTCCCGAAGGAGTCCCCGATTTAGTCATGAGTTCCTTCTCGACTTGGGGAATGAGCGACGGTGTGAAGTCGGCGATAAAATCAGCCAGTACTTGCGATTTTATCGAGGTTCGAGGTCGATACTGGATATCGTACTCGCTGATCTCGATGGCGCATTTGGCCAGTCGGCCCGACAGCTCGGCTTATGCATGAAATTCCTAAGTGGGTAAGTTGTCACTACGCATATCGGATGACTCTGGAAATATGGTTTTAATTTCCTAGAAGCACTTAATAAGGCTAGAGCTAGCTTCTCTAAGTGCGGGTACCTAGTTTTAGCCTCCCCTAATGTTCTACTAACATAATATATGGGGAACTGGGTACCCTGTTCTTCACCAAGACTCCGCTCACCGCTATCTCCGATACAGCGAGATAAAGGTATAATTGCTCGCCCATTTTTGGTGTATGTAATAGGGGTGGGCTAGAAAGATACCTCTTAAGTTCTTCTAAAGCGTGTTGGCATTCCGGTCCCCATGAAAATTCATTCTTCTTCTTTAGTAGATTGAAGAACTGGTGGCTTCTGTCTAACGACCGGGATATGAAACGGCCTAATGCTGCAATCCGGCCTGTGAGTTTCTGTACGGCCTTGACGCTGTCGACGACCTTTATATCTTCGATAGCTTTGATCTTGTCGGGGTTGATCTCTATTCCCCTGTTCGAGACCATGAACCCGAGAAATTTCCCGGAGCCTACTCCGAACGCGCATTTTTCCGGGTTCAGCTTCATATTGTATTTCTTCAAAATGTCGAACGTTTCCTGCAAATGACTAAGATGGTCCTCTGCTCGCAGGGACTTAACTAGCATATCATCAATATAAAACCTCCATGGTTCTACCTAGTTGGTTTTCGAACATCTTATTTACCAGGCGCTGATATGTAGCCCCTGCATTCTTAAGCCCGAATGGCATCAAATTATAGCAGTAAGTGCCATATTTAGTGATGAAGGACGTTTTTTCTTGATCGTCCTTATCCATTTCTATCTGGTTATATCCAGAATAGGCGTCGAGAAAACTTAGAGTCTCGTGGCCAGCAGTAGCATCGATCATACGATCGATGTTGGGCAGTGGGAAAGAATCTTTAGGGCAGGCTCTATTTAAGTCCTTATAATCTATACACATTCTAAGTTTGTTCCCCTTTTTTGGCACTACAACTACGTTAGCTAACCATTCGGGGTATTTTACCTCCCGAATGGACCCTATGTTCAAGAGCTTGGTTACCTCTTCTTGGATGAAGACCTGCTTGGCTTCGGATTGAGGCCTCCTTTTCTGTTTGACCGGCCGGAATTTTGGATCGACACTCAGCTTATGTGTCGCAATCTCCGGTGGTATGCCTGTCATATCCAATTGGGACCAAGCAAAAGAATTTTCGTTAGCGGAAAGAAAAGAGAGTAATCTACCCCTGAGCTCGGAGTTCAAACCCGAGCCCAGGTATACCTTCCGGTCGGGTGCGTCATGGCGGATCGGGATTTGTTCCAACTCCTCGATCGTCGACTTGGTAGCATCGGCCTCATCCGGGATAACAAAGGATCGGGGTACCCTGAAGCTGTCTTCATCGGGCTGATCTCCCTCGCCCCCATCTATCGAGGGCGGCTTTTGTGATTGCTATTTGGCCTTCTGTTGGGGATTAATGGACTTTGATGTTGTTTCTTCTATCGCGAACATCTCCCTCGCCGCATGCTGTTCCCCATAAACGGTGGTGACTCCTACGACCGATGGGAATTTTAACATCTGGTGCAAAGTTGATGGTACTGCCCTAATGTCATGTATCCATGGCCTTCCGAGCAGGGCATTATACCTCATATCACCCTCGATTACACAGAACCTTGTTGCCTTGGTGGTACCGGCGACGTTTATCATCAATGTTATTTCTCCCTTCGTTGTTTCCGATGCCATATTGAAACCATTCAGTATCCGGACCTCGGAAATGATTTGGTTCGTTAGTCCCAGCTGTTCAACAACCCAGGACCGGATTATGTTGGCCGAACTTCTAGGGTCGATAAGAACACGTTTTACTCGGGTATCGTGTATCATCATTGATATTACCAGTGCATCGTTATGGGGTTGTGCAAGGCCCTCGATTTTTCCCTGTCGCTAAAGCATAGAGTTCCTTCGGGAGTATAGTCTCGAGTTCATTTCTCTCGAGTGATGGAAATTTTTGTATGCTTCAATACCGGTACTTGGGGTGTGTCTGTTCCTCCAATTATCATGTTGATAGTGTGTTTCGGCTCCCTTTGATCTGCCGGCCTGTCCCTGTTCTCATAATGAGTCTTTGCCCGGTCACTAAGAAATTCTCGAAGATGCCCGTTCTCAAGCAATCGGGCAACCTCCTCTCTCAACTGTCTGCAATCTTCAGTTCTATGGCCGTGAGTGCCATGATATTTACATATGAGGTTAGGATCCCTCTTGGCGGGGTTGGTTTGCAGTGGTCTTGGCCATCTGGTGTCTTTGATGGGGCCAATTGCTGAAACCAAGGTTGCCGAGTCGACATTAAAGTTATACTCGGACAACCGGGGTGCTTCTTGTCGATCATTAGTTTTCTGGAAGTTGCCCTTTGGCAACGGCCTTCTGTTTCTTTAGTTCCCTTCGTACCTGTTTTCTTGTCTCGGGACCTTGAGTCCCCTCGATACAAGCCTTCGATCCTCCGGGTATGGTCGATGTCTGTCTCTGTTCGATCTTGGTTCACGGAAGTTGTCTCTTTGAGGTCGATCAAAGGTCTTAGCTGTATAAGAGGAACCTGATGCGACTCCGACCTGATCATCCTCTATCCTGATTTTTGACTGATACCGGTTGTGGATATCCGCCCAGGTGATGGCCGGGTATTCGATCAAACTCTGCTTGAGTTGCCTCGATGCTGCAGAGCTGTCGGTATTCAGCCCTTGGGTGAAAGCTTGCACTGCCCAATCGTCTGTCACCGGGGGTAGATCCATCCGCTCCATTTGGAATCGGGATACGAACTCCCTTAACGTTTCACTGTTACGTTGTCTGACTTTGAATAAGTCGGACTTCCTTGTCTCAACCTTAATGGCCCCTGCATGGGCTTTGACGAAGGTATCGGCAAGCATGGCAAAAGAATCGATGGAGTTCGGGGGCAGATTATGATACCAAGTCATTGCGCCTTTTGACAAGGTCTCTCCGAATTTCTTCAGGAGAACAGATTCAATCTCGTCGTCTTCGAGATCATTTCCCTTTACAGCACAAGTGTAGGCTGTTACATGCTCATTCGGATCCGAAGTCCCATTGTACTTAGGGATTTCGGGCATGTGAAACTTTTTGGGGATCGGCTTTGGAGCGGCGCTGGACGGGAACGGCTTTTGCACGAATTTTTTGGCGTCTAAGCCTTTCAACACTGGAGGTGCCCCCGGTATCTGGTCCACCCTCGAATTGTATATTTCAACTTTTTTGTCGTTGGCTTCAATTCTTTTTTCTCCTGCCTCTACCCGTTTAGTCAACTCCTCTAGCATTCTAACAATCTCGGAGTTGACTCCCGAACTGCTCTCATTCGGCTGCGCTGCAACCGGTTCGTTTTGCCCGGTTACTGCCTGAGGGAGAGCGTTTTCTGCTCTGTCCGTGTTCTGGGTGCGACTTTGCAGTTGAGCTATAGCCGCTTGTTGAGCTTGTAACATGTCAAATATTACCCTGAGACTGATTTCGCTCTCTCCGCTTTGTTGAATTCCCGATCGGTTCTCCCCCCGGACGCTATGCGTTGAGTCGGATGCCTGATCGGCTTCGATCGCCACTTGAGAATTAACATCGACTGGACTTCATGTCCGGGAAAATTGTTGTTTTCAACTTGGTTGTTGGTCTGGTTGTTGATTTGCGACATGTTTAATCTTCAACCTGAAAAACAGAGAATTCTGCAAAGAGCAAGTGTAAAATTGTGTTTCCAAGAGAAAACGTATCAAAAGTTCACTAATATCCTTAGCCCCACGGTGGGCGCCAAACTGTTTACCCTTAAAACCGGATAACAATTGAATTTATTCATAGTGCTAAGGATCCGTGAACCAATTTGATATAAGATAAAAATGTAATGTAAATGACCAGAAAGTTGTAAGAGAAAAAGCACGACCAAACCACAAATATGTAATAATTGACGATGAATTGTATGGAATGGAGAAGTGTCTCGATGAACAGTAGATACAGTATTGGATTCTGATGAACCATAGATATAATAAGGAGAAACAGTAAAATATATTGCCTTTTTTCTTTTCTCAATTAGTTGCCTTACAATGGAGGGCCTTAGCCCTCTTATAGATAAATATAAGAGTCATAAATAAAGTAGGGAACTGATTACAAGGTAAATGGGAACTGATTACAAGGTAAATTCCATTAATTACGGGATTGACTATCCTTAATGATGGCATAACTGTTATAATGGTTGAGATAATTACTCCTGGCGAGATATCCGAGATTGGCGAGATACATGGTTCGGGGCCGATCCTTAGTCACGAAGCGTTCCCTGACCGACCACATCGATTGTCTCATTTCGGTTGCTCCATCCTGCTCGCCCGACTTGTTGGTCCCGAACCAGGGCGGCCCGGCCTCATATTATACCCGAACCCGACTCCACTTGATTGTATCCGACCCAATACACTTTTATTGTTTAGGGTGTTAAGTTATTTACATATTTATTAGTAAAATATATTCATATACATATATAACATTTCAGCCAAGGTTTATGAGGTCCAGTGACTCCTCACTGATGAACATAACTACACATCTGCTTTGCGTTCCTTATGCTGCTTCTATTTTATATCAGCTACAGCTTTAATCTGATTCCCTTGAGTTGAAAGAGTGCTAATTTTTTATTGTTATTATATTAATGCTAAAATAAATTTTTATCGTTAATTCAGATACTTCGTATTCGAGTAATATCTTACTATCTTCCAAGTAAAACCGTGGAAAACTGAAAATTACATAGGTATAGAAGTAAACCTAGTTTCTCATTACTGAAGCTTGCATATTGGTCCAACTAAGGGTGTTACGGGGAACGGTATGGGACAAGGAAAGGGAGACCTAATCTGGATGAAATGAGGAAATGGGGGGACCGGTGACCGGGCCGCCCGGCTCGGATTAGAGGGATGGGAGGGGTGACTGTTCCTTTCCAACATCCCCCTGGATTCTAGTGGCATCGGGCCCTAGGTAGTTTTTCTTTTTAAAGTTTAAAACAAAAATTAAATATTTAAATAAGACAAGAGTGTGAAAATTAATTCTAGGGCTAAGAACCTATAATTTTGAGTGGAATATAAACTTTATACTTTTAATATAATTTTTAATTTGTAACTTCATATTTTTACTTTAATACCTGCAAATTGAAAAGTATAATCTTTTTTAAAAGAATAAAATAACATAACTTTACATGATTGTTCTAATTTGTGTGGGATTTTCTTTGGTTCTTCCGTAAAAATTGGAATATCTTGGCCAAATTGTTCGGCTTCCTCCATGCTGCTTTCCCCTGATAGGAGCTCAAATATAATTTGCGTCGTCTTCTTCGCTTATCTATGAGTGGTCAAAGTGTTTTCTCTTCATTCTAATTCAATCTCTGAACAGTACTATATTCTCTAAAGAGTCTCCCGCCAACGAGTATATGTTGTCTCCAATTTGATACCTTCCAAGCTCCGGCACTAAAAAAGCTCTCTAAAGCTACAAATAATGCTTGAATATTCAACACATTTCGAGTCGTCCTTGCTAGAACAGTAAGAGTTTTTTATGCTACCTCTTATTTCAGTAAGTTTTCACGTTCATCTTCAACATAAATGTTATCCTGTAGCATATAAACAACAAGTTCATTAATTTGTGAACTTGTACTAGCATCTTTTATCGAAGGGACTACGTACTAGCATGACTTTCAAGCATAGCCAATTTTTTAAAGGTTGAATTGAAGAAGAAGAAGAAGATGTAGCAATTTATGTAGTAGTATTTGATAATGATCGCTTATGCATATATATAATTTTATAATTTGGAAGCATATCGTTGATGCAAGTTTCCTTACTTGGTGGATAAATAATTTCTAAACATTCAAATTATTTTAATAAGCATTAGACAATCGTCTGCGTTTATGGTAGGATTTAAAATAGCAGTACCACAGTAAATAGGTAGAATAGGAAAAAAAAATACTTTTTATAATTTTCTATCATGACATTAACAATTGCGGTGTAGCTTGATTTTAGCTAATAACGTATGGAATAGAGCGGTGTGAAATTTCATAGATAAATTAGTAGGATGGTATTGAGTCGAAATTGGGCTCGATTATTGCACGACAGATCGGCTTCGAACGTGAAGGGTTGAAGATCGATCCCGAGTCTTATCAAACCAGAACACGAGGTCAGAATGTCCGTCCTCGAGAACATTGAGCCCATGATCCCGGAATCGATTCTGACCCAAAATAAGCTCGAGGAAACATTGCCGGTATAATCAACAGAAGACCAAAATAACGAAGGCCAAAATATCCGTAACAGATTGGATATTTCGGCGAGAATCTCGGCACGTATCAATAAAGAATCGGCAAATCAGCAAACCAGAAGATTTTTGCCTTTTATAGAATTGTACCTAATGTAGGACTCCCCTACTATATAAAGGGGGTCTGATTACTTGTAAAACCCATTGTAGCACCCATCCCAAAGCAATATATTGTTATTCTCGCCAAGTTCTTATTACTCTTGATGTTTCTATTCTGATATCAATAAAAACATTTTTAGCTTGAGGGTGGCAAACCTTCCAAGGCTAAGACTGTTCAACTTGTGTGGTTAGCATTTACTTTTCCATTACTTGTTCAATTACAATCTGATTTGTCGTTCAGTATCTAATTAAATCACGTATCCTTAAAGCCACTTATAAATTCAATGTTATCCGATTTTGAGGTAAATGGTTTGGCGCCCATCGTGGGGCTAAGAATAATAGTGATTATTTGATACAAATCTCCATAACACACATTACTTTATACTTGCTCTTTGAAGTATCTCCAATTTCAGGTTAAAACACAAAATGTCAAACTCTCAATCAGCACACCTACATGTTGACAGCGAATCTGGTCACTACGGTGAAAATAACAACATAGCGCGCGGTGAAGGAGTGCCGCCTGTTAATCCCATCAGAATTCCGGTCACAGATCCGATTGACGCTAATTCACTTGTGGCTATCGGCGCTAACTGGCCTACCGACCCTGAAAATAGCGTCCATGGTGGAGCCCGATCGGCAACTCGAAACACACAAAACATTGAAGGAGACGGGATCAGTCTACGAGTGATTTTCAAAATGTTGCAGGCTCAACAGGCGGCGATAGCTCAGTTACAAAACCAAAGCCGTGCACCGAGCAGGGTTAAGCACTATGCACCCCCGGAAGTCACCCATAGGGATGAACCAGTCATAGAAAGGTCAATGAACGTGAACGCTAACCCCGAGATCAAAAAGATGCTCGAGCAGCTGAAAAAACGGATAGGATCAGGGATGAAAAAAACCAAAGCTAATGACAGAAGGGTGGAAACCTACAATTCCAGGGTAGACCAAATTCCAAGAGCGCCACCAATAATAAAAGCCTTGGATTCCAAGAAGTTTGTGCAAAAACCTTTACCTTCAAGGACAGCTCCGAAGCCGATCCCTAAGAAATTCCGCATGCCCGAGATTGCTAAGTATAATGGAATGACCGACCCAAACGGTAATGCAACCTCTTACACATGTGCCATCAAAGGGAATGACTTGGAGGATGATGAGATCGAGTCTGTCCTATTGAAAAAGTTCAGCGAAACCCTATCAAGGAATCATAACTTACCTCCTATCTCTATTGATTCATTTGCTATGCTTGTTAATTTTTTCGTGAAAGCACATGCAGGGGCAATCAAGGTCGAGACCAGGAAATCGGACCTTTTCAAAATAAAACAGAAGGATAATGAGATGCTCAGAGAGTTCGTGTCCTATTTTCAAATGGAACAAATGGATCTGCTACCGGTCGCTGATGATAGGGCTGTTCAGGATTTCACTCAAGGGATCAGTGTTCGAAGCTTGGTGGCTTCGCAACAGTTGAAACAAAACCTGATAAAATATCCAGGAGTAACTTGGGCCGACGTGCATAACCGGTATCAATCGAAGATCGGAGTGGAAGACTATCAACTCTGGGCCCCTTCGGGGTCTGTTTATCCCGCCAGGACCCTTGACAAATTCAAGAGAGACATCGATCGAAAACCAAGACCAAACAGGGATCGGTATCAGCCAAATAATGGAGGCCGAAGAAGTAGTAGGTCCGGACGGAACTTTATGAGAAACGAAAGTAGAAGTTACCGAGGTCAGAACAACCGGGGACTCATGAGCAAAAATAGCTTCGACAGGTCTATCGGGCCTAAGGAAGCACCTAGACTATTGGAATACATCTTTAATGTCGATGCTACTGCCATTATATCAGCTATCGAGCGCATCAAAGATACCAAATAGCCTCGAACTCTACAATCTGATCCAACCCAAAGGGATCCTAACCAGATGTGCAATTATCATGGCACTCACGGTCACAAAACGGAAGATTGTCGGCAGTTGAGAGAGGAAGTAGCCCGACTATTCAATAACGGGCATCTTCGAGAATTCTTGAGCGACCAAGCCAAGAATCATTTCAGGAATAGGGATTCTAACAAACAGACAGAATAAGAAGAACCTCAACACGTCATTAACATGATCATCGGTGGGGTTGATATCCCTCAGGGGCCGATGTTGAAACGCACCAAAGTATCCATCACTAGGGAGAAACGAACTCGAGACTACGTACTGGAAGGAACTTTATCTTTCAACAACGAGGACGCGAAAGAGATTGTACAGCCCCACAATGATGCACACGTAATATCTGTACTCGTAATTAAAATTTGAGTTAAACGTGTGTTAATTGATCCAGGTAGCTCGGTCAACATCATTCGATCGCAGGTCGTGGAGCAACTTGGTCTACAAGACCAAATTGTGCCTGCAGTTCCAGTTCTAAACGGATTCAACATGGCATGTGAAACCACTAAGGGTGAGATAATATTACCAGTAAACACCGTGGGGACCATAGAAGATCTAAGTTTTATGTAATCGAAGGAGACATGAGGTACAACACTTTGTTAGGAAGGCCATGGATCCACAACATGAGGGCAGTACCCTCAACTTTGCACCAAGTGTTAAAATTCCCAACACCAGATGGAATTAAAACAGTCTACGGAGAATAGCCAGTTGCAAAGGAGATGTTTGCAGTCGAAGAGGCGATTCCGATATCCGCACTTACAATGAAAAAGGAGTTGAGTTCAATTACTAAGCTAAAACCAAATTGTAATTACCGACACTAGCTCCGGCCCAACCGGAAAAATAGGGGACTGATAAAGATGATAATTACGGGGTACCTAGGTCTTTTATAGCTCCCGATGATTCTGATGCCACCAAATCGACGGCCGAGGAGCTGGAATAGGTCATATTGGTCGAGCATTTACCCGATCAACAGGTATAACTGGGTACGAGGCTAAATCCCGAGCTCAGGAAAAAACTCATTCAGTTTCTTATGGCTAAGATAGATTGTTTCGCTTGGTCCCACCTTGATATGAAAGGGATCCCACCAGAGATAACCACCCACAAGTTGAGCCTAGACCTGAAGTTCCATCCGGTCAACCAAAAGAGGAGACCCTTAGTCCGAGGTCAAACATGATTTCATCAAGGACGAGGTATCTAAACTCCTTAACATTGGATTCATTCGGGAGGTTAAAACCCGGATTGGTTAGCAAATGTAGTAGTAGTCTCTAAAAAAGGGAACAAATTAAGGATGTGTTTAGACTATAAGGATTTAAATAAGACATGTCCCAAGGATTCTGTCTCTTTTCCCAACATCGATCGAATGATCGATATCACGGCCAGCTATGAGATCCTCAATTTTCTCGATGCCTACTTTGGGTAGAACCAAATACGGATGCACCTGGGTGATCAGGAAAAACCTCCTTCGTCACTAAATACGGCACATACTGCTACAACGTGATGCCATTCGGTTTAAAGAATGCAGGTGACACTTACCAATGCCTAGTTAATAGGATGTTAGAGGAACAAATAGGAAAATCAATGGAGGTTTACATTGATGACATGTTGGTTAAGTCCCTACGAGCAAAGGACCATTTAAAACATTTTCAGGAAACCTTCAGCATATTAAAAAAATACAATATGAAGCTGAAACCGGAGAAGTGCGCATTTAGAGTTGGATCGGGTAAATTCCACGGGTTCATGGTCCAACCGAGGAATCGAGATCAACCCCAACAAAATCAAAGCCATCGAAGCAATCACGGTGGTCGACAACGTGAAGGCCGTGCAAAGATTAACCGGGCGCATAGCCGCCCTGGGGCGATTCATTTCAAGGTCATCCAATAAGTGCCACCGATTCTTCGCACTATTGAAGAACAAGAATAACTTCTCATGGACCCGGGAATGCCAACGAGCTTTGGAGGAACTCAAACGGTACTTATCGAGCCCAACGCTGCTTCACACACCGAAGGCAGATGAACAACTATACTTGTACTTGGCAGTTTCAGAGATAGCAGTAAGTGGAGTCCTGGTCCGGAAAGATTATGGTACACAATTTCCAATTTACTATGTTAGCACGACCCTAGGTGAGGCCGAAATTAGGTAGCCTCACTAGAAAACTGGGGCTCGCTTTACTAAGCGCCTCTAGGAAACTAAAACCATACTTCCAGTGACACCCCATTTGTGTTGCAACTACTTACCCATTGAGAAACGTTATGCATAAGCCCGAGCTCTCGGGCCGGTTGGCCAAATGGACCGTGGAAATCAGTGGGTACGATATTAAATATCGACCCCAGACCATCATTAGGTCTCAAATTTTGGCAGACTTTGTAGCCAGCTTTATGCCGGCCCTAATACCCGAGGTCGAAAGAGAGTTATCAATCAACTCAGGGACCTCCTCAGGAATCTGGACCCTCTTCACGGACGGCGCCTCGAACGCAAAAGGGTCCGGACTTGGCATCGTATTGAAGCCACCAACAGGCAATGTAGTTTGGTAATCTATTAGGACTGTGAAATTGAGTAACAATGAGGCCGAATATGAGGCCATGATTGCAGGTCTTGAACTAGCCAAAAGCTTGGGGGCACAGATAATTGAAGCTAAGTATGACTCACTCCTTGTGGTAAACCAGGTTAACGGGACGTTCGAGGTGAGAGAAGAACGAATGCAAAGGTACCTGGATAAAATGCAGGTAACATTACATCGATTCAAAGAATGGACTTTGCAATACATACCTCGAGATCAAAATAGTAAGGCCGATGCCCTCGCCAACCTAGGGTCACCGGTCAAGGATGATGAATTCAACTCGGGGTCAGCTTCGTACAACTTATGAGATCGATAGTGGAGGAAGGCCATGCCGAGATTAACTCAACGAGCCTAACTTGGGACTGGAGAAACAAATATATAGAATACCTGAAAATCGAAAAACTGCCGTCGGATCCCAAGGAATTGAGGGCCCTATCAGTCCGGTTTAGCCTATCCGAAGAGGGAACCCTGTTCAGAAGAGCGTTCGATGACCCACTCACAATATGTCTAAGACTAGGGGACACCGAATACGTTTTGAGGAAAATCCACGAAGGCACCTGTGGAAATCATTCGGGTGCCGAATCCCTAGTTCGAAAAGTTATCAGAATCGGCTACTACTGGATTGATATGGAAAAGGACGCAAAAGGATTTAATACGAAAATGTGATGAATGTCAAATACACGCTCCGATAATTCATCAGCCCAGGGAACTGCTGCATTCAGTCTTGTCACTATGGTCGTTCATGAAGTGGGGAATAGATATTGTCGGCCCCCTTCCATGGGCACTCGGTAAGGCTCAATTCATATTGTTTATGACTGACTATTTTTCTAAGTGGGTGGAAACCCAGGCATATGAAAAGGTGAGGGAGAAAAAAGTCATTGACTTCATTTGGGATCATATCATATGCAAATTCGGAATGCCGGCCGAGATCGTGTGCGAGAACGAAAAACAATTCGTTGCAGCAAGGGAAGCAAGTTTCTCGAAGATCATAAGATCAAAAGGATCTTATCAACACCCTACCACCCCAGTGGGAACGGGCAAGCAAAATCAACCAACAAAACCATACTCCAAAACCTCATAAAGAGGTTAACCGATGCCCAAGGAAGGTGGAAGGAAATCCTGTCTGAAGTCTTATGGGCATACCAAACTACTTCAAAGTCCAGTACTGGGGCCACCCCATTCTCACTAGTCTACGGCGCCGAAGCTTTGATACCGGTCGAAGTCGAAGAGCCAAGTCTCAGGTTCCGATATGCAACCTAGGAATCAAAAGGCGAAGCTATGAACACGAGCCCCAATTTATTGGATGCAAGGCACGAAGCAGCCCTTGTCCAGTTGGCCGCCCAAAGCAGCGGATCTAGAGATATTACAATCGAAGGACCAACCTTCGACACTTCATTATCAGAGACTTGGTACTAAGGAAGGTTACACTAAACACTTGAAACCCGAATGAAGGGAAGTTGGGGCCGAACTGAGAAGGCCATTACCAAAATATCGAGATCACCGGTAAAGGATCGTACAAACTCGAAACGACGAACAGTGAGCAACTATCGAATAACTGGAGCATAGCTCACTTGAAGCAATACTATTGCTAAGGTACAATCCGATTCATTTCCTTTAATTTATTTACATTCCAAACTAACACTTACAGGGAATCATCAAGAAACGATACAATTTTTAGGTCTAAAAGCGCGCGTTGCACTCTTTTTCCTTGAACCGGTTTTGTCCCAAATGGGTATTTTGCTAAGGTTTTTAACGAGACAACGGTAAATCGTGCTAACTGAGAATTGAAGGACGATTACGAACCAGTATCGAAGGTCAAGGAAACATTATTCGAGGCCTCACTATGCTCGGCCGCGAACACTTGGGGGCATCACCCTCGGATAACAACTTTAGCAAGGAAGAAAACTTTACGATTCAATGATCTCGGCTCAATCGGTAAGATTTATTGTAAGGGCCAAACGGTCAAATGAGTCGTGCCAACATGGACTACTCGAGCCTTCGCATGAAACCTATTCACATGTGTAATTATCACGGACAAGAATAAAAGAAGTTTCTACCTTGCGGATAAATATCTTGTCTTTTAAGAATTTCTCTTTTTTTTCTTCTTTTAAGGAATTTCGTACGTTCGATCCCCTAAAGGTACCGAGCCTAAGGTCTGCCTTTACCCGGGTTCAAACGATCACCCCAATCGGGGACTTCTGTCCAAAATCAAACTCAGACTCAGGCTACCGGAGCCCAGGGGCACAAGACCTATAAGGCAACGCCCGAACTTTAAAGGCTATAGCCACCCCCATTCAAGGACCGTTATCTTAAGAAAATCTCGGATAACTCGAAGTAAAGCCTATTGTGCAACACCCGAATTAAAAAGGCTACGGCTATATTGAAATGACTCGGAGACGTCCGAGACCCGTAACAAAAACAAGGCCTTCAAAAAATTTCATAATTGATTCTATGGCTACCCTCGGCAAACTATAATCTAAACTACTTTGGGAAAAAGTTTCCGGTAATTCTGAATTCCCACGATGCCTTAAAACGAAATAATGTTAAAGGCAAGGTTTCGAACTTCCGAGCGTAACCTAACTACTTCATGCTAACGCATTTCGATCTTTGCGAATATAAATAATAAAGCAAAGGGAAAATTCAAAAGTTGTTGAAGGGAAAAAGCCTTATATACATATCAAAAATTCTTTTTAAAAGGACAAACAGCCTCGATGCAAATTTTTACAGAGGCCGAACGGCCTCAACAAAAAGGTGATACAAAAAGCAAAAAACAGAAACATCTAAAAGGGTCCTAAGTGGCCTAGCCTTAGTCGGGGGCCCCATCATCACCTTCGGGGTCCCATCCACCCTCGGATTCACCCAAATCTTCAGACTCCTCGGAATATTCCTTCTCGGGGTAGGCCAGCTTCCTGGCCTCAGCTTCGAGCACCTTGGCATTCTCGATCTCATCCAATAAATCAAACCCCGAGCATGAACTTCCTCGAGGGCCTCCCTTCGGGATTGCCACTTCATATGCTCAAAGATATATTTTACAAGGTCCTGAGCCGCCTCGGCATCGTCCTTGTACTGGGCTACCATTTCATCAGCTTCGACTTTTACCAAGACGACCTCTAACTTGGCTATTTTAAGCTCCTTGGCCAGACTTTTTCGATCTGAGAGAGCCGAACCTAACCGGGATTGGAGCTCCTCAACCTTTTTTGTCTGAACCTCGTCCCTCTCCTTTGCTTCTCTAAGCTAGATTTTAGCCAAAGTTAGTTGTGCCCGAATAGCCTTTTTTTCCTAGGCCAGACGATCCATTCGGCCTCTCCATTCATCGGTCTCAGCTTTGCCTATATCCATTTCGACTCGAAGCTGGTCAATCCGATCGAGTTTTTGCTGGACTTGCGGATTTTGACCATCAGTCACCGAATTAAATTCATTATCACTAACCTCAAAAACTTTTACCTGCTCGACCAAATCAGCATGTTCCTTCCGAGAAACTCCCATCTCGACACGGAGGTTATTAACCTCCCCTTCGAACTGCTCGCTAAGAAGTTTAAAGGCGTCTCTCTTCTCAGTGAGCTCACGAACTTCAGCTTCGAGTTCCTTCAGCTCGTCCTGGTACCTTAAAAAGGTCTCATGATGAAGCATGGAGGCCGATGAGCACGAAAAGAAGTACTAAGTTATCTATGAAATAATCTAAGTGTAAATCAAAACATCACTTAGTAAAGCATGAAGTTACCCGGTTCAGCGCCTGTTGTGCTTCGTT
The DNA here is from genome assembly GCA_002018475.1 of Nicotiana obtusifolia. Classification (NCBI taxonomy): domain Eukaryota; kingdom Viridiplantae; phylum Streptophyta; class Magnoliopsida; order Solanales; family Solanaceae; genus Nicotiana; species Nicotiana obtusifolia. Next base: position 6,260 of record MCJB01010864.1, on the reverse strand, counting down.
GAAAGGCAGGGTGCATCCACCTCGTTCATCTTTTCTTGATCATCCTCGGTCACCAAACACCGAAGATAACTGGTTACCCCGAAGGGGCGGAGAAGACTCGGATATCCTCTGGAAAAGAGATAATAATGGATCTCTTTGGATTGGGATTAGCACTTGGGGCAGGGAATCGATCGACCAATTTCGAGCTCGAGGAAGGCCGGCTTGCTTCAAAGGGTGAGCTCTTCCTCGGTATCTCTAAACCACCAAAGCCCGTGGCGTCCTCTGTGGCCGTCGAATCCACACCGTCGAAAAAACCACGGAAGGGGTCGTTCGCTCTTTGGGCCCCCTCGGTGGAGCATTCTTTTGCACCTTGGGCCTCGTTGAACATCGAATCTGTGAACGAGGGCGACTCGGAAATCTATATCGAGCCAAGTGCTTCTTGCGGGCCTTTGCCTGCATCCTGGGAAAATTCAGTTCCTGCCTCCTCCTCGGCCTCCCTGACTAGATGAAGATCGGCCTCGCCTCCCTCTGGTTCGGAGGCCCCTCGCCCTTCGAGCTGCGACGGCTTGCTGGCCACCAGATCAAAGGCTTCTCCTTCCCCCTCGGACTCTTTCCTCAATCGATAGAGTGAGTCCGGAGACAGTACTCGAGCACTGGTGCTTTCCTTCGATTTATGCGCCAATCATTTCCTTGGCTTCTTCTTCTCGGAGCTCGGAGAACTCGGAACCCTTTTTCTTTTCTTCTCTTTATCCTGCCTCAAAGCAGATGGTGAGGATATCGTCATCACCGGATGGAGGCCTCATTGCGACATCCTTGGAAAGACCTGCAAAGAAAAAAGAAATAAGTAAGGGCGCAGCAGCACGGAGGAAACCTAAGTGTTTTCCACTCTACGGTTTCTACGACACAATGCCCTCGACCCACTCCTTGAGTCGAGGAACTGCATCCGGCATCCGAGCAACAGCTGACACCATAAAACATCGATGAGAAGGGAGGAAAAGGAAAAGCGATGAGCAAAATCTTGAAAGCAAGATTATACATACGTGTCATGTTTCATTTCTCAGGAAATGGCATATGCTCGGTTGGGATCAATTCCGAGGTCTTCACTCGGACAAAGCGGCCTAACCAGCCTTGATCTCGATCTTCGTCGATTCTCGAGAACGGGGCCTTACTGGCCCGACGAGCAAGCTTGATTAGTCCCCTTCGATAACGTCGGGGATTATATAAGCACATGAGATGGTCGAGGGTGAAGGGATACCCCTCGATCTTGCTTACGAAAAAATTACTATCCTTCAAAAAGAAGGGTGAATTTGACCAAGGGTCACCTCGTACCTCTTACCGAAGGCAATAATGACCGGGTCCAAGGGACCCGGCATGAACGGATAAGTGTAAACACTTAAAAATCCCTCCACATGCTTATTAGCCCTCGGGCTTGGGAACCACTACGTGCTTATTAGCCCAGCTGCAATCTTTCTTGACCTCGGAAAGGACGTCCTCGGTGATCGAGCAAATATATGTCGAGATCGCCTCACACCAACCCGGTACCGAGGATGGCTTCTCATTCTTGAAATTGGCACCGGTCAAGCACCCTCCGGGGATGAACATTTTCAAAGGAGGTTTCGGTGCTAGTTCCTCGGTAGCAGCAAACAAAACGTTTTCCTCTAAAGCCGGTAACGAGGCAGATGGAGCTTCTTTTTAGGGGACGAATTTTAAAGTCTTCGACATTTCTTTGATAGATGAAAAAATAGAGGGAGTTTAAATATTAAGCTTGATGGTTGGGGAAAAAAACAGAGCTGAAGTTCTTGTAAAGGGAATTCTGAATAGCCAGAAATTTAATGCTGGGAAGTGTTGCAATTTCTAAGAACAAGAATAGAGAAGATTTGGATGTAAAGTTTGAATGAATAAAGAAGGGGATATTTATAATTCCCAAACGACGGTTCAAAGCCACGAGTGGCCGACTAGCAACTGACGAGCATTTAATGCCATTAAGACGTGATTAACGAGAAGTTTCGTTCATTTTGTCGTTTCTGACACAGAGTACCGAGGTGCGAATCGGAAGCTCATATCGTTTCTCGTCATTTACTCTTCGAAAAACGAGGGGATTATCTGTATACGGTTGAAATCGAGCTCGACTATTGCATGACAGATCGGGCTCGGAACGCGAAGGGTTGAAGATCGACCCCGAGTCTCATCAAATCAGAACACGAGGTCAGAATGTCCATCCTTGAGAACATTGAGCCCATGATCTCGAAATCGACCCTAACCCCGAATAAGCTCAAGAAAACATTGTCGGTATAACCAACAGAAGATCGAAATAACGGAAGGCCGAAATATTCGTAACAGGTCGGATATTTCAGTGGGAATCTCGGCACGTATCAATAAAGAACTGGCAAATCAGCAAACTAGGAGATCTTTATCTTTTACAGAATTGTACCTAAAGTAGGACTCCCCTACTATATAAAGGGGGTCTGATTACTTGTAACACATATTGTAACATGCATCCCAAAGCAATATATTATTATTCTTGTCAAATTCTTGTTACTCTGTTGTTGTTTCTGTTTTGATATCAATAAAAGCATTTTTGGCTCGAGGGTGGCAAACCTTCCAAGGCTAAGACTGTTCAACTTGTGTGGTTAGCATTTACTTTTTCATTACTTGTTTCAATTGCAATCTAATTTGTCGTTTAGTATCAAATTAAATCATGCATATTTAAAATCATTTATAAATTCAATTGTTATCCGATTTTGAGGATAAACGAGGATAATACACACTAAAAATAATTTTATAGCACTATATTTTTTAAAATATAATAAGTTCAAAACAGGGTATTTCAATCTCCATCTACAATATGATCTCTAGGATCACCATTATAGGCATTAAATACTAATTGTACAGGTCTTCTGTATTCATAAGCAACTACCAATTGTTCATATAAAAAAAAATTCATCTAGTTTTTATTTCTCGTGGAATTCTCTATAAGGCAAGCCACACTTATGATACCTTTTCTTAAACTATTTTCATCTTTCTTATAGTTGGGGATTTTGAAGTATAATAGATAGCAAGTTGAATTTTATCAAGAGCATAGGTAAAGACTTCTAGGTCATCCTTTATAATTAGGTTATAAATATGGCATGCTCATCTAATATAATAATATCTAAAAAAGATGGAGCCAGTCTCATTTTAAAAATTCCCATTGCACTAGTATTACTAGAAGCATAATCTAAGAAAATAGTCAAAACTTTATTAGTTCAGTAATCTATATTATTATAAAAGCATGAATAAAATATTGGATTACAAAAATAATTTTTTAATATTAAGTATAATAACTCACACTAAAAGGACATAATCGGAATTCTAGACATTAGCCTTGTAATCCTATTAATTTTAAGATATAATACTGCACGTTAGAAATTTTAATAGTATAAATATTTTCAGGCATTAGATATATAATCAAATACTACCTTATGTTGTCCAGATATTATCCGCCAAAGAAGCATTTGCAATCACTGTAATTATCGTAATAATTAGGTTTCACAAACATATACTTTCTTACTGCTTTTTTCAAGTTTGGAAAGTTTATTCTCGCCCTCGGCCAAGGTCACATTTTTTTCACAAACAATTCAGCAAAGACAAAAGAATCAAATAAGTACCAAATCATAATAAGGATTATTCTAATTCAACGTTCAGCGTAGCACCGAACTTTTTCCTTACTTATTTTCTATTGTGTTTCTTTTTCCATTTTTGTTTGATAAAACATATTTTTGCATAAAGTCCCTGAATTTTCTTATACTTTTTTCTTTCTTAGTTTATTTTTTACTTTTATTGTCATGGCCTGTTTAGTCTCTATGATGCGTTATTCGTATAAATCTCAAGTTATAGTTGGTTTCAAATCAACGGGTCTTATCCGGTAAGTTTTGGAAATTGAAAAGCAAGTTGCAGGTGTGGAACAGTTTTGAGAAAAAAGACTCAATAGAAAATTAGTTAAAATTTAAATTATTCTTAAAAATGAGATAGCTATATCTATCGATATCTATTTATCTGTCTGTCTGTCTATCTATCTATCTATCTATATTATTATAAAAGCATGAAAAAGATATCGGATTACAAAAATAACCTTTTAATATTAAGCATAATAACTCCCAATAAAAGGACATAATCATAATTTGCAAAAATAAAAATCTAAAAGTGGAATGTCATATCGATCTTTTTACTCTTTGAAAATAAAATTTATGGTGGATAGCGTTTAAATATTCAAACATGAGATGAACTAATATTGAGAATCTAAATCAATAGAAAATAAATTATATTTTATATTAAAATCAAATAATCAAATCTTGCAATTAATTATTTAGCAAGAGAATCCAATTAAATTATTTTTTAAATTCATCATATGAGTAAACTTATTTTTCAAGTTAAAAAAATATCTTAGGGTATATAAATTTATTCCATTAAAAGAGTGTTAGAGATTAAAAAAAAAAATAGATCACAAAGTAAAAACGATTAGTATAATATTAAGAAGGTCATACAAGTATTTGAGGAAGCAAAATCGAAGTTGAATTCTGAATAAGAATAAGCTTTCAAAATTATATTATAAAAAATCGACAATAGTATAACGAGATTATCCTTTGTAGATGTCTTCGGCGGAATCGAAATAATATTCCTATATTAGGTATTACTTGCAAATGTCATATCAAGAGGCATGATATTGTTAGCAATAAGAACAAGTGGTGTGTAATACCCCAATATTTTAAGTGAGAATATATTGGACATTTAGAAAATAATTTAAGTTCAAAACAAAAAGAAAGAAAATAAAGGAACAAATTAAATTAATAAAATAAGATAAAACGAAAAAAAAAAAATGTAGTCAAACTAAAACAAAAAGGCCTCAATAAAAAAGTGTGGACTCTTCTGAGCAAGTTCAATCTGAGGATAAGACGGAAAACAAAAGACCATGTATAAGGAGGCAATCTGCTCGGCTTAACCCTGAGGCAGTGAAACTCAAAGAAGATTCTTTCGATGTACAAGATAAATGTGCTCTGCACCCTCCAACAAGTGATCCAGTTCAAGAAAATGGTTTGAATTCGATTTGCATATCATCTGATGGTCTATAATTTGGAATATCATCTCTGCGTAGGCCATCAAGGGAGGTAGGTGAGAAGGTCCAGTCATACAAGGAAATTCCTGTGAACATAAAGATGCGAAGATCACAATGAACAACATGCTCGGCGTAATAACCTCTTTGATATCGGAGCAAGTGCTGAATGAATTGGAGGAAGTTGTACGAATTGCTCGAGGTGAAGCATTTGAAATTTCGGCATGAGTACTGTGAGTAGTAATCTTACCGCAATTTGTGTTTTCATAACTTGCATGATTTACACATGATTTTTAATATGAATATGTTCTCGACTATTTTGAGTTGCATGTGGGACAAGTCTTTTACTCGATATGAAACCGAAATAGTTATTTGAGATGAGTACCGTAATTTTAAATATTTTCGTTGTCACTAGATCTGTTTTACCGTTACTTGAATTTACTGTTATCGAAAGGAAATTATATGATTTAATAAGAACTGAAATGCCCTATATTGTTTTAAAATAGTTTCTACGAGTATATACGGATTACAGAGACAAGTATAAATGGGAGTAGACATTGAAGGATCCCGTAGCTAACGGCGGGTTCGTTAGACTTGGTGCACCTTGTAATTACTGATTACCGTTATAGCCCTCGCTAGTGGGAAGGTAGAACTAGCATACCGTTACTGATTTCCCTCGAGTAGGGACTACTGTTATATATGACTTCCGGTAAAGAAGTCCACAGTTATACCGATTACATGATCCGTTCATTGAAACCTCCCAAAATGTGAATACTGATATTATATAGTGGTTACCGAGCTTATTACTGAATTGTTAATTATGTTTTTCTACAAGAAAAGCGTGATGAGACTGGAAATTATTTATCATTTCTGAAAGGGCATTTTTATGTTATTTTCTCGTTGAGATACTAGCATGTTTCTGACTTGTCCCCAAATCAAAACGGTTGTGGTTAAGTGTTATTACTCACTGAGCTAGCGACTCATTCCCCGCTAAATTTTTACAGAGACAGCAGTTGACGCAGGCGAGGATTCGTTAATTAGAGCGCACATGTTGATATTTCTCGGTGAGCCTCGCACTTGTTCGCGTGGGCAGAGATTTTACTTATTGTTATGGTCTTTTCATTGAACTCTTAGAGTCGCTCCATAGTCAATATTTTAGTGTCATGCGTATTCTTTCGTTATTATAGTCTTA
>MCJB01010853.1:0-95169 GCA_002018475.1 Nicotiana obtusifolia | reverse complement strand
GGTTGCACGCCTGCAACAAGATAATGAAATGGGAGCAGGTGGTACGTCTACCACAGGAAAATAAGGAAATGGGGTCGAGTTGCACGCCTGCAACAGGATATAAGGAAATGGGGTCGAGTTGCTCGCCTACAACAGGATATATATATATATATATATATATATATATATATTGAAAAGGGGTCGGGTGGTACGCCTACCACATAAATGAAATAAAAAGGGGTCGGGTGGTACGCCTACCACAGAAATAAAATGAAAAGGGGTCGGGTGGTACGCCTACCAAAGAAATGAAATGAAAAGGGGCCGGGTTGCACGCCTGTAACAAGATAATGAAATGGGAGCGGGTGGTACGCCTACCACAGGAAAACAAGGAAATGGGGTCGAGTTGCACGCCTGCAAAAGGATATAAGGAAATGGGGTCGAGTTGCATGCCTGCAACAAGATGGAAACTGAAAGTGAAAACTGTCTGTATCTCTTTTACTTGTGTTAGAAATTAACTGTAGTTTTTCCTTATATTTCTTTGATGCTTTGTTTTATCTGTTACTCCGAAACATGTTTCCCTTCCCCATAGTTGATTGTTTATTTGCATCTATCTTTCTGCTTTGGATGTATATATAGATGTGTGTGTGTATATATATATATATATATATATATAAAACTGCACAGGTTTATCTGAAGTCTGGTCCTAGCCTCGTCACTACCTCGCCGGGGTTTGGCCAGGCACTTACCAGCACATGGGGTCGGTTGTACTGATACTACACTCTGCACTCTTTTGTGCAGATCCCAGTACCGCAGGTTTTGGACTGTAAGGAGCTTCCAGCTTCTGATTATCAGGTGACCCAAGGTAGTCCTGCAGGCGTCCGCGGGCCTTTGAGTCTCCCGCTTTCTATTTCATCTATTTCTTTTTTGTAGTCCCAGAAACAGTATTTTGTTATTTCTTTCAGACCCTTACTTGTAGCAAATCTTAGATAGTCAATGAAACTGTGACACTAGATCTTGGGTAGTTGTTGAGGAGATTCTATTGGCGATGTTTAAAGGCCTGAAATTTTATACGTTCTGCTCATTTAATTATAATGTTATTAACTGTTGATTTTAATTTGCTTTGATTTTGAGTGGAATAGCAGTTAATGATTCGGTTAATTGGCTTGCCTAGCTTTCACTAGTAGGCGCCATCACGGCTCCCGAGGGTGGGAATTCCGGGTCGTGATAGGTTGGTATCAGAGCTCTAGGTTTACGTGGGTCTCACAGTTCACAGACAAGCTTAGTAGAGTCTGAGCGATCGGTACGGAGACGTCTGTATTTATCCCCTAGAGGCTATAGAGTTAGGAAAAACTTCACATTTGTTCTTTCTTATCGTGCGGTTTTGTTTCTTAATGTTAATTGAATTCCTATTATGTTCCTCGCAGATGGCGAGAACATGCGCTTCCTCTTCCACCGCTCAGCAGCCCGAACCCCCAGCGACAGCTCCTACACGGGGCAGAGGGCGAGGCCGAGGTCGTGCTAGGGGTCGAGGCAGGGGCAGGACTCAGCCTCTTGCAGCAGCACCTGTGGCGGAACCTCAGGTTGATCTTGACGAGGGGGTTCCGGCCCCAACAGCTCCTGTGGACCCAGCTCAGGTCCCAGAGGGGTTTATTGCTACCCCAGTTCTTTAGGACGCTTTGGTCCGGTTGGTGGGCCTCATGGAGAATGTTACCCGAGCAGGCTTACTTCCTATAGCACCAGCCACTCCTCAGTACGGAGAAGGGGCTCAGACTCCTCCTACTCGTACTCCGAAGCAAGTAACTCCCCAGGTTCAGGTTCCAGCGGTTCAGCAAGTTGTGGCAGTTCAGCGGGGTACCATAGCTCAGACCGGCAATGGGGCAGCTATGTCTGCCGATGCTTTGTGGAGACTGGACAGATTCACCAAACTATTCACTACCACTTTCAACGGTGCTTCTACGGAGGATCCCCAGGACTTCTTATACAGCTGCCACGAGGTTCTTAGGAACATGGGTATTGTTGAGACCAATGGGGTAGATTTTGCTGCATTCCGCCTGTCCGGATCCGCCAAGACTTGGTGGAGGGATTATTGCCTAACTAGGCTAGCCAGTTCACCATTTCTGACTTGGGAACATTTTACAGAGTTGTTTCTGGAGAAGTTTCTCCCCGTTACTCAAAGAGAGGCCTATAGGAGACAGTTTGAGCGTCTTCAACAAGGATCCATGACAGTTACCCAGTATGAGTCCAGGTTCATCGATTTGGCTCGGCATGCTCTCATCATACTTCCTACAGAGAGGGAGAGGGTTAGGAGATTTATTGACGGTCTCATCCAGCCGATTCGCCTTCAGATGGCTTGGGAGACTGGGAGTGAGATTACCTTCCAGGAGGCGGTCAATGTGGCCCGCAGAGTCGAGATGGTTCTGTCACATGGGGGTGGTCATGGATCGGATAAGAGACCTCATCACTCCGGCAGATTCATTGGTGCTTCGTCTGGAAGCAGGGATTCATATGGTAGAGGCCATCCTCCTAGGCCTTTTCAGTCAGCTCTTTAGGTTTCTCACAGTGCTTCAGGTAACCGTGGTTTGCAAGTACAGCATCTTGATCAGCAGTACATCAGTGCACCACCGCTTTAGAGTTTCCAGCATCGACAGCCGAGGGCTTGTTTTACTTGTGGCGACCCGAGGCACATTGCTAGATATTGTCCTCAGGTTTCGAGCAGTTCTCCGCATCAGGGTTCTCGTGCTGTGTTACAGGCACCAAATATTCCGCAGCTAGCTAGAGGTGGGGGCAGAGGTGCTAGAGGTAGAGGTAGAGGTGCTGGAGGTGGAGCTCAGGTCGGCAGATGTGGGGGCCAGCCAGCAGCAGGCCGTCCAAGAGATGTGGCTCAGGGTGGTGGGGGTCAGCCCCGATGTTATGCTTTCCCAGCCCGGCCCGAGGCAGAGGCTTCAGATGCAGTGATTATAGGTAAGGTTCTGGTTTGTGACAACGATGCTTCAGCCTTATTTGATCCAAGGTCTACCTACTCGTATGTCTCATCTTATTTTGCACCATACCTGGCCATGCCTAGTGGCTCGTTAAATGTTCCTGTTTATGTGTCTACTCCGGTGAGTGATTCCATTGTGGTAGATCGAGTCCATCGTTCCTGTGTGGTAGCGATTGGGGGTTTTGAGACCCGTGTAGACTTATTACTTTTGGATATGGTTAATTTTGATATCATATTAGGGATGGACTGGCTATCACTTTACCACGCCATCCTGGACTGCCATGCAAGACTGTGACCTTAGCTTTACCGAGTATGCCCCGTTTAGAGTGGAAAGGGACTCCTGGTCATTCCACCCGTAATATTATCTCTTATGTCAAGGCTCGACGTATGGTCGAGAAGGGGTGTTTGGCTTATCTGGCTCATGTTCGTGATTCCAGTGCCGAGGTCCTCTCTATTGAGTCTGTGCCCGTGGTCCGTGAGTTTCCCGAGGTTTTCCCCTCTGACCTGCCGGGGATGCCCCCCAACAGGGATATTGACTATTGCATTGATGTGGCTCCGGGCACTCAACCCATTTCTATTCCGTCGTATCTCATGGCCCCGCCAGAGTTAAAAGAATTTAAAGAGCAGTTGCAAGACTTGCTCGAGAAGGGTTTCATTAGACCTAGTGTTTCACTTTGGGGTGCGCCCGTGCTGTTTGTTAAAAAGAAGGACGGGTCAATGAGAATGTGCATCGATTACGGATAGTTGAACAAAGTTACAATAAAAAATAAGTACCTATTGCCGAGGATCGATGATTTGTTTGATCAGCTCCAGGGTGCCAGGGTATTTTCAAAGATTGATTTGAGGTCTGGTTACCATCAGTTGAAGATTAGGGCATCCGATGTCACTAAGACAGCTTTCCGCACTTGGTACGGGCATTATGAATTCCTAGTTATGTCCATCGGGTTGACAAATGCCCCAGCAGCTTTAATGGACTTGATGAACCGAGTGTTCAGGCCTTACCTGGATTCGTTTGTGATAGTTTTCATCGACGACATCCTGGTATATTCCCCCAGCCAAGAGGAGCACGCGCAGCATCTCAGAGTGGTTCTTCAGACTCTGAGAGATAGTCGGTTGTATGCTAAATTTTCAAAGTGTGAATTCTGGCTGAGTTCGGTTACCTTTTTGGGTCATATTGTATCGGCAGAGGGTATTCAGATTGATCCGGAAAAGATTGAGGCAGTCAAGAACTGGCCTAGGCCGGCATCAGTCACAGAGATTCGGAGTTTCTTGGGACTGGCAGGCTACTATCGTCGGTTCGTGGAGGGGTTTTCATCGATTGCAGCCCCGATGAACAAGTTGAGTCAGAAAGGTGTCCAGTTCCAGTGGTCGGAAGAGTGTGAGGCGGGCTTTCAGAAGCTCAAGACAGCTCTGACCACGGCACCAGTGTTAGTTTTGCCCACAGGCTCAGGGCCTTACACGGTTTATTGTGATGCCTCTCGTATTGGGATTGGTGCAGTGCTAATGCAAGAGGGCAAGGTCATTGCCTATGCTTCGAGACAATTGAAGATTCATGAGAAAAACTATCTGGTGCATGATTTAGAATTGGCAGCCATAATTCACGCCTTGAAGATTTGGAGGCACTACTTATATGGCGTGCCGTGTGAAGTGTTCACGGATCATAAGAGTCTTCAATATCTGTTCAAGCAAAAGGAGCTAAACTTGAGACAGAGGAGGTAGTTGGAATTGTTAAAGGACTATGATGTCACTATCTTATACCACCCGGGAAAGACCAACGTGGTGGCCGACGCCTTGAGTAGAAAATCGGCCAGTATGGGTAGTCTTGCTTATATTCCGGTCGATGAGAGACCCATTTCTTTGGACGTTCAGACGTTGGCCAATCGATTAGTGAGATTGGACATTTCTGAACCTAATCGGGTATTAGCTTACACGGTCGCTCATTCTTCATTGTTAGACCGAATACGTGACCGACAGTTTGATGATCCCCATTTGTGTGTCCTTAAGGACACGGTACAGCGAGGAGGTGCCAAGAAGGTCACCATAGGTGATGATGGGATTTTGAGATTACAGGGTCGAGTTTGTGTGCCCGATGTAGAGGGACTTCGGGAGTTGATTTTGAAAGAGGCCCATAGGTCCAGGTACTCTATTCATCCGGGCACCGCAAAGATGTATCAGGATTTGCGACAACATTATTGGTGTCGTAGAATGAAGAAGGATATAGTTGCATACGTGGCTCGGTGTTTGAATTGCCAGCAGGTTAAGTGTGAGCATCAGAGGCCTGGTGGACTATTTCAGAGGATTGAGCTTCCCGAGTGGAAGTGGGAGCGGATCACTATGGACTTTGTTGTTGGACTCCCACGGACTTTGAAGAAGTTCGATGCTATATAGGTGACTGTGGATCGGCTGACCAAGTCCGCGCATTTCATTCCTGTGTGTACTACCTATTCTTCAGAACGGTTGGCAAGGATTTATATCCGAGAGGTTGTTCGGCTGCATGGTGTTCCAGTTTCTATCATTTCTGATAGAGGTATTCAGTTCACCTCGCTGTTTTGGAAGGCCGTGCAGAGGGAGTTGGGTACTCAGGTGGAATTGAGCACATCATTTCATCCTCAGATGAATGGGCAGTCCAAACGTACCATTCAGATCCTGGAGGACATGTTGCGTGCATGTGCTATTGATTTCAGAGGTTCATGGGATGAATTTCTGCCTCTCGCAGAGTTCGCTTATAACAACAACTATCAGTCAAGTATTCAAATGGCTCCGTATGAGGCTCTGTATGGGAGACGGTGTAGATCTCCGGTCGGTTGGTTCGAGCCCGGCGAAGCTAGGCTATTGGGGACTGACTTAGTTCGGGATGCTCTAGAAAAGGTGAAGGTAATCCAGGAGAGGCTCCGTACAGCACAGTCGAGGCAAAAGAGTTATGCCGATAGAAAGGTTCGAGATTCGTCCTACATGGTTAGTGAGAAGGTCTTGTTGAAGGTTTCGCCCATGAAAGGCGTTATGAGATTCGGGAAGAAAGGAAAATTGAGCCCTCGGTTCATTGGGCCTTTTGAGGTGCTTCGGAGAGTTGGGGAGGTGGCTTATGAGCTAGACTTGCCACCCAGTCTGTCGAGTGTACACCCAGTATTTCATGTTTCTATGCTCCGGAAGTATATTGGAGACCCGTCTCATATTTTGGACTTCAGCACGATTCATTTGGATGATGTTTTGACCTATGAGGTGGAGCCAGTGGCGATTTTGGATCGTCAGGTTCGGAAGTTGAGGTCCAGGGAGATAGCTTCAGTGAAAGTTCAGTGGAGAGGTCGGTCCGTGGAAGAGGCTACCTGGAAAACCGAGCAAGAGATGCGGAGCAGATATCCTCACCTATTTGAAACTTCAGGTATGCTTCTTTGACTCATTCGAGGACGAACGTTTGTTTAAGAGGGGGAGAATGTGATGACCCGGCCAGTCGTCTCGTGGGTTACCACTCCGACTTCCCCATTTTCTGTCTCATTATATCTTGTTATCTGTGTTTTATGTAATCAAGTTCAGTAGTTGAGTACGGAGTGAAATTGGTAAGAAATGAGACATTTAGTTCCTTTCAAGAAGGGTTAAATCGGAAAAGTCAACCTGATGTTGACCTATGAGTTAGGAGGCTCGGATGTGAATTCTGATGATTCGATTAGTTTTGGGAGATGATTTATGACTTAGGAGTGAAATCGGAATTTGTTTTGGAGGTCCCGAGTAGAATTAGGCTTGAATTGGTGAAGTTAGAATTTTGGCGATTTCCGGTTGATATAGACGAGATTTTGATCCGAGGGTCGGAATGGAATTCCGAAAGTTGCTGTAGCTTCGATATGTGATTTATGACTTGTGTGTAAAATTTCAGGTCATTCGGACGTGGTTTGATTGGGGTTGGATTAAAATAGCGATTTAGAAGATGTTGAAATCCTTAGGCTTGAATCCAACGGGAATCTGGTGTTGAGAGGTTGTTTTGAGCGTTTCGATGGTTGGAACAAGTTTGAATAATGTTATGGGATATGTTGGCATGTTTGGTTGAGTTTCCGGAGGGCCTCGAATGGATTTTGGATGGTTGATGGAGTTTAACGTTGGCATTTCAAGAATGTGTCGATGTTGTCTCTTCAAGAATAAGTGGTATAAAATTATGCAAATGGGATCCAAATTCAGTTTTAATTGAAGCATTAGATACGTATCGAAATTTCGGAGTCATAGAAAAAAGAATCGTCCAATTCAGACATCCTATGAGAAAGTTATGCCTATTTTCGTGTCAGGGAAAAAATCTGCAGACATGTCAAATTTGCGATCGCAAATTGACCGCAAATTCGACATGCGAACCGCGAAATTGACATAGAAACTGCAAACTGAGGCAGAATATGGGGCGAGGTTCGCGATCTCTGCAACCAAAAATGCCTGACAGGGGTGTTTTAACTCGATTTTTGATACTTTTTAAGTAGAACTCAGTGCCCATTTTGTTCTACAAGACCCATTTTCGTTACCCACGAAGAGGAACACCTCCAAACACCCTAGAATCACAACAAACCAACTTCAAAACCATATCCAAAGGAGATTATCTTGTGTAGATTCTTAAAGAAGGGGATTTGACCATTCTAAACACATTTGGAGCTAGAGAGCTTGGATTAACGCAAGTCTTGAAGAAATTCTTGGAGGGATTTCAAGGGAAACATCAGGGTAAGTGTTCCTAACTCAATTTTGGAGGAACTACCTCAGTTTATCACTATTTTTTTAGCAATTAATTGGTAATTTAAGTTGGAAAAATTGTGGAAAACCCATAAGTTTAGATTTAGGATTTGGAGATCGATCCGATGTCGGAATTCAATAATTTTTGTATGGTTAAACTCGTATCGGAATGGGTTATCACATTTTGTGGGTTTTGTACGATTACGAGAAGTGGGCCCCACTAGCAATTTTGAGTTAAATTTTGGATTTTTATCCGAAAAATTTGTAAATTCATATGGAATTAGTTTCTACTATGTGTATTGAGTGTATTAAATTATTTATGACTAGATTTGAAGCCTTCGGACACAAAGCTTCAAGGCAAAGGTTTGTCGGAACCTTGAATTCAGTTGCAAAGCGAGGTAAATGTTCGTCCTAACCTTAGCTTGAGGGATTAGAAGTCGTGTTCTAATTGTTAAATTGTTACTTTAAGTACGACGTATAGGCATGGTGACGAGTACCTCTACGTTGGTGTCAAGCATGACCGTGGGTCGTATATGGATGATTGTTTTGATGTTATTGTTCTCTTGTTGAGAAATTATGATGTTGTTTTGTTTCCTTACTGAAATTCTTGTGATTTGTGTGATGACTATTGAAATGGGAGCGGGTGGTACGCCTACCACAAAATGTAAGGAAATGGGGTCGAGTTGCACGCCTGCAACAAGATGGAAACCGAAAGTGAAAACTGTCTGTATCTCTTTTACTTGTGTTAGAAATTAATTGTAGTTTTCCCTTATATTTCTTTGATGATTTGTTTTATCCGTTACTCCGAAACATGTTTCCCTTCCCCATTGTTGATTGTTTATTTGCTTCTATCTTTCTGCTTTGGATGTGTATGCGTGTGTGTATATATATATATATAACTGCACAGGTTTATCTGAAGTCTGGTCCTAGCCTCGTCACTACCTCGCCGGGGTTAGGCCAGGCACTTACCAGCACATGGGGTCGGTTGTGCTGATACTAAACTCTGCACTCTTTTGTGCAGATCCCAGTACCGCAGGTTTTCGACTGTAAGGAGCTTCCAGCTTCTGATTATCAGGTGACCCAAGGTAATCCTGCAGGCGTCCGCGGACCTTGGAGTCTCCCGCTTTCTATTTCATCTGTTTCTTTTTTGTAGTCC
The DNA here is from genome assembly GCA_002018475.1 of Nicotiana obtusifolia. Classification (NCBI taxonomy): domain Eukaryota; kingdom Viridiplantae; phylum Streptophyta; class Magnoliopsida; order Solanales; family Solanaceae; genus Nicotiana; species Nicotiana obtusifolia. The sequence goes on along the minus strand of MCJB01010853.1, from coordinate 86,356 downwards.
CAGACACAGTATTTTGTTATTTCTTTCAGACCCTTACTTGTAGTAAATCTTAGACAGTCTGTGAAATTGTGACACTACATCTTGGGTAGTTGTTGAGGAGATTGTATTGGCGATGTTTAAAGGCCTGAAATTTTATACGTTCTGCTCATTTAATTATAATGTTATTAACTGTTGATTTTAATTTGCTTTGATTTTGAGTGGAATAGCAGTTAGTGATTCGGTTAATTGGCTTGTCTAGCTTTCACTAGTAGGCGCCATCACGGCTCCCGAGGGTGGGAATTCCGGGTCGTGACACAAGACCTGGTGTCACAAGTGTATGAGCAACTATAGAATATACAGAACTCTAACTACTATCTGAAATAAAGTAGATATAATATAAATACAAAAGAGGGACTCTAGGGCCGCTGAACAGCTCAAGAAGCAGATCACCACTACGCCTCGAGATATGGAGGATGCGCGCAGGTATGACTACCAAATGCACCTGCCTCAAATGCTACATAATAAGTGCAGAAGTGTAGCTTGAGTACATAAACAACATGTACCCAGTAAGTATCTAGTCTAACCTCAAAGAACTAGTGATGAGGGGTCGACATCGACACTTACTTTGGGCTAACAATATAAATACAGAAATTATAAGTAAGCAAGGGTTATAAAAATAATAATAATAACTCAATAACAAGCAAGAATGAAAAATTCTTTCACAATTAGTAATTTCAAAGTCAATTCATGTCATTAATAATTATAACCTCAAAAGCCATAAAATAACACCAAGTATAATCAGGTTCCGAGTATTATTAAGCACGATTTATGCCGAGGTCGTATGGTCCGATCCAGAATAATGCGTACACTGCCGAGGGTCGTGCGACACGAACCATAGATGCATCTATTGTACTTCCGAGGCGTTTAGCCCGCTCCACAATAAGAGAGGATACTATATGAACATCCGATTTAAAAATTATTACAAGGCTAATACACAACGAAGCACAATTTCTATTAACGGTCAAGTAACCCGCCTAAACTCAACTAAGTGAAATTCGGTCTTTTACAATCCCTTTATCAAGTTCCAATATCATTTGGTCACTTTTATTAACAAGTAGGGTGCAAACATTACAAGTATTTCATGATTTGGGTCCTAAACTACTAGGACATAAGCATAATTAGTAGCTACGTACGGACTCTCGTCACCTCGTGCGTACGTAGCCCCCACGCTTAGAAGGAAATATTTATTTAAATAACCTATGGGGTAAATTCCCTCATACAAGGTTAGGCAGGAGACTTACCTCGTCTCAAAGCTCACTTTCCGGTCACAATTTCATTCAAAAGCCTCAACTCGGTGCCAAACAATCCGAAACTAGTTAAATATTATATAATTTAATTAATACATGCTCAATAATTCATAATTTAACTAGTAGAATAATTACCCAACCCCAATTGGAAGATTCCCAAAAATCACCCTCGGGCCCACATGCCCGGATTCTGGAAACCCCTCTCTAAGAAGCTCCAAAATTCTACCCACAATCTATGTATCTAGGTGGAAACCCCTCTCCAAGAAGCTCCAAAATCGGGCAAGGAATGAAAAATGTGAAAAAAAAATGGCCTAAGTCTCGCTTTAAAACATTCTATCCAGGTCTGTGCCTTCAACGTGATCGCGGTCAAGCCCCGTGATCGCGAACGCAAAACTGAAGAACCCAAAAAATTTCCTCTTCGCGATCGCGAGAGGACACTCGCAAACGCGTAAGGCAACTCGGTTGCCAAAGTGCCTGGCCCTCGACTCTACGCGAACGTGATAGTTCTCCCGCGAACGTGAAGACCACTGGCCCCAAGCCTCCACGAACGCGGCCTTGACTTTGCCAACGCGAAGCACAAAACTTACCCCAGTCCAATTCCTTCATTGCACACGCGAGGGTCCGTTAGCGTTCACAAAGAAGAAAACCAGAACTGGAAAATCTAGTGTTTTCAACTTAGCTCCGGGTGGTCTAAAACACACCCGAGCCACTCAGGACCCCATCCAAATGCACCAAAAAGTCCATAAATATAACACGGACCTACTCGAACTCTCGTAATGCGTAAAACAACAAGAAAACTAAGAATCACACCCCAAAACCAAATTGAATCAAAGTATGAACTTCACGCTTACAATTAGCTCTGAACACGCCAAATCATACTTAGACTACTCGGCGTGATCCCAAATTTGCATGCATGCCTTAAATCACGATATGGAACTATTTCCAGGCTCGAAATCCCAAACGGACCTCGATAACACAAAATCCCACTGCAAACCAAATTTAAAGAACTCTAAAACCTTCAATGTGCCAACATTCACTATTAAGCATCGAAACACTCCCAAGGTCATCCAAAACACGATTCGAACATACACCCAACTCAAAAATCATCATACGAACCTATTGGGACCGTCAAATCCCAATTCTGAGGTTGTTTACTAGAAATGTTTACCAAAGTCAAACTTAACCCTTTAAAGCAAATTTCAAGGAACTAAGTATACCGATTTCAACCCGAACCCTTCCAAACCCAAGCCAACCATCCCCACATGTCATAAAACAGTTAAAGAACATACGGGTAGTCTTATATAGGGGAAAGGGGATCTAGAAAGCAAAACAACCGGTCGGGTCGTTACATTCTCCACATCTTAAATAAATGTTCGTTCTCGAATGGGTCTAGAATCATACCTGGAGTGCCAAATAAGGTGGACATCTGCTCTGCATGTCCTCCTCGGCCTCCCAAGTCGCCTCCTCGACTAGTTTGGCCCCTCCACTGAACCTTTACCGCAGAAACCTTCTTGGACCTCAACTGGCAAACCTGCCTAACAATAATGGCAACTGGCTCCTCCTCATAACCCAGGCTCTCATCTAGCTGAGCCATGCTAATGTCTAACGCATATGGCATGTCGGCATGATACGTCCAGAGCATAGACACGTGGAAAACTAGATGAACTCCCGATAGACTAGGAGGCAAAGCAAGCTCAGAAGCAGCCTCCCAACTCATCTCATCACCTCAAATGGACCTATAAACCTTGGGCTCAACTTGTCCTTCTTCCCGAACCTCATGATTCCCTTCATCGGCGAGACCTTCAAGAGAACCTTCCCACCCACCATAAATGATAAATCAAGCGCCTTCTGATGCGCATAACTCTTTTGTTTGTACTGTGCTGTGCAAAGTCGCTTATGAATCAACTTTACCTTTTCCAAGACATCCTTCGCCAAATCAGTACCACATAACTTAGCCTCGCCGAGCTTAAACCACCCGATGGGCGAAGGAAATTGCCGACCATATAAAGCCTCAAATGGAGCCATCTCGAACCTGAACTAATAATTGTTGTTGTATGCAAACTCGGCTAAAAGCCATAATTGACCACTTCCCTTTGAAGTCAATCATGCATGCTCCGAGCATATCCTCCAAGATCCGAGCTGTCCGCTTTGACTGCCCGTCGGTCTGTGGATGAAAAGCTGTGCTGAGCTTTACCTGGGTCCCAAGCTTACTTTGTACTGCTCTCCACAAATGTTAAGTAAATCAAGGGCCTCTGTCTGAAATGATGGAAATGGGCACACCATGCAAACAAACGATCTCCTGAATGTAATTTGTGCCAACCTCTCTGAAGAATATATAGTCACAACACGAATGAATTGTGTCGACTTGGTCAACCTATCGACTATGACTCAAACTGCATCAAACTTCCGCAAGGTAAATGGCAACTCAACTACGAAGTCCATAGTTCTGTGCTTCCATTTCCATTAAGGTATAACCATCTGCTGAAGTAGGCCACCTAACCTCTGATGCTCATACTTAACCTGCTGGCAATTTAGGCGCCACATACTCAACTATGTCTTTCTTCATCCGCCACCACTAATAATGCTGCCTCAGGTTGCGATACATCATTGTAGCACCTGGATGAATAGAATACCGAGAACTATGTGCCTCCTCTAGGATCTTCTCCCTTGAGCCATCAACATTATGAACACATAGGCGAACCTGGAGTCGCAGAACACCATCCTCACCGATAGGAACCTCTTTGGCACCACTCTGAAGTACCATCTCATTATACTGACGAGCCTTGACCTGCTCAAATAGTGAAGACTAGGCAACCCCATATGCAATAACTCGGCTGGGCTCTAAAATATCCAACCTCACAAGTCTGTTAGGCAAGGACTGAACATCCAAAGCTAGGGGCCACTCTTTTGTTGAAATGAATGCAAACTACCCATGTCTTTCTGCTCAAGGCATCCGCAAATACATTTGTTGCCTGGATATAATGGGTGGTAATATCATAATCTTTTAGTAACTCAAGCCACTTGCACTGCCTTAAATTGAGATCCCTCTACTTGAACAAATGTCGCAAGCTGCGATGATCGGTGTAAACCTCACAGGACACCCCATAAAGATAATGCCTCAATATCTTAAGAGCATGAACAATCGCGGCCAACTCCAAATAATGTACAGGGTAATTCTTCTCATAGGGCTTCAGCTGACGTGAAGTATATGCAATAACTCACCACTCCTGCATCAACACACAACCCAAACTAACGCGTGAAGAGTCAGAATATACAGTATACATTCTTGGACTGGAAGGCAACACTAACACTGGTGCTGAAGTCAATGCGGTCTTGAGCATCTAAAAGCTCACCTCACAATCATCGGACCATCGGAACTGAGCACCCTTCTCGGTCAATCTAGTCAAAGGTGCTGCGATAGATGAGAAGCGCTCCACAAACTAGAGATAATAACCTGCTAACCCCAAGAAGCTCCTGATCTCAGTCGTAGCAGGACAAGGAGAACTTTGAACTGGCTTGATCTTCTTGGGATCTACCTTAATACCCTCTCCTGATACAACATGCCCCAAGAATGCTATAGAATCTACCCAAAACTCACACTTGGAGAACTTAGCATATAGCTTATCTTCCAGCAAGATCTGAAGCACCACTCTCAAATGCTGCTTGTGCTCCTCCATGCTACATGAGTAGATCAAAATGTCATCAACGAAGACAACGACAAACGAATCAATGTATGGCATGAACACCCGATTTATAAAATCCATAAATGTCGTCGGGGCGTTAGTCAAACCGAAGGACATCACTAGAAACTAATAATGGGCATATCTAGTCAGGAAACCGTATGTGGAACATCAGAATCCCGAATCTTCAACTAATAGTACCCCGATCTCAAGTCGATCTTAGAGAACACCCTGGCACCCTGCAACTGGTCAAATAAATCATCAATACGCGGCAACGGGTACCTGTTCTTAATGGTAACATTGTTAAACTGGCGGTAATCAATACACATCCATATTGTCCTATATTTCTTCTTCACAAATAACACCAGTGCACCCCAAAGCGACGCACTCGGTCTGAAAAAGCCCTTCGCTACAACTCCTCTAGCTATTCCTCTAATTCCTTCAACTCTTTCGGAGCCATGTGGTATGGTGGAATATAGATACGCTTGGTAATTAGAGATAAAGAAATGCATAAATCGATAACACGATCTGGTGGCATACTTGGAAGATCAGAAGGAAACACATCTGAGAACTCCCAGACCATGGGCACTGAATCAATGTCCGGAATCTCTGCGGTAGTATCTCGAACATAAGCTAGATAATCAAAATAACCCTTCTCGACTATGTGTCCAGCCTTCAGAAAAGAGATAACCCAACTAGATGCACTAATGGACGAACCCTTCCACTCCAATCTAGGCAACTCTGGCATCACCAAGGTAACAGTCTTGGCATGGCAATCAAGGATGGCATGATATGGAGACAACCAGCCCATGCCTAGAATGACCTCAAAGTCGACCATGTCGAGCAATAGAAGATCCGCTTTAGTCTCATAACCACATAATATGGCAATGTAGGACCGGTAGATTTGATCCACAACAACATAATCGCCTACAGGAGTGAACTCATGAACAGGAGTACCCCAGGACACACAAGGAACGCCCAGGAAATTAGCAAACAGAGATGAAATCTATGAATATGTAGACCTTGAATCAAATAGTACTAAAGCATCCCTACCACAAACATAAATAATACATGTGATCATGGCATATGAGGCCATTGCATATGGTCTGGCCGAAAAAACATAGAACCTAGCTGGAGCGCCACCTGACTGGCCTCGGCCCCTACCCACCTTTCTTCCACCTTTAGGTGGCCGGACGACTGGTATGGCAGCTGGTGGTATAATCATAGGTTGCTGACCCTGCTGCACTGCCTTTGCCCTAAAGCGTGGGGCAGAATCCCCGCACCTGACTAAGATCCCGCACTCGAAACAACCTGTCGGTACGGCGGGCTGCTGGCCTGAGGTCTAACCCCAATGGCCTGAATACCCATTGGAGGAACCCTGAATAGCTGGTGGGTGATAGGAACTCTCTGGCATGGTGCTAAAATAAATTCATATCGGAGCACCCCGAGGAGGCGGAAGTGCTGGATATGTTGTCTTGCTAGTCTGACCCCTCACAAACTGACCTCTGCCCGCAGCCGGGGCATCTCTGAACTCTCAAGAATATCGAAACTGTTTATCTCTCATCACCTGCTTGTGGCTGCACTGAAGTACACCCTCGATCCTCTGAGCTATCTCCATAATTAGCTCGTAAGAAGTCCCCATCTCAACCTCTCGTGCCATAGTGGCTTGAATTCCAGTGTGCAAACCTGCAACAAACCTCTGCACTCTCTCTGCACCGGTAGGAAGTATCTTATGTACATGGCGAGGCAACTCAGAAAATCTCGCCTCATAGTCTTACAAACATCCGGGCTTGCTGGAGTTGCTCGAACTGAAACCGCAACTCTTCCCTCTGAAAGGGCAGAATGTACCTATCCAGAAAAATATAGGTGAATCAGTCCCAAGTCATGGGAGGAGAATCCGCTGGTCAGCTGAGGAGACATGACGGCCACCACCTACGAGCCATGCCCTCTAGCTGGAAGGTGGTAATGTCCACCCCATGGGACTCCAATATGCTTATGTTATGCAGTTTGTCCCTCCACCGACCAATAAAGTCTTGAGGGTCCTCATGTCGCTCACCTCTGATGATTGGAGGATGAAGCCTGGTCTATTTGTCCAATAACTTCTGCGTTTCACCTGCCGTAGGTGGTCTGGGCTCAGGCATAGTTTATGCAACTAGCTGTGCTCCGCCCACGGGTAGTGTGCCTCGAGTTCTGATATACGACAGTTGCATGGCCTGGAGCCTGAGCTGTAGGGGTTTGTGCTCCCCCTCCCGCCTGAGTTGTGGCTGGGTCCACTGGAAATAAACCAGTCTGAGTGGTAGTATCCATGAACCGTAGCATACGGCTGATGACCTCCTGGAATCCCAGTGCAGACGTGAAATCCACCGGGGTTGGCTCTGCCGCAGGCACCTCACCCTGCTCCGTCATAATAGGATCCTCAAATTAATCCACTGGTGGTGTAACTAGAGCAACTCTAGGATGCCCTTATCCTCTACTACGGGCTGGAGCCCTCCCCTAGCCTCGGCCTCGGCCTCTGCCTCTAGCAACGGGGGGAGCAGCTCCTCCATGGTCTGGAACATCCGCTACGCGTGTTCTCACCATCTGTGACAGAATAAGAGAAAGATACTTATCACATACTCTGCACGATAGGAGATGATGAAAGAGTAGTTTCATGAAACCCTATAGCCTCTCGCAGATAAGTACGGACGTCTCCGCACCGATCCGCAAGACTCTATTAGGCCTGCTCAAAACTTGTGAGACCAACGTCAAACCAGTGCTCTGATACGATGTTGTCACGATCCAATTTCTCCTATGGGCCGTGATGGCGCCCAAAGTTACCGCTAGGCAAGCGAACAGTGAATCAAACATGAGATTTCCATTTTTAATAAATATCAAAGTAGTTTAAATTCCATTTGTTAAGAAAATAATGAGCATAAAATTTAATAATAAAAAACAAAGACTAATAAGGAAACGAATGCAGTGAAATGATTATTCCAAAACTGTAAAGTCTACTAGTAAGTGTACCAAGACCTAGTGTCACAAGTGTATGAGCAACTAGTAGAATATACAAAACTCTAACTACTGCCTGAAATAAAGTAGACAGAATAAAAATACAAAAGAGAGACTATAGGGGCTGTGGAACGGCTCAGTAAGCAGCTCACCACTAGGCCTCGGGATATCGGGGATGCGTTATGGTATGACTGCCAGATGCACCTGTCTCAGATCCTGCACGATTAGTGTAGAAGTGTAGTGTTAGTACATAAACAACATGTACCCAGTAAGTATCTAGTGTAACCTCGAAGAAGTAGTGACGAGGGGGCAACATCGACACTTACTATGGGCTAACAATATAAATACATAAATTCTAAGTAAGCATGGGTATTGTAAATAGTAATAATAACTCAATAACAAGCATGAATGAATAATTCTTTCACAATTAGTAATTTCTCAGTCAATTCCTGTCATTAATAATCATAACCTCATAAGCCATAAATTAACATCAAGTTTAATTAAGCTTCGAGTATTTACCACGATTTATGCCGAGGTCGTACGGCTCGGCCCACTCCACTAGAAGAGAGGATACTTTATGAACATCCGATTTAAAAGTTATTACAAGGCTAATACACGATGAAACACAATTTCTATAAACTCAACTAAGTGAAATTCGATCTTTTACACTTCCTTTATCAAGTTCCAGTATAATTTAGGCACCTTAATTAACAAATAGGGTGCAAACATTACAAGTATTTCATGATTTATGTCCTAAACTACCCGGACATAAGCATAATTAGTAACTACATACGCATTCTTGTCACCTTGTAGGTACGTAGCCCCCACAATTAGAAGCAAATAACAATTTAAATCACCTATGAGGTAAATTCCCTCTTGCAAGGTTAGGCAAGAGACTTACCTCGTCTCAAACTCACTTTCCGGCCGTAATTTCATTCAAAAGCCTTAACTCGGTGCCGAACAAGTTAGTTAAATATTATAAAATTTAATTAATACATGTTAAATAGTTCATAATTTAACTATTAGAATAATTACCCAACCCCAATTGGAAGATTCCAAAAAATCACCCGCGGGCCCACGTGCCCGGATTCTAGAAATTTTTGAATATAAATTTTACCCATAACCTCACGAACTCAAATACATAATTTTCACCCAATTCCATAAATATTTTCGTAGTTAAATCCCATTTTTATCAAAACTTAGGTTTTTCTAATTTTCAAAATTTTACATGTTGAAATCTACCCATAATCTATGTATTAAACACACACTGGGTAGGAATTACTTACCTTCAATATCTTGGTGGAAACCCCTCTCCAAAAAGCTCCAAAATCAGACAAGGAATGAAAAATGAAAAAAATGGCCTAACTCCCACTTTAAAACATTATGCCCAGGTGTGTGCCTTCATCGCGATCGCGGTGAAGCCCTCGCGATCGAGAAGGCAAAACTGAAGAACCTAGAAAAACTCCTCTACGCGATTGCGAGAGGACACTCACGAATTTGATGCGCTGTGCCGCCTCCTTATCGTGAATGCGTGCCCTCACTCGCGAACACGTAAGGTAACTATGTCGCCAAGGCCCAAGCCCTCGACTCTACGCGAACGCGATAGGTCTCCCGCGAACGCGATGACCACTAGCCCCAAGCCTCTGCGAACATGGCCTTGACATTGCGAACCCGAAGCACAAAACCCCACCCAGCCAAATTCCTTCATCGCGAACATGAGGGTCCTTCCGCATAAGTGAAGAAGGAAACTAGAACTAGAAAATCCGGTGCTTTCAACTTAGCTCCGGGTGGTCCGAAACACACCCGAGCCACACCAAATGCACCAACAAGTCCATAAACATAATACGGACCTATTCGAACTTTTGAAACGCCTAAAATAACAATGAAACTAATAATCACACCCCAAAATAAAACTGAATCAACTTATGAACTTCAAGTTTCCAATTCGCTCCGAATCCGCGGAGTCATACATACACTACTCGGAATGATCCCAAATTTTGTGTGCAAGTCTTTAATCACCATACGGAACTATTCCGAAGCTGGAAATCCTAAAAGACGTCGAAAACAGGAAATCCCACTTCAAACCAAATTTAAAGAACACTAAAACCTTCAATGTACCGACTTTCTTTATTAGGCACGGAAACACTCCCAGGTCATCCAAAATCAGATCCGAACATGCACCCAAGTTTGAAATTATTATAAGAGCCTATTGGGATCGTCAATTCCTGTTTAGAGGTCGTTTACCAGAAATGTTGACCCAAGTCAAACTTAACCCTTTAAAGCAAATTTTAAGGAACTAAGTGTAGCGATTTCAACTTGAAACCGTCCCTACAAATCATAAAATAGTTAAAGCACATACGGTGTGTCTTATTCAAGGGAACGGGGATCAAGAAATCAAAACGACCAGTCGGATCGTTACATAAGCCATAAATGAATGGAGCCGTGGAAGCCACCAACAAGAATATCATGAAGATATTAAGGAAGATGGTGGACAACTACAAACAATGGCATGAAAAGCTACTATTTGCCTTCCTGGGGTACCGCACCATGATCCGCACATCAACTAGAGCAACCCCTTATTTAGTGATACTACGGTGGTGAAGCTCTCATACCCACAGTGGTGGGGATTCCCTCCCAAAGAATCATACAGGAGGCCGAGCTCAGTGGTGCGGAATTGATACAGAGCCGGTATGAGAAATTAGCTCACATTGACGGTAAAGGATGAACGCAGTGTGCCATAGTCAACTCTACCAGAATAGAATTGCAGGGCTTTCAATAAGAAGGTTTGACAAAGGCAATTCGTACTGGGGAAATTGGTGTTGAAGCGCACCTTCCTGCATCTGGATGAAGCAACAGGAATGTTCTCACCAAACTAGCAAGGTCCTTACATGGTTCATCGAGTACTAACAGGAGGAATAGTCATACTTGCAGAGATGAATGGACAAATATGGCCAAAAACCTATCAACTCGGAAGCCGTCAAGAGATATTATGTTTGAGATCATATTTTCACTTTCTTTTTATGTAACATGAACTACGCTTGACCCGATTCCTGTTTAAGAGAGGATACATAGGCAGCCCTGTGTGTCGGTCACATTATAATAAAATCTTCAATCCCCTCTACAGTCAGGAACCGGAGCAAGATTTCGAGCATTCGTCTATCTCATTATGTCATGATTCGCCAAGAAAAGTATCGCTGGAAGCATACATTTAAACTGGGGCAGAATTTTGAGGTGGACCTCAAAATTTCGAGCTAAGAAGGTCGCAATGTCTCAAAGCATGTCACGTTATACGATTCGATCAAATTGTTTTCTTTTGTACAATATTTTAAAACAATTGCATTACTTACAAATGATTTACCATAAATGCATATTTTTGAATAACCGCATTTCTATAATAGCTCGATGGTACCTAAGGTGACTCGAATAAGGCGTCAAGACAGGAGCGGATACGAAATGAGGAATCAAGAGCACGAACCGACCTTCCCCCCAAAACTCACAATTTTTCTTTGGATGCAGGCATAACGGACATAACATTGATGAGCACGTTACAAATACATACAACAACACCACTATCTTCACACCGATAGAAGTCGCCAAGCACCAACTCGTCAAGCTAAGAACAACTTTGCTTCCTTATATTTAATCATTGCTTTTCTTTACACGAGGCTAAGCATTGTCACCATTATGCATAAGGCTAAATGATGCGTTTCTTCGCATAGGGCTAAGCAGTACCCTCATTACATTGCATGAGACTAAGTAGTGTCTCTATGACATTGCAGGAAACTAAGAATTGTCCCTGTTACATTGCATGAGATTAAGAATTGTCTCCATTACATTGCATGAGACTAAGCATTGTCTCCATCGCATTGCATAGGGCTAAGCATTATCCACATTTTATTGCATGAGACTAAGCATTATCTCCATCGCATTGTAAATAGCTAAGAACTGCCTTCAGTACATGCATAGGGCTAAGCACTGCCCTCATCATTACATAAGGCTAAACGCTGCCTTTCTGGGGTTTCCTAGGTTAGAGTGGAGATGTTCTATTAATCACACTCCTAGTAGAGCGATTTCATATTTGAAGGATCTACGGATGGTTGAGCAGCGGTGTTTGGCATATTTGGCATTCGTGAGAGATGTTTGTGCTGATATTCCTACTATGGAATCAGTCCCAGAAGTGAGGAAGTTCCCAGATGTGTTTCCTGGAGAGCTGTTTGGCATGCCACCCAACAAGGATATTGATTTTGGTATGGATTTGGTGTCGGGCACTCGGCCCATTTCTGTTCCACCATATCGCATGGCATTAGTGGAGTTGAAGGAGTTGAAGGAACAATTACATGAGTTGCTTAATAAGGATTTCATCAAGCCTAGTGTGTTACCTTGGGGTGCTCCGGTACTATTTGTGAAGAAGAAAGATGGTTCTATAAGGATGTGCATTGACTACAGGGTGTTAAAGAAGGTTACTATCAAGAAAAAGCACCCACTACTGCAAAAATGATTTGTATACTAGGTTCAGGGTGCTATGGTTTTCTCGATGATTGAATTGAGATCGAAGTTCCATGACTTGAAGATCTGGGCATCAATTATTCTGAAGATGGATTTTATGACCCGTTATAGTCACTATTAGTGTATGGTGATATCTTTTCAGCTGACCACTTGCGCAACAAGTTTTATTCACTTGATGAACAGCGTATTTCAGCCCCATCTTGATTCGTTCATCATAATATTCATTGATGATATGTTGGTGTATTCTCGCAGACAGGAGGATCGTGAGTAGCATTTTAGGGTCATGCTCCATACTTTGAGGGAGAAGAAGCTATATGCTAAATTCTCCTACTGCATGTATTGGTTGGACTCAGTGGCATTCTTGGGTGACGTGGTATCCAGTGAGGGGATTAAGGTTGATCAAAAAAAGATTTAGGCAATTCAGGGTTGTCAAGACTGTTTACTGCTCCTGAGATCCGCGGTTTCCTTGGATTTACTGGGTATTATCACCGTTTTGTATTAGGGTTTTCATCTATTGCAACCTTATTGACTTGACTGACACAGAAGGCTGTCCCATTCAGGTGGTCTAATGCGTTTGATGAGAGCTTTCAGAAGATTGAGACTAACTTGAATACATATCTAGTTCTGGTTTTGCCTTCGGGATTAGGTTCTTATGCAGTCTACTGTGATGCTTCACTGATGGGAATTGGTTGTGTGTTGATGCATGAGGGTACAGTGATTTGTTGTGCTTCACGTCAGTTGAAGCTCCACAAAAAGAACTACCCGTACGCCATTTGGAGTGAGCAGCCATCGTTCATGCGCTCAATATTTGAAGGCATTATATTTTACGGCGTGTCTTGTGAGGTCTTCACATATCACATGTGTCTGCTACACTTATTCAAGCAAAAGGATCTGAATTTGAGGAAAAGGAGGTGGTTAGAGCTAATAAAGGACTATGATATCACTTGGAGAAGGCCAACGCAGTAACCGACGCTTTGAGTAGGAAGGCTGAGAGCATGGGAAGTCCTGCTTATATTCTAGTTAGGGAGAGACTATTAGCATTGGATGTGAAGACTTTGGCCAATCGAGTCTTAAGGTTGGATATTTCGGAGTCCCCCGGGGTACTTGCTTGTGTTGTATCAGGGTCGTCCTTGTTTGAGCGCATCAAGGCGCATCAGTATGATGATTCCCACTTTCTTTTCCTAAGGGACACAGTGCAGTACGATTATGCTAATAAGGTGACTATAGTATATGATGGGGTTTTGAGGATTCACGGACAAATCTGTGTACCAAATGTGGATGAGCTGCGAGAGTTGATTCTTAAGAAGGCCCATAGTTTGCGGTATTCCATTCATCCGGGGGCCGCGACTGTGTACCATGATTTGAGGCAACACTATTTGTCACAAACGATAAAGAATGATATTCTTAAGTATGTTTCTTGATGTTTGAACTGTTAGGAGGTGAAGTACGAGCGTCAGAGACTGGATGGTCTGCATTAGAGTCATGATATTCCATAGTGGAAGTGGGAACATATCACTATGGATTTTGTAATTGGGCTTCCACAGACCTATAAGAGATTCAATGCCGTATGGGTCATCGTGGAGGGATTGACCAAGTATGTACACTTCATTCCATTCATGACTACCTACTCTTCAGAGCAACTGGCTCATATTTATCTTTGTGAGATTATTCGCCTTCATGGTGTGCCCATGTATATTATCTCGGATTGAGGCACGCATACATCATATTTTTAGAGAGTAGTACAACGTTTGTTGGGCACACATGTTGAGCTGAGTACAGTATTTCATCCCCAGATTCACAGGCAGCCCGAGTGCACAATTCGAATTTTGAATGACATGTTATGAGCATGTGTCATTTATTTCGAAGGATCATAATGGGATCAGTTCTTACCGCTGGCGGAGTTCACCTATAACAACAACTATTGGTCGAGTTTGAGGCCATATATGGGAGGCGGTGTCATTCTCCGGCTGGATTTGTTTGAGTCCCGGGAGGCTAGGTTTTTGGGCACTGATTTGGTCCATGATACATTGGAGAAGGTGAATTTGATTCAGGAGCAGCTTCATACAACACAGTCCGGGCAGAAGATGTATGCTGACAGGAAAGCTCGTGATGTGGCATATATGGTGGGTGAGAAGGTTCTACTTAGAGTTTCACCCATGAAGGTGTGATGAGTGTCACGACCCAAACTGGAGGGCCACAACTGGCACCTGGGACATTCCTGCCGAGCACCAACGTACATTTTATCCAGCCTCTCTTATTATCAATAAGGGCTGAAGAGATCAACATAAATGGTAGACATGAATCATGAACAACCAACAATGACAGATAATGGCATGAACGTACATAACATGGGCCGATAGGGATGTCATGAAGCTATATATATGGTACGAGCTGACAAGCTGCCATGAGAGACTCTACAAAAAATTAGCCGACAAGGCAATCCAAACTATACATGAGTTGACGACACTTGTCTATGAGCCTATAAATGAACATAAGTGCTGCAACATTGCCGTAAGGGGTCCCTGACATACCCATAATATCTATAACAAAAATGCATACCAAGACCATGACAAGTCCAGAGAAGGGATCTCGCCAATAACCGTTAAACTGGGCAACCTACTCTGGTGGGGGAGCTGCATCTACCTGTCTATCAAGACCTGCATCACGACATGCACCTTCCACAAATAAAAGGGACGTCACTACGAATAAAGTATCGAGTATGTATGGTAGGAAGGCATAGATAATAACAGTAATGCAAGCACGGATAGAGAATATACAACCTGTAACATCCGAGTGCCTCTGAGGGCGACTGACATAAAATGCATGATATATATATATTAATATACACACACACACACACACATATACTTTTAAAAACAAATTCCTCTGTGGGAATCATCATCATGATATCATACCTAGCCGTAATAGACTCGGTAAAAATGTACCAGACAATCACAAGCCTGAGTTGAATCGTACCATGCCATTGGAGCTCAGTAAAACCCAACTGATCAGAGGTTGCACAATAGGTGCCATACCAGTTGCACAATAGGTGCCATACCAGCCCGACTATAGCACGGCTTGGTAGAGTAAAATAGGTACATATATATAATGCATAATTTACTAATTTTAATCACATTTTGAACCTTTCAGAGTGACGTAAGGTCGGTATCCTCCGTAAAAGTTATTAGGACTAACTCTTCATCATGGATCTTACATGAATCAGGAAGTACCCATAAGATTCATAACATAAGAATGCGAGAAGCAACATCAACATCAATGTTCCATAGGAAGGGAAACAATGTAAGTACTGTTAACTTCTAAGAGTGGATTATCTTTATAAGCTCGTCCATTACATTACGTACAATCAGAGTCGTGCAAAACAAGGAAAGTGATAGCTCGCAAACCTTGTATATACTGCCCAAGATCAAGCAATGCAAATGTCAAAACTCCTTAGTCTTTAAAGAGATAGAAAAAGACCAATTTGACTTTTATGTAGCGCCACTGGATTCCCGACACTTGATTTGTGTTGTTTGCTCTTTGTTTGGGTATTGGATGATGAGAGAACCTTGAGAGAGTGTTTTTAGGTGTCTAGGCTTTGAAGATAGTGAAATTTAATGAGTTAATACGGGGTTAAAGCGTCTCATATATATCAATATCTCTCAACCGCCAATGTGGGCCCGATAGAGAGCTGCTTGCGGAGTCTTGCGAAAATGCTAATATCTCTCTACTCTGACGTCTTGTCGACAAACGGTTTAATGCGCTGGAAACTATACTCATAGATGTTTCATGTGATGGGTAGATTGCCCTATAGTTTCCAAGATAATTGGGAGAAACGCTTAGTAACATTTAACCTAAAGTTTAAGTAAAATTATGAAGGTAAGTTATGACAACTTTTGTCGACTTTGTTTCATAACTCGTTTGACTTCAAGACTTATGATACAAATATTATATGATTCGAATCCCTTAAAACACGACCTCCTGAGAATATTAAGAACCTCTAGTTTTACCCGAAAATACAGGTTACAACATCCTTGATTCGTTGAACTTCTAATACTTGTTGACCACTCTTATAAACCCTTGTATCATTTAAGACCAATAAAATTAACTTCTTATCATCTCAAAGATAATCTCTTCTTTGATTTACGTTGACTAACTTACGACGTGATCCAACATACGCGAATATGGGTTGTAACACCCTCCCCCCCTTAGGAACATTCTTCAATGTAAGGGTTATGAGGAGTGTAACTCATCGTGGATTCCGACGGAAATTTACGGTCGAGTTTCCCCTATAAAATGGACATTAGACAAACTTGAAAACATCTAAACCCAACCTATGGCCTCACAAGGATATACAAAGCATTATGGATATGTAGATTATCTGCGTATCACCATTTTGTATTAACGAAGGGTATGCTCAAGCTATTGCTTACATCGTAAAGCCGTTTCAGCTTCCATTGCGTCCTGCGTTCCCCCGGCATCCTCATTATCTTCAATCAGGATTAGGTAAGGGTACTTAGACTTCATCTCCTCTTCTTCTCCCATGTCATTTCATATGTATTCTTGTTCCTCCACAATAATTTGATGGACGCTATATCCTTTTTCAACTTGCGGACTTGTCGATCTAATATAGCCACTTGCACTTCTTCATATGATAGATCCACCTTAACTTGTACATCTTTGATAGGGACGACCAGAGAAGGGTCTCCAATACATTTTCTCAACCTAGATACATGGAATACCGGGTGGAAAAAATCTAATTCGGATGGAAATTCCTAATCATAGGTAACCTGTCCAATTCATCGAAGAAATTTGTACAGCCCGATATACAGCGGACTCAGCTTACCTTTCTTCCCAAAATGCATAGCACCCTTAATTGGTGAAATCCTCAGGAAAACCCAATCACCAACCTCAAACTCTAGATCACGCTTTCGGACATCGGAATAAGGCTTTTGCCTGCTTTGTGCTGTCCTCGGTCACTCTTGTATCACTTTCACATCTTCTCAATGGCTTGGTCAATCAAATATGGCCCATATAATTCTGTTTCATCGACTTTGAACCATCCAACTGCTGATCTTAATCTCCTCCAGTACAGTGCCTCGTACGTGGCCATTTTAATACTGGAATGGTAGTTATTATTGTATGAGAATTTTATGAGTGGAAGATGGTCATCCCAAATCCCCTTGAAATCTAGAACACATGCTCGTAGCATATCTTCGAGTATCATAATGGTATGTTCAGCCTGCCCGTCAGTCTGCGGATAGAATGCGTGCTAAGATTCACTTGTGTGCCTAAACCCTTTGAAAAGACCTCCAAAAGTTAGCCGTAAATTGAGCTCCTCGATATGATATAATAGATATCATCACGCCATGAAGCCTAACAATTTCCTTGATATACAACTTCGCAAAATCTTCATACCTGTAAGTTGTCTTAACTGGCAGAAAATGGGCATATTTTGTAAGTCAACCAAGTATCACCTAGATGGAGTCAAATTTAGGATAAGAGTGAGGTAATCCAATAATGAAGTCCATTTTGATCACCTCCAATTTCTAAGTCCGAATCTCTATATTCCGAACCAATCCACTTAGTTTCTGATGCTCAATCTTTACTTGTTTACAATTAGGACACTCAGCTACAAATTTTGCAATCGACTTCTTCATGTCATCCCACCAATACTGCTCCTTAACGTGATGATACATCTTTGTTGAGCCGGTATTGATGGAGTATCGGGGCTGATGAATTTCAATCATAATCTTCATGCTAGGCACACATAATCGGCCCTTGTATCTTAGTGCCCTATGTCTTCCGATCTAGAACGTTGTAATCTTACGCTACTGAATGCCCTTTCTCAATCATACTAAGGCAGGATCTTCATGTTGACGTGCTTTTACCTCGGCTACAAAAGATGGTTCTGCTGTATTTTGTACAGTAATACCGCCGTCATCAGAGTCTAACAATTTGATTTTCATATTGGCCAGCTGATGAAGCTCTTTAATCAACCCTTGTCTACCTACCTCAATGTGTACTAAGCTTCCGACTGAGAGCGTCTACCACAACATTGGCTTTTCCGAGATGGTACAATATCTTGACATTGCAGTCTTTCAGTAATTCATACCACCTACGCTGCCTCAAATTCAACTACTTCTACTTGTAGATGTATTGTAAACTCTCGTGATATGTGTAGATGTCAACATGGATGCCATATAAGTAGTGCCGCCAATTCCAAATCATGAGTTGGGTAATTCTTTTCATATTTCTGCAATTGTCTCTATGCATAAGCAATCACCTTCCCACGCTGCATCAATACGCAGCCAAACCTATACCCGACGCTTCATAATATATAATATAACCTTATGTTTCTTCCAGGAGAGTGAGCACCGGCAGGGATGTCAATCGATTCTTTAGCTCCTGAAAACTACGTTCACAAGTGTCAGACTACTGGAACTTGGTTGCTTCCTATGTTTAGTTAGTCAATAGTGCTGATATAAAGGAAAGCCCTTCTACAAACCGCCTATAACATCATGCTAGCCTTAGGAAGTTGCAGACTTCTGACGGTGTTGTAGATCTCAGCAAATTCTTCACTGCACCAATCTTTTGAGTGTCAACACTAATACCCTCATTAAATATCACGTGACCAAGGAATGGTACCGAGTTCAACCAGAATTCACAATTGGAGAGCTTAGCATATAACTTACGATCCTGAAGGGAATGTAATACTATCCGCAAGTGTCCTGCATGTTCCGTCTCCGAACGAGAATACACCATAATGTCATCAATGAATGTGATCACGAATACGATAAGATAAGGTCGGAATACACTATTCATGAGATCCATAAAAGCTGCTAGGGCATTTGTTAGCCCGAATGACATCACCAAAAACTCAAAGTGCCCATACCTTGTTCGAAAGGCTGTCTGCCGAATATCCTTCTCCTTTACCCTCACCTGATGATACCCTGAACGTAAGTCAATCTTAGAGAAATATTTGGCACCCTGGAGTCGATCAAACAGGTCGTCAATCCTTGGAAGTGGATACTTGTTCTTTATAGTAACCTTATTCAATTGTTGATAATCGATACACACCCTTAAAGACCCGTCTTTCTTCCGTAGGAACAAAATTGGCGCACCCAAGGTGAAATGCTAGGCCTAATGGAGCCCTTATACATCAAGTCCTTCAACTTCGACTTCAACTCTCGCAACTCTACTGGGGCCATCCTGTATGGAGGTATAGAGATCAGTTGAGTGTCAAGCAACACATCAATGCTAAACTGAATCTCCCTTTCAGAAGGAAGGCCTAGGAGTTAATCTGAGAAAACATGTGGAAATTCATTAACCACGGTGTTTGATTGTAGAGTAGTTGGCTTCCCCTCCGCATCCCTAACACGAAAGAGATGATAAATGTAACCTTTTGAGATCATCTTCCTTGCCTTATGATACGAAATAAACCTACCTTTTGGCATAGCAATGTTCCCTTTCCATTCATTGACGGGTTCACCAGCAAACTGAAACCTAACTATCTTCATACGACAATAAGCATTTGCATAGCATGAGGCCAACCAGTCGATTCCCATTATCACATCGAAATCAAAAATTCCTAACTCAAATAAATTCGTTGAAGTTTGATGACTATAAATCATCACTATGCAACCTCTCTATATACCCTTATAGCAATCATTGAATCTCCTATCGGAGTGGATACCTTAAGTGGTTTACTTATCAATTTAGGTTTAACGCCAAACTTATTAGCAACAACGGGTGTAACATATGATAATGTAGATCTCGGATCAATCAGTGCATATACATCATAAGAAAACACAGACAATATACCAGTATCAACATCCGAAGATGACTTGAGATCCTGTCGACCTACTAGAGCATAGGTTTAATTTTGAGTACAGTTCGAACTCGACACTGTACCTCTACCTCTACCATGATCTGTCGACTACAGAAAACCCAGTGCTGGAGGTCGAACTAAACAGGAAGAACCAGAAATAGACCCAGTCGACTGAGCCATACCACCACCTCTTCTGTTAGGATAATCCCGCATCATATGGCCAGGCTGCCCGCAAGAATAGCACGCATCGGAACCTCGACGGCATAGTCCTAAGTGGGCCTTGCCGCACTAATCACGAGGGGTGTTGGAGGTCTTGTCTAACTAGTATCCCTATGATATTGCGAGCCTGATGCCCACAAACTCTGATCTGGACTAGAATAGGTAAATTGATCATATTGAGGCCTCTGAAACTGTGGAGGAGCACTAGCTACAGGTGGCGCTGAACTCCTCAAAGACTAGGTCCTGATCTGAAGTCACCAGAATACCTTGCAAATCTTGCCCTCTTACGCTAGACCCTATCCTACTCCCTGTCTGCCCTTTGTTGGCGCTTACGATCCTCTAGTGTCAGCGTACAAGTCTGAATACGGGAAATATCCATGCCCTCCCACAAGGAGGCTGTCATGCACTAATTTATCAGATGTCGTCCCAACCCATTCACGAACAAGTGCACCTTATCGCTCATCTCGGCCACCATATGGGGAGCATACCTTACTAAAGAATCAAACTACATACTATACTCTCGCACACTTATATTACCTTGTCGAAGGTTCAAGAACATATCAGCTCTAGCTTGTTGTATCTCAACTGGCATGCAGTGACGAAGAAAGGCCTCGGAAAATTCCTTCCACACTGTTGGAGTAGCATTCCGACCCCTGGATCCCTCCCAACTGTCATACCAAAAAATAACTAAATCTCGTAATCGATAAGAAGCCAACTCTACTGCCTCAGTATCACTAGTGTACGATGAACTTCATCAATTAAAGTCTGCGGGTCCTCCTTGGCGTATGATCAGGTAAACACTGGAGGGTCAAGATTAATAAAATCATGAACTCTCCCACTAACTAGTATATCAGCAGCACCGGTATTCTACCTCTGAGCTTAAGAAGCTATTAATCTAGTCAACAACTGCACTGCACTGCGTATATCATGGTCTGTAGTTCCAGACGGAGGAACTGTAGGTGCTGGGTCCCTCCTAATATCCTCTAGAGAAGATGGAGTAGATGAGGTATGAGACGGCATCTAACTTTGAGCCTCACTTTGGCCTGCTCTGGTTAGAGCCACCTGACTAGTACCCTCTCCCGTAGCTCTATCAAGTCGTCTACTAATCGCTTGCTTCCTAGTCAATGGCATCGCTAAAAGAAAATAAGGCGAATATTAGAGATGAACACTTACGTCTCAATTGTACGCACGATCTAGATTCAGGAAGAAGGTAACAACCCTAGATGTCATGTAACCTTTTGATTATAAATGTGGCACGCTAGAAATCCATATTCAAGAATCTACTAGACACGGCTCATAGACAACCCCTAGGATAGACTTGCTCTGATACCAAGCTTGTCACGACCAAAACTGGAGGGCCATGACTGGCACCCGGGCCATGCCAGCCGAGCACCAACTTACATTTTATCTATCCTTTCTTATTATCTATAAGGGCCGAAGAGATCAATATAAATGGTAGACAACAATCATGAACAACCAACAATGATAGATAATGGCTTGAACATACATAACATGGGCCGACAGGGCTGTTATGAAGCTATAGATAAGGTACGAGCTGACAATCTGCCATGGGAGACACTACAAATAATCAGCCGACAAGGCTATCCAAACTATACATGAGTCGACACTTGTCTATTAGCCTCTAAAGGAACATAAGTGCTGCAAATTTGCCAGGACAAGGCCCCAACATACCGATAATGTCATAACAAAAATGCGTACCAAGACCATGGCAAGTCCGGAGAAGGGATCTCGCTAATAACCGCTTAACTGGGCAGCCTACTCTGGTGGGGGAGCTGCATCTACCCGTCTATCAGGACCTGCAGCACGACATGGACCTTCCACAAATAAAATGGAGGTCAGTATGAATAAAGTACCGACTATGTAAGGCCTGAAGGCATAGATAAAAACAGTCATGCAAGCAGGGATAGAGAATATACAACCTCTAACATCTTAGTGCCTCTGAGGGCAACTAACATGAAATGCATGATACATATATCTATATATATATATATATATATATATATATACATACATATAGATATACCTTTAAAAACATACGCCTCTATGGGCATCATCATCATGATATCATACCCCAACGTAATAGGCTTGGTAAAAACGTACCCGGCCATCACAAGGCTTGGTATAGCCGTACCCAGCCACGTGGAGCTTGGTAAACCCCAATTGATCTATGGTTGCACAATAGGTGCCACACTCGGCCGACTATAGTGCGGCTCGGCAAAGTAAAATAGGTACGTATATATATTGCATGTTGGACTCATTGGAATCACATTTTGAAGCTTTCGAAGTGACATAAGGTCTGTAACCTCCATACACATTATTAGGACTAACTCTTCATCGTGGATCTTATATGAATCAGGAAGTACCAACAACATTGATAACATAAGAGTAAGAGAAGCAACACCGACACCAATTATTCCGTAAGAATAGAAACAATGTAAGTACTGCTAGCTTCTAAGAGTGGAGTATCTTTGGAAGCTCCTCCATTACAGTATGTACAATCGGAGTCATGCAAAAGAAAGAAAGGGATAACCTCAAATACGTTGTTTATACTTCCCAACCTCAAGCTACACAAATGTCAAGACTCCTTAGTCTTTAAACTGATAGAAAAACTCCAATTTGACTTTAATTCACCACGAAATATCCTTTCAATGTAGCGCCACTGGATTCCCGATACTTGATTTGTGTTGTTTGCCATTTGTTTGGGTCTTGGATCATGAGAGAACCTTGAAAGAGTGTTTTTACGTGTCTAGGGTCTGAAGATTGTGAAAAAGAATGAGTTAAAACGGGGATAAGGCGTCTCATATATATATATATATCAATATATCTCAACCGCCTATGTGGGCCCCGTAGGGAGTTGCTTGAGCAGTCTCGTGAAAATGCGAATATTGCTCTACCCCGATGTTGTACCTAAAAATGGTTTAATGCGGTGGAAACTAGACTTAGAGATCTTCAATTTGGTGGGTAGATCACCTGGTAATTTCAAGTAAATTGTGAGAAATGTTTAGTAATGTTTGACCTAGAGATTAAGTAAAATTATGAAGGTAAGTTGCGACAACTTTTGTCGACTTTTATTTCATAACTCGTTTGACTTCAAGACTTATGATACGGATATCATATTATTCAAAAACCTTAAAACACGAACTCTTGAAAATATAAAGCACCTCTACTTTTACCCGAAATTACGGGTTACAACATCTTTAGTTAGTTTAACTAATAATACTCGTTTACCACTCTTATACATCATTGTATCATTTAAGACCAAGAAGATTAACTTCTTATCATCTCAATAATAATTTCTTCTCGGATTTACGTCAACTAACTTACGGCGTGATCTAACGTACACGAATATGGGTTGTAATAATGAGGTTCAAGAAAAAGGTCATATTGAGACCTAGGTATATTGGTCCTTTTCAGGTGCTTGAGATAGTGGGATAGGTGGCCTACAGACTTGCCTTGCCACCTAGCTTATTGGGAGTTCACCAAGTGTTTCATGTTTCTATGCTCCAGAGGTATTATAGGGATCCGTCACGTGTTTTGGACTTCAGCAAGGTGCAGTTGGATGAGGATTTGACTTATGATGTGGAGCCGATGGCCATTTTGGACCGGCTGGTTCAAAAGTTAAGGTCAAATAATATAGCATCGGTGAAGGTTCATTGGAGGGGTCAGCCGGTCAAGGAGGCTACATGGGAGATCGAGCAAGAGATGTGGAGCATATATCCTCATATTTTTTAAGACTCCAGATATGATTCTAGACTTGTTCGAGGATAAATGTTTGTTAAAGAGGGGGAGAATATAATGATCCAACTGGTCATTTTGAGTAGTTTTGCCTCGTTTCCCCAATTTTTATGTTTTACATATGTGTATTTGTGGTTACATTACCTGCCAGGGTGGTTGGTTTTGTTTCGGGGAAGTTGTGTAGTGAAATGAGACACTTAGTCCCAAGGTTGTATGCTTAAGTAGCAAGAGTTGACTAAAGCTTGAATTTTGTGTATACGTCCCCGGAATTATATTTTGATGATTCCAATAACTTTGTGTGGTCATATTAGACTTTGGCGTATGTATAGATATGGATTTGAAGGTTCCTAGGTTATTTTGGCATGAATTGGCAAAAGTTTGAAAGTTCAGATTGTGATTTCGGGAGTTGGAGTAGGTCTGTTATGTCACTTGGAACTTTCATGCAAAATTTGAGGTCATTACGAGTTGTTTAGGCTTGTTCAATGTATGTTTTGAATTTTTAAATTTTGATTAGTACCTTAGGCTTGAATTGAGGTGCGATCCATGATTTTGATGTTGTTAGGTGTGATTTGAGACCTAGAGTAGTCCGTGTTGTGCTTTGGGATATGTTGGTGTCATTGGATGGGGTTTCAGCGGCCTCGTGTGTGTTTTAGATAGGTTTTGGACCATTTCACCATGCTTTGGGCTGATGATTGCTGAGGTCTAGCTTCCTTCTTCGTTATCCCGACAAGTAGTCGTGTTCGTGGAAGGTTGGAGTGGGCTGGGCAATCGCCCTTCTACATGTTCGCGGCAGGGCTCCACGTTTGCGAAGCAACTTGCACCAGCGAGGGGTTTTGCTTAGGCATTCGCGAGGTTCAGGCCGTGTTCGTAGGGTGAGGTCGGTTCTTCATCGCGTTCGCGATGGTGTGCATATGAATGTGAAGCTATTCTATGGGCTGGTGACATTTTTTCCTTTGTAATCGTGATGTATATGCATGGGCAGATCATTTAAGTAATCTATTTTGAGGGTTTTGGTTGTTTTATCACATTTTTAGATATACAACTCGGATTTGGACAATTTTAGAGGGGATTTTCGTGATTTAGATTGGG
The DNA here is from genome assembly GCA_002018475.1 of Nicotiana obtusifolia. Taxonomy (NCBI): domain Eukaryota; kingdom Viridiplantae; phylum Streptophyta; class Magnoliopsida; order Solanales; family Solanaceae; genus Nicotiana; species Nicotiana obtusifolia. The sequence goes on along the minus strand of MCJB01010853.1, from coordinate 61,004 downwards.
GTAAGTATTTTTGACTCGGATTTTTTAATTATTCATGATTCCAATCTTATACTTAGCGTTTGATTGATGAATCTAAGTGAAGAAATTGGGGATTTTAGTAAATACTTTTCTAAAGTGAAAACTGATGATTGACGGTCGATTTGACGTCGTATTTGAATGAAACACATATATTTGGACTCGTGACGGAATGTGAGTTGAGAATTTTTGTATTTTGTTGGATTTCAGTGTCTGCCTCAGGGTTTTGAATTTTTGGATGAATTTGCATAATTGATTAAAGATGGTAAGGCCTTGTAAAAATTTTCTAATTAATTAAGACTTTATTGTGCACCAACGATAATTGGAAATAATTTTTTTGAGTTCTAAAGGATACCTATTGGATAGAACCTTATTATTTTGATATGAAAATACGTATGGAAAGTGTTTCGGAACATATAAAGTAGGTTTGTAAGCGGGAAGAAGTTTTTTGAAATGAGCTGGAAATATTAAGTGGAAAAGGTGTCTTAATTAGCACAATACCTGCCTTTGACCGGGTATAAATCTCATAATATAAAGACAGTTTCCGTGAATTTTGCCTCTAAAGTGTAACCCTTCGAGTCTAGTTTCAAATGCATCAAGTCATTCGTCACTTGGACATTCCAACTAAAAGTTATGATCAAATTACTAAAGTTAGATCACCTAGTTATTTTGGCGGACAGTGAAGCAAGGCTTGCTTCGATAGACCGGGCGCAGATCCTGTCTTCCTAGCGTGCAGTGGACAAGGAAGTGAGGCTCACTTCACCAGATTGGGCGCGCCCTAGCATAAGGTACTTTTATGTCATTTCAGGAGATCATTTTCACCGTTTCACTTGGATGAATTTTGGAGCCTTCCTCCACTCACCCATGACCCCCAACTGCTCCCATCTTCAAGGTAAGTAATCCCCATTATCTTGATGTGAATCCTATCATTTCCACACTAGTCTAACTCAATCCACCATGGTATCCTTAGGTTTTCAAGAAATTTCTTCAAGAACTCAAAGGAGGATTTTGCAAGATTTCTTCCAAAAGATAATCCTACACCCTTAGACTTACATGCATGGATTTATTATGGGAATATGAGTATGAATTGACTATTGGAACTTATGGCATATGGATTGGATGCCATAACTTTCAAATTTAAATGCATAATCATTATAGAGATTAAAAGGTGATTATTTGATGGAATTTTGTTGGTTGGGTATAGATGGTTGGTCGTGCATGTGATGTTGGAAGTAATAAATTGTTTAGGGATGATGGTGGGATAAATTTTTGGTAAATGGTGGTAGTTGGATGAACTATTCTCTAGTTAAGAAATGTAGAGATTTATGCCTACTAAGTGTTTGAAAAAGTGCCTAAATGGCCTAAACAATGAAATTTGTTACTAATGTTGGTCCCATTGGATGCTGATATTGTAGATTAAAGTTTCTTAGTGTAGTGGATCATTGTAGTATCATTAAGGGGTGAATTTGAGATATGTTGGCTAAACTCTCTTTCTAGAATCGGAAACCATGAGTTCCTCGCAAGTTCCAAATGTGGTTTGTTCAAACTCCTATTCCTACTGTTATGAATTGTTTCCCATAATTGATTCTCCTAAATGCTTATGTGATCGAGTCATGTTGCAATTTCCCCTATCATATTATGCTCCCCTTAGTGGAAAAATGTTCAAATACCGTTGTTGTAACTAATGCATATGATTTGAATCCATGTTTCATTTGTAAATCACCATGCTCTCATTTGTAAGTGTTTTTAAATATGTTTTGATTTCTTACATGCTCATGAGTTTAATATATATATATATATATATATATCATGCTCCCCTTGTATTAATCGCTTATGATTTTAACTTGTGGTTCGATTGCTAATCATTATGCTCCACTCGTTGAAAGAAATTCAATGTGTTTAAGGCACTCATTACTAATGAACTTAAAGCTATCACTTCCAGAACTTTCCATCTATTGATCTCCTTTGTAAGTGTTTTACAATATGTTTTGACTTCTTACATGCTTATGAGTTTAAAATAAAGATATCTTGCTCCCCTTGTATTAATCGAATTTGATTTTAACTTGTGTTTCGACTGCTAATCATTATGCTCCACATTGAAAGAAATTCAATGTGTTTATATCATTCATTACTAATGAACTTAAGCTATCATTACCATAATTTTCTATCTATTGATGTTTATGATAATGATCCTTGTTAATAAAGAAATGAAATTGTGATATATGGAATGTGCCCATCGTGCTTGAATGGAGAACACTAGGTGTGGCCAAGAGAGCCAATGAAATAAAGATGTCGTGAGCGGTTAAAAGTGCTAATGAAGCGACAGATGGTATGTAAGTGTATGATATGAATACATTTATATTTCTATTTCCCTTACATATAAAATGTTTTTTTGGAGCTTCATTAGCGAGCCGAGGAAAGGTGGATTGTAAAGCTTCACACCAAAAACTACACGTGCCGGTGTAGGAGGCTATTGAGGGGTAATCCCTGTTATATTGTGTTGACATTGTTTCCCTTAATTGGAATGAATTTATTGCTAGAATTAGTCCTTGTCCCCAATTCAACCCACATAGCATTGTGGGGAGACAGCTTAGCCGATCGGATGGAGATCGGATACCGTGCTACACACATAGTGGTTACTCCTTCTTATCAGTATATTTTATTCGTATTCCCATGTCGATCCATATTCATTCGTGGTGAGACGACTTAGCCGATCGAGCGGTGATCGGACTCCATGTCGTAAGCATGGTGGTGGTGTTGTGTTTACATGTCCACCTGTGCACATTGGGGTGAGATGGCTTAGCTGGTAGAGCAGTGATCAGACTCTATGCCTCGTGCATGGTGTGATGGTCCGTGGCTAATGATCTCCCAACCAAAAATGTTAATGTTTATTTGAATATTGTTTACATTTTAACTTGGCATTTGGATATTGTTGGTTTTTCTTGCTGCTTTCAGGATTCTCTCCTTCTTTTGTTGGTAATCTATTCCATGAGAGGGTATTTAACTCTACATACTGGTACTATTCCATATGTACTAACGTCCCTTTTACGTGGATGCAACATCTTTAATGGATGAAGGTAGCTCCGCAGCAGGCTGCTCATGTTCTTGATAGGTGTACCTCTTCTCAGCTGATCCGGTGAGTCCTGTTCTACTTCAAGGGCTTTTGTCATTTGATTTTACACATTGTGTATTGAGGTATAGCCAAGGCCTTGTCATCGGCATCTCCATACTACTCCCATGTCATGTGGAGGCTCCGTAGACATACTATGGGTTGTGTTTTTGAGTGGGGGAACTACTTAGAAATGTTGCTAAAATTGTCGGATGTTTCCTCTTCTAACTATTAATTTGTAATAGTTTTGTAAATGTTAATGAAGCATCCTTGAGTAATAAATGTTGGTGTTGTATAGTTTATTCTCTCATTGGTTTAACTCTGGGTAATTATCCTCAAACTTATTTATGGGCAAGGTTGAATGATAGGCACTGTGTAGGCTTGCTTAACTGGGGTAACTCAGTTGGGCGCCGATCCCACTCCCCGAGGTCGGGGCATGACAAGATTGCTATAAGAGACTAAGGTTTTAAAGTGTCCTAGGATGTCTCGAAGCCGCGTCTAGTAGAGTCCTTATTATCTGTGTGAAGTCGACCACATCTATAATTAAGAGGTTACTTTGGCATTTAGGAATGTTACCCTTCTTTAACACTCTAGATGGTGCGATAGAGCTTGACTATAAGATTGTTTTCTAACTCGTGCGTTGAGGTTCAGGGTAAGCTAAACCTTCTTCCGTCTATTCCAAGTAATATTGTCATATGGCATGATAAATGGATAAAGGCCTAACTATTTAGGAAATGGTACATGTATCATGATTATTGATTGGTATGGACATATAAGATAAGGTATATACTACCCTGAGCATACTTTATATGAGAAAAGTGTTAGAAGTGATTACCCACCTCCAAAGAGACATTGGCATGATAAATGAGACCTAGGCTTAACTAGTACACATGGATAATGTAGGAACCATGTATATGATCCTAAGATGTAAAATAAAATTATTACATAGGCATGTGATATTTGAAAGGCATGACTTGGAGGGTAATGATGATAGTGTAGGTCTCTCACGAGAGACAAGAAGTTATGAAACGGATAGTAATGAGTTCTTCATGCCCATATGTGACTTGTTTTGCAATGATAAGTCTAAGGAGTAACAAGAAAAAAGAACATCAAAGTATATGTTATAAGATGTACCTTTGAGTATAAGGAGAGTCAATTGAACTCACAATGAGAAGACCCTTGCACCGTGAATGTTATAAGAGTCCTAGAAATGTACGAAGTTGTGTTACACTCCTAAAAGATATTGACATGAGGAATTTGGGTCTTAATCCAGTGAGGCTGAATAAGAGGTTAGCACTTGTGAGGTTAATACCATGCCGACTTAACCATCCCTAATAGTCGATCATATCCAAGAGGACTAGAGATATGAAACATATGTCCCTCAAGTTCATAAGTTCAAGCCCTGTGTCGAAATCTGGAACATTCACCTCAAGTGGGGAAGGAAGGGCCATTGTGAGGCTACTTAAGTTCAATAAAAAAAGAGTGGAACCATGTACCTATGATGTTTGAATACTTTTTTGAAGACATTTGTAGTCTAGAAAAGTTGTAAGGGTTAATTTGATGCTAGGAAAAGATATGCTAATGATAGACCTCTAGTACACCCAAGAATGTGGATGGTTAAGAAGGGTAAATTCTCCATACATGACAATGTACATGACATGGTCAATGATCCTAGGAACTAAGGGAGAGAAAAAAGGATAAGTGTATGGTTTGCAAGAGGGTTTTATACTTGTTTGAGAGTTAACGATAATGGAACCCAAGGAAGTTCTATAGACCAAATGTCAAAGATTTGTGAGTGTTCATAATTTAGCCAAAGTTCCAAGACTCTAAGAAAGACGAAACGAGTGGGAGAAATAAATTTGATGCTATAATAACCAAGAGTGCATTTGGACTCGATTGAGAACCTGTCAAGAATCTTACAAGGAAGGGAGTGTTAAGTGATACATAGGAGAACACATTTTCTCACGGGTATCCCAACAAGTGTCGAGAGGCTAGCATGATGAATTCACAACTAAGGGGAAGGACCATGTAACATGGAAAAGTGCATAACTATTCACTAACTACGCAGAATGAGACAAGAAGAATTGGAACCAAAACTATAAATTGAGGTGGTCATAGTTATCATAGAATAGTTTGTACCAAGATTGTGGACTCTCCTAGAACACGAGTGTTAATAGAAGGTATAAAGAGCCGACCATAATGTCACGCCCCAAACCCAGGAAGGCGTGGCCGGAACCCAGTGCCGCAATCGTCCTGAGCGTACCACTCTGTAATTGTGAACTCTTGAGGGGTAACCCTCGACTTAGGCCGACGAGGCCTACCTGGAAACTGACAATACCAATCAAGGCCGATGAGGGCATATTCTGAATCATCTAAAAATGAAGTCTCTCTCATTTTGAGGGATAAATATACCCAAAAGCTCATATACATAGCAGTGTAGGCTGATGAGGCAGCCATGAATGTCTCCAACCAGCAATACTAGACTGAACATATACACAGGGGTGGCAAGGCCACAATAGTGATACACAAAATACACATGACTCGTCTAAAAGCCATAAGCGATAATTTAACTATATCATGGTCGGGACAGGGCTTCGTCCAACCGATCAGACCTATATATATATAATGGACAAAAAGGTCTAGACCTAGTAACTCCGAGGATGTGGAGTTTACCAACCAAGCTGATGTTTGACTTTGTCTACTAGGAAGGTCTATCTAACTGTTTATGCCGACCTTCAGGCATGAAATGCAGCATCCCCAGCAAAAAGGACGTCAGTATGAAATAATGTACCAAGTATGTAAGGCAATAGAATAACTGAAAGTTGAAACTGACCTGATAATATAATAACTGAAAGTAAATGGGAGTCAAAGATAATATGAAGATATGCTTACCTGTTGAAACTGAATCATCTCTCTCAATATAGTAAGTAATATAGCAATCCATCCCTACAAGCTCGGTACATGTAACTGCTCTGGCATAGTAGGCTCGCTCATAGGCGCTCGACCATACAAAGCTCTGTATCTCAGCCATTCTGGGATCTCTCATAGGCGCTCGTCCATAGTAGGCTTGGTATATAATTTTCCATCTAATGTGAGGTTTCCCAATAGGGGCCTGCCCACCGATTATAGCTCGATGGTGGAGAAAACACTATAATACTACCCAATATGGGCCTACCCACCAATCATAGCTCGATAGTGATGAAAATACCGTAATACTCTCTCTCTCTCTATATATATATATATATATATATGCACACACCTTCTACTCTCTTGACTGGAAGAAAACAATACTTAACTGAATATAGTCCTAATAAGGGAGAATACAATAACTTATGAGGATAGGATAATGTACATAAATTCAGGAATACGAACTTCTCTTTAAGTCTCGTTACCAAACACATGTATTGATGGGATCATGCCAAAATGAAATAAAGGCTTAGCTTTACATACCTTATCACAACTGTCTAGTAACCAGTTTGAACCCGTCTCGTCGCACTTAATATTCAACAGTGATAATAATACTATCATTAAGTTATGGAAGGTATGACTATCACACAACGACAAGATTATTTTGTAATAATATGGGCATCATCTTCCTTATAATCTGTATTTCCTCCCAATTCGACATAACACTGTTGCGGCCAAACGCACACACAAGTATACGTGGTCGTCAAGCAATAAAGTGATAAGATAGAGTGTCGAACCCACGAGGAATTATTATCAACTATTTACTAAATTAAATTGTCCTAATTGTCTTAACAAGGATTAAACCCAAAAGTACTGATGATAGAGTAATTAAACTAAAAAGAAAATAAATAATGAATTCCGAACAAAGGAAAAGACGATTTTTAAGTTATCAATGTAATGAAAACGATTTAGGGCTATGGGCTATCTAACATTCCTATTATATTCTTCAATTGAATTGACTAGCTAATTCATCTGTTCATTGGTTGACAGGGTTAATATTGCTCATAAGAATTTTTTGAGTTCTTACTCGCCTATTAAAGCTAACCTAACGCCTATATGTCTATGGAATTAAGACTAACAGGAACACATTTATAAATCCTGTAGATCAACCAAGCAAGGCAATTAGATATATGTCTATCCTAACTGCGAATCCTTCCCCAATGCCCATGTTCAAGAACTTGCTCTACTCAATCCTATGTGCAATTTAGAATTCCCACTTTCGAGTTCAAGTCTAGATTCGTAGATAGTATTCAATTTGTGATAAAGAAATTAAATTATTAAGCGCAAGATTAAACAAATAAACCAATATGATAAATCAAGAAAGCAAATCAATATCCGAATAACAATAGTCATGAAAGAACCACAACCCTATAACGTGAAGATTAGCTCCACACATACATGGTAGCTAAACAACAAATCATACAAAGAAACATAATTACTGATTTCGGCCTCCACGGTGGCTCTGTGCTTGTGTTTTCTCCCATAAACGGCCTCCCCCCTCCAAAACAGGTTTCAAACCACTTTTTTACGACCTGGGGAGTGTGTAGGGGCGAAATAACCAAGTCACGGGCAAAATAGGACAAGTCCCTATCACCAGAGGCCAAGGCAGCGTGGGGCGCTAGCCCTGGCGCTGGAAAATATGTACTTCTAGAAACTAGGGCCACAGGTAGTGGCCCACGCGACCTATGGCGTTACTTTGTGCCAATTTTCCAATTTGTTCCTTTTCTCTTCAAATCGTGCACCTTTGTCCCACATTTCCTCCGAATGATTCCTACGCATAAAAATACCATGAATTAGCACAAATTATTACATTACACATCCGAAATCTCTGAAACATGAGTAAAATGAAGGCAATATTCATATAAATATACATAGTTTAAGCCGAATATCAACACCCCACAGTTAAATGTTGCTCATCCTCAACTCAACCAACGAATTACTCTATCTTTGAGCACTCTACAGTAATGACCATGGTTGATAGCAATAATTTAACTCTAGCATATGCAATCACATACACTTCCCTTTGCTTGTGCCATTCTTCAAAAATATTTAATCAAAGACAACACGCTCACAACAATCCTAGCCTCACAAACCTACTCATTATCCCAATGCACTCATGGCTTGAACACTCGAGATCCTAAAAAAGTCTAATAATGTTACATATCCCTGGTGAAATCATGTTCCCTCACAACAAAAGCAAAGAGATTAAGTTGAGTTCACACATCCGAATTTCATGATCAAATATAGTTTAAGGACTCACTTGTATATAAAAGAAATCTCTCACTCTCACAAAGAAGTCACATGCATGCAATTGGTACCATAGGTTTGCCCTTAATGTAAATCTCTACTAATGTAAAATAGGACTTTTTCATGGTTGTAATGTGGGCTAAGAGATAGGTATGATATATTTAGTAATAGTGGTTCACCCTCCTGAGAACTTTAACACATCACATAATTAACTTTGAACATATATTCTTCAATCCAACTTCAACTTCAAGAACAATATCACCCCAACAATATTCCCTTTTTATTTAAGCACTATCATCATTTACACTCCACTAGAAAAAAATAAGATATTTATTCATCTACATTTTTTTTTCTCTTTTGAACTTTATACTAGTGGCGTATTCTTTTACAAAACAAATGCATCTTTCTTCCTTTCATTGGTTCCGCTCAAAAGCCACCCCACACTTAGTCCCTTCATACTTCTTTTAGCGCTCATTTTACTGTAAAAGCGCTTTAAGAGGTTATCAAAACAGTGTCAATTAAGAACAAAAAGGTATAGGCTTATAATGTGGGTGCCAAATAAATGTATACGGGCTCAAAAGGGTTAACTAGGGATAAATTTTATTCATTGTAAGAAATAAGCTCAAAAAGGTCAAAGAAAGCCTAAAATTAATTTTCAAACCGATCATCAACTAAAATTCCGCTTCAACTCACATACCGGGTAAGTTCTAGACACAAGTATAATACATGGACTACACAAAAATCTCACAACACATGGCACATGACTCACTAAGGATGGTCTCATCATACCCAACTGATCAGTGGTTGCACAATATGTGCCATACCCAACCATCTATTAAGCAGCTCAGTAAAGTAAAATAGATATATATAAATATCTGTGTATATGTATATATATACATATATATATATATATATATATATATATATATATGTGTGTGTATGTGTGTGTGTGTCCAATGCAGAGTCAGTTTCAAGAGATGCTAAGAATAAGCTTAGGAGAAATCATTTGTTTTCGAACTCAAGGAACTATTTGGAAGATATCTTTGATTGGAGGAATGCCACCAGTACGAACAACATACAAGAGCAGAAATGATATGATTGAGAAAATCTTAAAACAACCCAGTTTCATACCAAAGAATTCCTTGAAGGCGAGTTATCTTACTTACCTTGTTGAAGAACTAGCTACACTTCAATGACGGTTAACTCTGCCTCCAACGTAACTGCAGAATCAATACAACAAGATAGTAGATATTTTAGTGATGATTTCAAACTTCTTCATTATAGATTCCACTAGATTCACCTTCGACCTCCTTAGACTGTTTGCGAATTATAAAAGGGAGTTGAGAGCATTTTGGGAGAACTAGTATTGGTGAAATCTTCTACAATGAGTGAGAAAGAGCTACACTGCCTTTCATATTATGCCATGGGAAATTCTGCTGCTACTATATGTAAAACGGGTTGCCCCGCCCGGTTGCAGCTCCTGGTGAGACAGCTAGCATTAGCCTAATGAAACATGTTATCCCATTTTTGACCTCTCTGTCCCCATACGTGTCACCAACTAATTTGTCGCATCAGAAGCCGCACTTATGAATCAATAACTTTATGCATGGGGAAAACAATGGGGTGTAACAAATTTCACTGTTTAGATCATTTGGATTGGTTTGGAGAAGGTATTACAACTTATTGGTGTGATTGGATGGGGTCCCGGGGGCATCGGGTTGGTTTTTGATGAATTTCAAAACATTTTGAACGTATATGGCAATTTGGGTCTAGTGTTTTTGCACCAACGAGGTTGGGTCCACGGGTGTGAGTCCATAAAAGCAGACATGAGGTCACAAAATCGGAGTTGGCTGGGGAGCTGGAAGTCCGCATCAGCGGAGCAATTTGCATAAAAGCAATTGCGCAGGTGCGAAGGGTTGACGACTGGAGTTTATTCGCTGAACCTGATGGTTATCCGCATAAACAGAAGGTCAGGGATTTAACTGAGTTCCGCATTTGCGAGGGATTTTGCGTAGATGCGGTGTCGCGAAAGCGACATATTTCCCGTAGAAGCTATGATCGCTGCGTAGAATATATTTCGATCGAGTGTTTGGCTTATTTTATCAGATTTTTAGATTGAGAGCTCGGGTTGGGGCGATTTTCAAATACTTGGATTGGGTAAGTGTTCTTAACATTGATATTATTATATTTCGTGAATCTATCTTTAATTTTTGCTTTTGGCAGATGAAATCTAAAGGAGAAAATTGGGGTTTTGTATGAAGTGTTGTATAGTGAATATTTGAGATTTGAAATGGTGGAACTTTAATATTTTGACTTGTGTTGGAATGGGTGATCGGGTTGTGTGGCTTTTGCCGACTTTTGAGAAGCAGGCCCAGGTTGATGTTTTGGTTGACTATGTGATTTTTGTTAATGATCGAGCCTTTATGCTTTGCTATTGTTTCCATTAGAATTATTTGACACTGTGGTGTGTTATTTGACCAGATTCGAATTGTTTGGAGGTCGATTCCCGTGGGAAGGGGTTTTTGAAGTTTTCATTCATGTGCTCTGAGGTAAGTAACTTGTCAAAACTTGGCTTGAGAGTATTTTCCCCATTAGCTATGATATTTGATATGTGTTGGGTGATGCACATGCTAAGTGACAGGCGTATATGCATACACCGGGTTTATTCATGATCCGGATAGACCTTAGGCTATTATGTGCTTTGTTTTGGTATTCATGCATGTTATCTCTATGTTTTCTCTACCAGTATGACTAATTGAGCTATTATTCATGTTAGAAATTATGTCTAGGCTATGTACTTTTCTATTTGAGACATGATAGGGATATTCTTGCTATATTGAGTTGTTTTCCTGGATTGTAGTCATATTCTCAGTCATGATATTACATCCACGTATTACATCTCTGTCTTTATGCATTCTTTACATGTTATCTCACATGTTTTTGATGCCCTTATATACGTGAGATGGTTTGAGCTGAGCACTGTCTGATGTGAATATTTGAGACTTGAGCAGTCGATGACAGAACTTGGGCCATAGAGCCGATGTGGTATTCATTATAAGGTGACGGGTATGCCATGCCCCACATTTTTCTGAGTGGTATTGATTGTGACGCGACGCATGCACCAGGCCCCATATTGGGCTATGTAATATGGATTGTTGACTTAGACCTGATCAGCATTTGGGCAAGGACACGCCCCTCTGGGTGGTGGAACATGGGCCATATATGTGCTTGGTGAGGGACTTTTGTTAGACACTCGTATAGTACTAAGTGCATTTGTATGGGTGATGGTTGAAGGGCATTTATATTAGGCACCATACCTGTGTTGAGATTGGACATACTTGATGATTTAACTACAATATTGTTGTTTCTAGATATGTTAACTTGCCATGCATGTACCGGGTTGTATTTCTTCCCTCATACTTATTAGTACTTGATGTCTCTATTTGATGTGTTGAATCTGGAAACACAGCTGAACTAATAAAATCATATTTAGGTGATATTATAGAAAAATCTATGCCTTAACTATTATTCTTGAAAGCATGCTTATTTCTTTTCTTATTGTGAAAAAGTCGAATTTAATATTACTTGACCTACTTTTCCTGTTGCCATGATTATTCCAATATTGTTGTTTTCGGCTATTGGAATTTGAATATTGAACCTTGCAAGCTTGTCACTGCTTCCAGCCCGAGGTTAAGCTTGTTACTTATTGAATACATAGGGTCGGTTGTACTCATACTATACTCTGCACTTATGTGCATATCTAGGCGATGCAAAGATGGCTGATTGCTAGGGAGTAGCATCGATATCCGCCTTTAGAGATTTCGAGGAGATGACGTCCAAATACACTCCTCAAAAAGCAAGCGCACACGGTTGCATGCAATACAATAAACCCAAATATGAGTAAGTCGAATCCTACACGGAATAATATATAGGTGATTAGGAAAGTAAGAGAATTATCTCTTATTAAGCTAAGTGAAACACTAAAAAGGGTTACGAGAAAATATTATAACTAATGCGAAAATGTAAACTAACCTACAAATTGAATAAAAATATCAATGGCTATAAGCATAGATACAAGGGGAATTACACTCAAGAACGATCCAATGTATTTCACGATTTTACAAATATGAGCAAGTTTATGTTAATTAGTCTTGGCTATTAATTCTATATTATATTCTTCCAAAGACTAACAAGACTTTCTAATTGCATTATCCCTAAAATAATTAAGAGCATTAAATACACCCCAAGGTCGCTATAAATGGTTCAATCATATCCGTAGGTAGAAGGCCAAAGATATTTCCAGAGATTCGCCAAAGAACCTCTAGGTCATGTATTTATGTGTTTGGGATCAAGAAAATGTGAAACGTCGAATTTGCCTAGGTCAAAAGCCCGTGGTTCGCATTTACGAAGAAGGGTTTGCATTTGCGAAACTTGACTCTACTATTGATGATCGCAATTACAATACAGTTATTCACTTTTGTAAACTCGGACCTCTTCACTGACCCATCACAATTGTGGTATATGAGATCGCATTTGCGAAAGTTGACTGCCTGGTTGACTTTGCATTTGCGACCCTAACCTTGCATTCACGAATTCTTCTTTCCTAATTGGGATTCACAATTACGTTCAAGGAGTTCGCATTTGCGAATACTGACTGGTATTATTGATTGCGCAATTACGAAGCCTAGTTCGTATTTGCGATATACGGCCTTTCTCCAGTTTTCTTCATTTGAGCTCCTTTTTGACTTGTTTTTACTTGGTTTTTTTCCCGATCACTTCTAAATCACATAATTGGGTAAAATATCAACTAATCAGGTAGCTGTTTTTCCTTCGCAGACCTCGAAGTCCCTTTTCTCTTAGTGTATGCTATTACTGTTTTATCTTTCAGGCAGTCTGTATTTTGGGATCAAACTTTGTATTTAAACTCTGTAGAGCTCATGTACTCATTGACACCAAATCATGAGGTGGTTCTATTTGTATTATTGCTATTGATTTAAGTTATTTATGATGATTTCGCTGATGAGACAATTTATTTATGTTATTTAAGTTTGTTCCTGCTTATTTAATTTTGGATTTCCTAGCAAGCATTGTTAGGCGTCGTCACGGCTTTGGTGGGATTTGGGATTGTGATATTTTTGTTATGCACATGTGGTAAAGCAAAAAAGTGGTATTATTGGATATGCACATGTGGCACAATAAGGTGACGTTCGTGATTATGCGCATATGGCGGAATAAAGGTGTTATTCTTGATTATGCACATGTGTTGGAATAATGTTGGAATTTACTAATTATTTTGATGAATGAGGGTGGCAGACTTGATTATGTGCATGAATTCTTTATGCTTGTGTTGCATTTCACATGTTTTATATGTATTATCCATGCATATCATTTACATATTCTAGTTGATGCATTCTTCATATGAATTGGACTTGTTAGTGGATTGGTGGACACTCGAAGGGTTCTTCCATGCTTCCTGACATTCTGATATCGACACGAAGGGTGTTTTCGTGGATGTGAGGATCTGAGTTCATGGTACAAAGAGTGTTTCTGTGTAGGCGATGAGGAGAGACATGCATTATTTAGCGTTCACATATACATTTTTGCCTTTTTCCTGAGTTGTTTCTATTAGTTGTATGCCTTCTACCTTGTTTAGTGTTGTTATACACGTGAATCGCGAGGTAGAGTGGAATTGCACAAAGGGTTTTGCTATACCATTTTATTTGACATACATGCATAAATTTGGTGAGGTTGAGATATATACACGAAGGGTGTTCTCGGGCCATTTGATTTGATAACTTGAACATACCCCTTTTTAGTATATGGATTTCCGGTTATGTCTTATATTGGTTCACGGATATTGTTTCCTTCCTCAGAATTTTTTTTATCAAAAAGGTCTGGTTGTTATATTTGTGAAACAGGCTCATTATTCCTTTTACCGATCCTTTCATTATCACTTGCCTTCTTCCTCCTTATTATTTCTTTTGCTTGTGAACTGCACAAGTTATACTACACTGAGGTTAGTCAAGATACTTACTTAGTGCATGGGGTTGGTTGTACTCATACTACACTTTCGCACCTTGTGTGCAGATTTTGGAGATGAGTAGCTGTGGAAGACGGAGCCTTGCATTAATGTCACGACCATATTCCCACAATAGGTCGTGATGGCGCCCACCATAGGTCGTGATGGCGCCCACCATCGCCGTTAGGGAAGCCGATGGTGAACCACCAACATAATCATCTGTTCATAATACTTTTAAAATCAAGAATTTTATTAATAAAGTGGAATCAAGTTAAGAAACCATGGTAATATACTTTCATTCTTACAAAGTTGCGACGTATGGACAAAACATAAAGCATAATGATATATATATTAGGTACAACCCTAAACATATACTAAAAATCCACAAAACCCGGTGTCACAAGTGAATAAGCATCTAGTAGGATATACAAAACCACTATAACTAGTGTCTAGAATAAAAATAGACAGAATAAAATAACATAGGGGGAGGAGACTTCGTGTGCTGCGGGTCAAAGCGTGGAAAGCAGCTCACCACTAAGTCTCTAACTAATACGGCTATGCGCCCAAGTGACCACCTAATATACCTTTCTCAATACCTGCACAATTAGTGCATAGTATGAGTACGTAAATCAACACGTACCCAGTATGTATCTAGTCTAACTTCGAAGAAGTAGTGACAAGAAGTCGACATCAACACTTAATAGCGGTCAAATTATAAGGTAGGTAAATTAGACCAGTATGAAACACAACAAGTAGCAACGAAGCAGATAAATATAAATAATATGAGTCTCAAGTAAGAATAATTACGAAATCATCAAATACCATAATCTGCCTCGAAGGAAACAAGGACAACCAATATCAAATACAATGCCAAATCTCAATTCAGGAAAACTCATATGTGCGCTGACTCGATATCAAATATTACGCACGACTCTGCCGAGACGAATAACCTCATCCCATAAGATTATTAATACACAATACGCGGGGGTGAACGACTCGATCCCATAATGATATTTCATAATACGGCCGAGGCGAACAACTTGATCCCATATTTCATAACACTACTAAGGTGAACAGTCCGATCCTATATGAATAGAGAAACCTTTCCACCCACGAAGATACATGCGAGTCGAGAAGACATGGAACTACCAATCATGTAAACACAACACGAGGGTGGGAATGCAAGAGAAAACATAAACGTTGCCTACCATCAACTACGCCACAAAAATTCAAAGTAAAGAGGCTCAGTCAATACATAAATTTTAGTCTCAATCTTAGTTATGAATTCTAGTAAACAAACAAGCAAGTTTAATTCAAGTAGTTTAGTTAAATCATGGTGTAGGTCTAAATCTACCACGAGATAAAATAAATCTAGCTTACGCACGGACACTCGTCACCTGGTACATGCGTAGAACTTAAAACATGTAGCATATAACAAATAAGTTACCTACGAGGATAATTCCCTCGTACAACATTATGCTAGAGACATACCTTGCTTTGAAGCCCACTACTCAGCTCTACTAGTCAAAAGGACATATAAACAAATCAATATATGCTCAAAAATTTATAATTCAACCATTAGAGTCATTTCCCATCCCTACTCGGAAAGTCGACTAAAGTAAACTACGGGCCCGCGTGCTTGGATTATAGAAATTTTCAAATATAAATTTTATCAATGGCATTACGAACTCAAATATATACTTTATACCCAATCCCATAACCAATTTCGTAGTGAAATCTCATTTTACCAAATTCTAGGCTTTTCAACAAAATTTCATAATTCTACTAATTTCCATGTTAAAAATCACACCTAAATCATATATTTAACTCACAATAGGTAGAAAGCACTTACCCAAATACTCTTGATGAAAATGGTTCTTTGAAGCGCTCCTAAACCGCTCAAGCAAAGAGAGAATAGTGTGAAATAGGCCTTAGTAGTGCATTAAAAATCGCATTCTGCCCAGGCGTCCTTTATCGCAATCCGGGAAGAACCCTCGCATCTTGAAGGCCAACCTGCCCTTGCCCAGAAATCCTCCATCTCATTCACGATGAACACATTGCATTCGTGATGAACACTGCCCTCAACCCTCTATGAACGCAGTCCCCCCTGTCGCGCTCGCAAAGGCCTACGTCTGCCAATGCATCATTCATCTTCCTTCCTCACATCACGATGGAACCTCTGCGTTCGCGAAGAGGAGCCAGGTCCTACATCATGCTCTGGGGCCTTCTTCGCGTGCGCGAGGGGCAAACCACTCCCCCCACTTAAATACTTTGCCGCAATCGCGGAACACCCACCGCGATCGCGAAGCATACTATCCCCAGCAAAACTCTGCCAACTTCAACATTGCTTCGGGTGGTCTGAAACTCACATTAGCCAACCTGGACCCCGTCCAGTATTAAGAACAAGTGCATAAACATAATCCAGACCTACTCGAGACCTCAGAACACATAAAATAACATCGCCACAAATAATCCTTCCCCAAACCAAATTAATTAAATTTCAAACTTATTCCTACTAACTCTAAACGTGAGGACTCATTCTTAGACAAATATGAACGACACCAAATTTCAAACACAAGCACAATTTGACAATACAAACCTTTCCTGAGGCTCGAAATACTAAACAGAATCTGATAACACTAAAGTCCATCCTAAATCAAACTCAAAAACTCTAAAACCTTCAAAATGTCAACTTCCAACAATAAGCGATGAAACGCTACCGGTCCACCCAAAACTTGATACGAACATATGCCCAAATCCAAAATCACCATACAAACCTATTGAAACCTTCAAATCTCAATTCTGATGTCGTTTACTCAAAGTGTTGACTTAAGTCAAACTTGGCCACCTAACGCCAATATTATGGAATTACGTGTTCCGAATTCAATCCGAACCCTCCTAAAACCAAATCAACCGACCCCGCAACTCGTGAAATAGGAAAAAAACATACAATAAGTATTAAATAGGGGAATGAGGTTCTAAAATAAAAAATGACCGGTCGGGTCGTTACAATTAAAGACGTACTAGCACTCCCAATTCTACTACCTCTTCTTTAAGGTATTTTAGGACTTTATTTTTGTTCATGTAAACTTTAAACATATGTTTCATTTATTCTTTTTATCAGCTCTCTAAATCTAAATCCTAGTGTCTCATGACTTATACTACCGGTCCTCGGGATAGTTGTATTGAATTTTTTTAGTCCTTATTATTAATATTGAACTTCTAATTAAGTTGTAACTTATAATGTGTGGCATACCTAAAAGGTTGGATTAGGTTACATCACGACTTGGTAGGATTTTGGGTCAGGATACCTATACATTTATTAAGCAAGAGATATGGCAAGATAAATAATAGGAATAAATACGAGAAATAGTAAAATAATCAACTTAAAAAATAACGACCAACAACCAAAGCTTTGTCAACAACTCAACAGAGAGGATGAAACGATTTCAATTAAACAATTTAGCCAAATTCACAAAGGAAGAAAAAATCATATGTTAAACAAAATGATTCAAATCACACATGTTGTGGCGAACAACCCAATCCAACACTGTTACGCCCCACGTTCCCCCACCTATAAAATTGAATATTAATGGAGGTTTAACACAGCCAGTAACATCACAAGGACAAGGGGCAGTTTCATCTGGCCAAATTGCACCAGCTGTCCCACCGGATGCAGTGGCCAGGGCGGGGCGACCCACTTGATATTTAGGGCGGCAGAATTTCCTAGACTTGTTATAAAAGGTAGGGCAGTTTTCTTCTCTTTTTATTATAGGAGATATCACCCAATTTAACTCACCCAAAAATGCTCTCAAACCCCCACTATATTTCTCACTGGTTTAAGGCAGAATCAGAGGCGAACCTCGGGGAATCTAGCGTGAAGAAACTTGAAATCGTCGCTGTAATATCAATTATTTTGTTATAATAAATGTATGAAGATTCATTTGAGGCAGAATTAATCACCATAGGAGCATCAGAAATTAGAAAGTGTAACTAGTTTTTCAAAAACATACGTAAGGCAACCTTCTTTATTGGCATGATTTTGGGTAAGCGTCCCTCTCGAAGTACTCATGTGTTGAAAGACTAGTTTGTTCTATGCCTTCTCAATAATGTTGCTTCTATTCTAGTACATTTTGCCGGTAAAATTTCATTCAAGTCTGAGATGTTCCCAGTTAGTATCTTGAGGCCGGAAAATATGATTCACTCTAAGTTACCCTTAGTATTTCTTGGAAATTATTTTGAATGGAACTTGTATATATGTATCTATTGTTACTTACCTAGCCTTTCTAGATACGGTCAGCCACGAAACCTATCGTGCATCCACTAATCAATTGGGTATGATGAGATGCAATGAGGAAATACTACTAAGCCCTCATGTGGTCGGGTACTACCGAGCTCTCTATGAAGCCGGGTACAGAATGTTGTGCTATGAAATATTATCGATCCCTTGTGTGGCGGGTACGGTCGAGATCTCTTGAGTCCGGGTACAACCAAGACCTTTTGAGCCCTAGTACGGCATGATGGAAGAATAAAATTTTACCGAGCCCTTTAGAATCTAGGTACAGTATGAAATGATACGCCCCTAAAGTGGCTGAGTAGTATTATACTATATTATATTTAACGCATACTCTCTAGAAGTAGCTTAACCTTTTATAGAGCTTGCACACTTTTAAGTATTATGGTTTTCACAGTTACACCCCCGATGTCTTAATCTTCGGTATTTAGGATGAACTCATGCATTCATATCCCATATGTTATGTCTTTAGTTTACATACCATCTTAGTCTTACATAGTCAGTAAATTTTCCGTATTGACACCCCTTTCTTTTGGTGGTGTGTTTATGCCCATAGTTATAGATAGGCCTAGTGACGGTCCTCCACAATAGGGTGTTCGTTCAGCAATTAGTTGTTCCACTCCACTTCTCCGGAGTAGTTGTTCAGAAGTTGATAGGTACCGAAGTGTATGTCCTAGTCATTTTGGGTGCGGTGGGGCCCTATCCCGACAAAGTTGTGTTTATGGCACTCTAGAGGCTTGCAGACTAGTGTTTGGAAGTATGTAAAAGTAAATGTTGTAATGATGTTGTCGGCAACGGTTGTTTGGGTATGTGTATATATATATATCCAATGTTAAAATTTCTCCCACTATCAGTCATGATCATTTGGATGTTTATTTGGAGGCCCTGTTAGCCCAAATTTTATGGTGTAAGCTCTAAGTATGGACCTCGATTCGCATGGGCCTTTGGGCGCCATTTGCCGGTCGCACCTCCTAAGGTTGGGGTGTGACAAACTTAGTATCAGAGCAGGTCAGTCCTAGCGAGTCTGCATGCCGTATCTAGTAGAGTCATGTTTATGGGTATGACATGAACCATATATATAAACAAGGGACTGCAGGACATCTAGGGTGAATACCTTTTATTTCTTATATAGACCATGCGGTAGAACTGAGCCATAGTTATTCACTTCTGATCCTTATCATTATTATGATTATAGAAATGCCTACTATGAGATGTCAGGTAGGTGTTCAAAGGATTGATAAGGAAGCAAGGGAGGGTACCTGTCGAGTATAACCTGCGCATATGGATCAACATGAGCCTCGTGATGAGGCTGGTACTCAGGTTTTGGGGACGACATCATTGGCCCTGGAAGGGCATAGTGGAACTAGCATACCTCCTATTCCTCCCCCAGTTCCTTCTGAAAAGGAATTAGATATGAGAAGTGCAGTACAACTATTTACGTGGTTGATCACTTCCCAAGCCCAATACAGGCCCCTACCACTTCAAATAGGACGGCTAGTGCGAGAGTTTGGGACATTATTAAGTTGGACCCCAGGTGTTCATCTGAACAGATCCAAACGAAGATCTCCAGAATTTTCTAGATCAGATGCAGTGGACTTTACGAGCTATGCATGTCACTGATATTGAGTCTTTAGAGCTTGACTCTAACAGGTTGCAGGATATTATTGTGACTTGGTATGAGACTTAGAACAGTCTAGGGGATCTCTTGCCCCAGTAGCAAGATGGAGTGAATTATAAGGTATTTCTACAATAGTATCTGCCCCTTGAGCTCCGCCGAGCAAGACAGCATGGATTCTTATGGTTGGAGAAAGGTAATATGAGTGTCCAATAGTATAGCATACTACTTAAATCCTTGGACGGGTAAGCTACATCAGTTCCGGCTAAGATGAGTGACCGAGTACATTGATTCTTTGAATCCGATTATGCATATTGCTCATATTCAAGCTTATGCGCAGAACCTGAAGGATAGAAGGAGGCTACATCTAGCTGCTCGAGAACATGACCAAGTTGACGGGTGTCATGTAAGAGTTTCAAGGTGGGTTTAGGCCTACATTTTCTTGGCATTCACCTTATTCGATGACTAACGTACCATCACGTCCTAGGGCTAGCGTCACTAATAGATTGCATATTTTGGTCAGGGTACGCGATACCGGGAATAGAGCTCACAAGATAGTGGGGATCGTAGTAGGGTGAGACCCCTGATGCTGCACTGTGGCCAATATGGTAGAAATCATTTTGGGTAGTGCCGCCAGGGTTGAAATTTATCCAATTTTTTGTAGGCAGCCCAGTCACATCATGCGCTTTTGCGCTGTGAGAAATATTGGCGGTATGATGCCGCCAAGGAAATTTGCAATAGCTTCTTAATTATTAGTGCATACTCATGAGCAAAGTATGAAACTGCCGGTGGGTATAGGTACAGGTAGAGGTGGAGTGACTAGCTCAGTGGACAACATAACTGCATTTATGCATTGTCAAGTGCCAGAATCGAGAGTCATCACAGTATGTGGTTACATGTATACTATTTGTGTTTTCCCTAAATGTATATGCTTTGATAGATCCACGTCCACTTTGTCATGCATCTCCCCGTTTGTTGCTAGTAAATTTGGTAAAAATGCTGAATTGTTACGACAATAGTTTGAAACGTCCACGCCCCTAGGCAAGTCCGTGATAGTTAGGCAAGTATATCGAGGTTTCAATGTGATATTTTGTGATCAACATACCTTAGCTGATTTAAATGAATCAGAAAAATTAGAACTTCATGTTATTATGAGCATGGATTTACTAGTCTCATGTTATGCTATGGTGGATTATTGTAAGAAAGTTGTTCACTTTAACTTTCCGGGAGAGGAAATTATCGAGTGGAAAGGTGATGTTGTAATGCCAAAAGGAAAGTTTATTTCAACTTTAAGGCTAGAAAGATGATCACGAAAGGATGTTTCTATCATTTTGTGCAGGTGCAGGATGTGGGGCAAGGCCTCCAACCCTTCGATCAGTTCGAGTTGTTAATGAGTTTCCTGATGAGCTCCCAGGTATCCCTCCCGAGAGAGAGATCGAGTTTTCCCTCGATGTGCCACCCGATACAAAACTGATATCTATCCATGCGTACCGAATAGCTCTTGCCTAGTTGAATGAATTGAAAGCTCAATTGTAAGATCTTTTAGATAAGGGCTTCATTCGACCTAGTACATCCCCGTGGTGTGCCCCACTGTTATTTTTCCAATCGAAAGATGGTTCGTTGAAGATGTGCATCGACTACCGAGCTGAATAAGGTGGCCATTAAGAACAAGTATCCACTTCCGAGGATCGATGATTTGTTTGACTAGTTGCAAGGCGCTAAGTATTTTTCATAGATCGATCTCAGATTTGGGTAAATCAGGGGAGAATATGTTCCAAAGATAGCCTTTCGGACGAGATATGGCCATTACAAATTCTTGTTAGGTCCTTTGGCCTAACCAATGAACCAACGACTTTTATGGATCTGATTAATCGGGTGTTCAAGCCATTTTTGGATATCATTGTAATCGTGTTCATAGATGATATTTTGGTGTACTCACGGTCAAAAGAAGAGCATGCAGAGCAGCTGTGAATGGCTTTACACACGCTCCGGGAACATAAGTTGTACGCCAAATCTTCCAAATGCAAGTTCTGGTTCAATTCAGTGACTTTTCTCAGGCATACAGTATCAAACGAAGGCTATCAACGTCGATAGTCAAATGATCAAATCATGTCAAGAATTTGCCACAGGTACATATAGACCGTCGTGATCATTTGAATGTTTATTTGGAGTCCTTTTTGGCCCAAATTTTATTATGTAAGGTCTAAGTATGGACCTTGGTCGCATGGGCCTTTGGGCACTGTGTGCCTGTGGCACCTCCCAAGGTTGGGGTGTGACAAACACAATAGTCTTGTGGCGAACAATCTAATCCAACAGCTATATTGGTGCAGCGAGAAACCCCGAACTTTTATAACAATATTACAACGAGAAACCCGATCCAACATACCAATTCATATGGAAATACCCAAAAAGCAACAAATATCGCAAAGTGCATAATATAATATCAAAGAGAACAAATAAGAATAATTTGTTAAGGAAAAGATAAGTGTGACCAAGGTATGATAGGCAATTCAATATCCCAAGAGCTAGTCTTGCTCGTATATCTCAACAACGCCACTAACACGTGAATAATCAAGTAGTCTCACCATCAAATATAACACAAGAGAATAATATATGAAATCAGCAAAGACATGAATAAACTAATTCTAGCCGCATGCTTTAAACCATGACAATCGCATATACACTCGTCATTATGCATATATGTTGGCCTCAACACATTTATCACATATAAAGTGAAACATTTACTACCTAATTCCCTTATGTAACGGTAAACCACGATACTGACCTATTTGCGGAACACGTTCAACAATCCAATACTATTTATCCTTTAAACAAGCCTTAAAAAACTCGAATCTAGTCAAACAATATATAAATAAGTAAGCTTTAGAAACCCTCCTATTACCAAAATTTTTTGTCTTTACCCTATTTAGAAAAGTCAACAAAAAGTCAACACGGGCCCACATGGTCGAAATCTGAACTCGAGACAAAATTTTTGATACCTATTCATTCCAGGGCCCACATGGTTGAAATCTGAAATCGAGACCAAATCCCTATTACCCATTCTTCGACGGGTTCTAGTATGTGTCGGGCATTTGGGCACTATGTGCCCGTCGCACCTCCAAAGGTTGTGGTGTGACAAACACAATAGTGTTGTGGCAAACAACCCGATCCAATGGCCATATTGTTGCAGCGAGCAACACTGACCTTTTATAACAATATTGCAGTGAGAAACCCGATCCAACATACCAATTCATATGGAAAACCCAAAAAGCAACAAACATCGCAAAGTGCATAGGACAATATCAAAGAAAACGAATAAGAAAAATTCATTAAGGAAAAGATAAGTATGACCAAGGTGTGATAGGCAATTCAATATCCCAAGAGAGAATCTTGCTCATATATCGCAACAAGGCCACTAACATGTGAATAATCAAATAGTCTCACCATCCAATCTACCATAAGATAACAATATATGAAATAAGCAAAGACATGAAAAAGCTAATTCTACCTGCATGCTTTGAACCATGACAAATGCATATACACTCGTCACTATGCATGTATGCCGGCCCCAACACATTTAGCAAATATAAAGTAAAACATTTACAACCTAATTCCCTCAAGTCAAGGTAAACAACAATACTTACCTCTTTCTGGAACACGTTCAACAATCCAAAATAACTTTTCCTTTAAACAAGCCTCCAAACAACTCGAATCTAGTCAAACGATACATAAATAAGTCAAATCAAGCTTTTGAAACCCTTCTAATACCAAAAACATTTTATTGTTACCCTATTTGGTAAATTCAACTAAAAGTCATCTAGGCCCACATGGTCGAAATCTAAACACGGGACCAAATTCTTATTACACATTCTTTCGAGGGCCTACATTGTTGAAATATGAAATTGAGACCAAATCCCGATTACCCATTTTTCCCCGGGTTCAAGTATTTGATTAGTTTCAAGATCTGACCTCTAATTGAGGTCAAAATCTCCAAAATTAACTATCTTATAAAGCTTTCTCACTTTTAAGTATTATGGTTTCCACAGCTACACCACTGATGGCTTGTCTTCGGTATTTAGGATGAAGTCATGCATTCATATCTCATATGTTGTGTCTTCTTAGTTTTACAAACTCAGTACATTTTCCATACTGACACTTCTTTCTTTGGGTAATGTTCATGCCCACAGGTACAGACAGGCCTGGTGACGCTCCCCCACAGTAAGGTGTTCGTTTAGTAGTTGGTTGTTGCACTCCACTATGTCCTAGTTATTTTGTGAATTGTGGGGCCCTACCCCAACCAAGGTGTGCGTTATGGTACTCAAGAGGCTTGTAGACCAGTGGTTGGAAATATGTAAAAGTAAATATTGTAATAACCCTATTGGCAACAATTGTGTGAGTATGTGTATGTATGTCTATATATGTATATCTAATGTCAAGATTTTTCCCACTATCATTCATGATCATTTGAATATTTATTTGGAGACCTTGTTGGCCCAAATTGTATGTTGAAACTCGGATCGCACGGGCCTCTAGGTACGGTGTATCGGTCACACCTCCCTAGGTTGGGGTGTGACAAACTTGGTATCTATGCAGATCAGTCCTATGGAGTCTGCAAGACGTATCCAGTAGAGTCATGTTTATGGGTATGTCGTGAACCATACATATAAATAGGGGGATACATGATATATATAGGGTGAATACCTTTTATTTCGGATCTAGATCATGCAGTAGAACTGAGTCGTAAGTTTTCACTTCTAATCCTTACCATTATTATGATTATAGTGATTCCTACTATGAGATGTCAGATAGGTGCTCAAATGATGGATAAGGAAACACGGAAGGATACTAGTCAAGTACTACTACGCATATGGATCAATGTGAGCCTCATGATGAGGCAGGTACTCAGGTTTCGGGGACAACACCATTGCCCCTGGAAGGGCATAGAAGAACTAACGTACCTCCTATTCGTCCTCCGGTTCCTTCCAAGTAGGATTTAGATATGAGAAGTGCAGTACAGTTGTTGATGCGTGTTGTGGCTTCCCAGGCCCAAGGACAGGCCCCTACCTCTTCAAATTGGACGGTCTGTGCAAGAATTCTGGTCATTATTAATTTTTACCCCCCAATGTTCATCGGAACATATCCAAATGAAGATCCTCAGAATTTTCTAGATCATATGCAACGGACTTTACGAGTTATGCATGCCACTGGTACTGAGTCTGTAGAGCCTGCCTCTAATATGTTGCAGAATATAGCTGTAACTTGGTAAGAGACTTGGAATAGTCTAGGGGAATCTTTTGACCCAGCATGAAGATGGAGGTAATTTTTTGAGGTATTTCTGCAATAGTATCTGCCCGTTGAGCTCCGCCGAGCAAGACAAGATAGATTCTTACGGTTGGAGCAAGGTAATATGAGTGTTCGGAAGTATATCATATGATTTAAATCCTTGGCCAAGTATGCTCCTTCGGTTCTGGCTTAGATGACTGACCGAGTACATCGATTTGTGAGCGATTTGGGACCACATATGTTAAATGAATATATCACAGCTTCTTTGAGTCCGATTATGCGTATTTCTCATATTCAAACTTATGCGTAGAACCTGGAGGATCGCAAGAGGCTAGAACGAGCTACTCAAGAACATGACCAAGGCCAAACAAATAGAGCCCAGTCCACGGGTGACATGGGAGAGTTTCAAAGTGGGTTTAGGCCTACATTGTATTGGCATTCACCTTATTCAATGACTAACGTACCATCACGTCCTAGGGCTAGCGCCACAAACAAATTGCTTATTTCGGTCAGGGTAAGAGATACTAGAGATAAAGTTAACAGGATAGTGGGGATCATAGTAGGGTGAGAACCCTGATGCCGCACTATGGCCGATGTGGTAGAAATCATTTTGGGTAGTGCTGCCAGGGTTCAAATTTGTCCAATTCTTGTAGGCAGCCCGGTGGCATCATCCGCTTTTACGCAGTGAGAAATATTAGTGGTATGATGCCGCCAACGGGATCTACAGCAGCTATGAAACTGCCGCTTCTTCATAAATAGAGCATCCTCATGAGCAAGGTATGAAACTGCCGGGGGAGAGGTAGAGTTAGAGGTGGAGTGACTAGCTCGGGCGGACAACATAATCACATTTATGCGTTGTCAAGCAACAGAACCTAGAGTCATCAGAGGATGTAGTCACATGTATACTATCCGTGTTTTCCCTTGATGTGTATGCATTGATGATTACCATACATAAGCTACTTTAATTGAATTAGAAATGGTAGAATTTTATGTAATTATGAGCATGGATTTGCTGGCCTCGTGTTATTCTATGGTAGATTGTTCGAAGAAAGTTGTTCGCTTTAACTTTCGGGGAGAGGACGTTATTGAGTGGAAGAGTGATGTTGTTACCCCAAAAGGAAAGTTCATTTCTTACTTTAATGCTCGAAAGATGTTCACGAAAAGTATTTTTCTATCATTTGGTGCAATTGCAGGATGCGGAGCGAGGCCTCCAACCCTTTGATCAGTTCCGGTTGTTAATGAATTTCATGATGAGATCCCGGGTACCCTCCTGCGAAAGAGATTGAGTTTGCCATCGATCTGCCACCCGATATGCAACCGATATCTATCCTTCCGTACTGGATGGCTCCTGCCGAGTTGAAGGAAATTAAAGCTCAATTGAATGATCTTTCATATAAGGGCTTCATTCAACCCAGTACTTCTCTGTGGTGTGCCCTAGCACTACTTGTTCTAAAGAAAGATGGTTCGTCATAGATTTGTATCGACTACCCACAACTGAATACAGTGACCATTAAGAACAACTATTCGCTTCCTAGGATCGATGATTTTTTTGACCAGTTGCAAGGCGCTAAGTAATTCTCGAATATCGATCTCAAATTTGGGTATGATCAGTTAAGAATCAAGGGAGAAGATGTTCCAATGATAGCCTCTCGGACCAGATATGGCCACTCTTGTAATGCACTAACGACTTTTATGGATTTGATGAATCAGGTGTTCAAGGAATTTTTGGATATCTTTGTAATTGTGTTCATAGATGATATTTTGGTGTATTCACGATCAAAAGAAGAGCATGCAGAGCAGCTGCAGAGGCTTTTGCACACACTCTGTGAATATAATTTGCAAGCAAAATTTTCCAAATGCAGGTTCCGGTTCAACTCAGTGACTTCCCTCAGGCATATAGTATGAAACGAGGGTATAAAAGTCGATAGTCAAAAGATCAAAGCAGTCAAGAATTGGGCAAAGCCCACGACCCTTATTGAAGTGCGCAGCTTCATGGGCCTAGCCGGTTACTACCGAAGATTTGTGGATTATTTCTCATCCGTAGATGATCCATTGACGAAGTTGACACATACGATAACTAACTTCCAGTGGACTGAAATTTGTGAAAAGAGCTTCCAAGAATTAAAGGACATGCTAACCTCGGCACCAGTTCTCACTCTTCCTAAAGGACCCGCTATGTTATATATCTTGGTGCCTCTAGAGTAGGATTGGGTAGTGTTCCAATGCAACATGGAAGAATTATTGCGTACACTTCAAGGCATCTAATAAAACATGAGGAAAATTATTTTACCCATGATCTGGAACTAGCTGTTGTTATTTTCGCCTTGAAGATATCGCGTCATTATTTGTAAGGAGTTGCTGCACCCTATGTTTTTTTACATCAAAACACGTTGTAAGTCAATTGATGTAAGTTCAGAAATGAGGTCATCTTTGAAAGTATATAAAGTAAGTTAATCATGTTACCATGGAATTTACAAATGTATGAGATCAGTAACAACAAGTACCAAGAGGGTTGGAAGGCTTAGAAGCTAAACGAATTGAAGAAAATAAGTTTCGTCGAAAGTCGAAAAAGATTGGAATGTTATAACACGTACGTTTTGGGCGAGACTAGGGTGATTAACATGATAACAAGGTTATTTTATGAGTTAGTTTTGTCTTATGATAGTCATATATTAGGTTTTGATGTCGAGCAAATTGTGGAACAAAAATTTGAGAAAGGTCATCATAAGTTACATTCTTAAACGTGCTGAAAATTAGGTCAAATATATGAGAGCTTTTATCTCAATATAATAATAATTACTAGGTGATCCACATATCAATTGGGATATCTATGGTTCTAGTTTCTAACACATTAAACTGTTCGTCGATACAACATCGGAGCAGATAGATATTAACGTTTTTGCGAGACTGCGCAAGCAGCTCGTTATGGGACCCACTTAGGCGGTTGAGATATCTTGATATATATGTGACCCTTGCAGCCCATTTTAACTCATTCCTTTTCACTCTCTTCAGACCCTAGACACCAAAAATTCTCTCTCAAAGTTCTCTCATGATCCAAGACCGAAACCAAGGGCAAACAACACAAATTAAGTGTCAAAAATCCCGTGGCACTAGTGAGTTTCTTGTTCATTTTGTGGTTCTTGATATTGGTGTGGTTACAGTTCGTGTGGGAGTTTTTTAAAGTTATGATGATACCCACATAGGCGTATTTCAAGTCTTCCAAAGTGATTCTAGTGTCGAGAAACCCGAATTGATTGCTCGTTTCGCTTCCTTGTTCTTGCTGCGTTGGAAGGATATTTCATGGTAAAGTAAGCTCAAATTGGAGTTATTCTATCTGAATAAAGGTAAGGAACATCTTACTATTCATGTATTTAAGCTTATCCAAGTTACGGCTAAGTCGTTGAAGCTACAACTTGTGAGATATCGATCGAAAGGCTTGTTAGTAATGTTGGTTGATAGTTGGACTATTTGGGAGGTATTCTTGCAACTTTTTATGGCTAGAAAATTTATGGAATAACCTGAGTGCATTATGTTTTTATTATCAGAATTTTCTTGAATATCAATAAGAGGGAAAGGATTCAAAGTATAGTATTATTAGACATGAACTGAGCTTGCCGCTTGACGAGTTATTGTGTTTGTTGTGTTCCATATAGCGACTGATTGTCGTTTCGGCTGTTTGGTGACTTTTAGTAACTTATGGGATGTAGTAAAAATAGGGGAGGTGCTGACCATTTTGTTGTATAATATTGGTTTCGAAATATGAGAGTTATAATGCTTATATGATGACGACAAAGTTGGTTTACTCATTGTAGATGTAAGAAGGTCATATTGAGCTTGGTTGTTGATTAGAGAGAAGATTGCAAAGGTATGTTAAGGCAAATTTTTTCTTTCTTTCTTTGCATTGATCTATGTGAAATGAGCGTAAACGATAAGCTATTTGATAACGGATCTACACCTAGCAACTAAGGTTGTCTATGTTGTTCATGACTTATAAAGTTATTCTAAGCAAGTATGTATGATCCTTGAATCCTCTTGAGGTTCATATTGACGGTATGGATGTCCATTATTTGAAACGAAAATGCGATGACCTTATATCACTCTAAAAATTTTAGAACATGATTCCATGAGTCCAGCATGCATTATATATATGTATCTATTTTACTGTACTGAGCCATGCTATAGTCGGTTGGGTACGACATTTACTATGCAACCACTGATCAGTTTGGTTTACCAACCTCGACGTGGCCGGGTACGATTTTACCTAGCCTTATGATGGCCGGGTGCGTTTTTACCGAGTCCTCTTCGAGGCCGGGTACAATATGATGATGATGATTCCCATAGAGGCGTATGTTTTTAAAAGTTTATATGTATATAAATATTATGAATTTCATGCCAGTCTCCTTCAGAGGCACTCATATGTTACAGGTTGTATCTTCTCTATCTCTTTTTATATTATTATTCTTATTTATGGTTTGCTTCCTTACATACTCGGTATTTTATTCGTACTGACATCCCTTTTTCTTGGGGATGCTTCATTTCATGCCTGCAAGTCTTGATAGACAAGTTGATGGTCCTCCTAGTAGGATATCAGCTCAGTGAATGATGTTTATGTACTCTTAGAGACTTGTAGATAGATGTCACGTATATGGATACTTGTATGGCCTTGCTGGCCTATGTTTTGAGTGTACAAATGATTATATCATCCTTATAGACTCGTATGTCATATGTATAAGTTTGTATATTATGTTGGGTCATCCTATGTCGAGTTTCCCCTTATGTTTTATGCCGGTTATCTTATGACGACCCTTCTAGCGCATTTACCCATGATGGTACGACAAGAAAGATATGTTACGTTGGTACTCGGTCGAGTAAGGCATCAGGTGTCCGTCGCGGCCCTCTGATTTGGGTCATGACCAACTTTGCATCAGAGCAGTTTTGTCCTAGGGAGTCTACAAGTCGTATCTAGTAGAGTATTGTTTATGAGTGTGCTGTGACCCGCACCTATAAGCAGGAGGCTCAAGTCCATCGCGGCCCTCTTTCTTCTTACACTATATCGTGTGGTGGAGCTCAATTGTATGAATTTGAACTCTTAAATTTTATTTTATTTGTAATACAATGATACCTACATCCAGAAAGATAGTTGCTAAAAGATTGAATATGGTTGTGGAAGAGTTGAGTCAAAGGAACTCGATTTTGCATCGTGCTTATGATGAGTAAATGTGAGGTCTTCAGCCGATCATGTGTGTACTAAGATGTGTAAGATTTTTTATTAGGATCCCTAAGGCATGAATATTTATTCACCCATAAGGTAAAAAACACTGAGAGAATCAGAATGTAGACACAAGTTTCAAAAAGTAAAGAAGCAAGGTGAAAAAGGTTATGAGGTACCCAGTAAGTGAAGTCTATCAGTATTTACAATTCAGGCAAAGATATAAACATTCTGAGTGACCTTAAGTAGTAATAGAGGTATGTACAATTGGCCACACCCATCTTAGTTACGCCCTATGAGAGCTAACAGATATAGTTTAAGGGAATTATGGGATATCATTCCAGCTGCGGTTAAAGTTACCCAAAATGGCGGAAGGATTGTTAGCATTAGTTGACATTTCCAAAAGATATTGGAAGTGTTGTAATAGTTCTCCTTGTGAGACACCCAGATGGAGCACTGTAGAATAGTACAATTAGATATGAATACTTGAATGCTCAGAAAATTCAGAAGATATGCAATGGAATCCTAGAAGGGATAAATATTTACCTTAGTATGGCTCTCATCCCTAGCAAAGAGAGAATGTTAGGCGACCCAAAGAGCCAGTGGATGGATCAAAGGGAACTAAAAGTGAAAGAATATTTTGTTGAAGTTTTCAGAATAAAGTGATAGACAAATATTAGCAGGAGAATAAGAAGAGAGTACATGAAGCGTTATGAGTATGATGTGATAAATGGGAGATAACGGTAAATAAAAATATGACTAGATGACAGAGTTTATAGTAAAGTTAAGGAAAAGACAAGAGGCGACAGGCCTTTAGATAATAATAGAGTATATGCCACAAAGTCATATACTCATTTCGAGAAATGAGTTGGTGACTCCAATGTGATAACGGGAAGGAAACGTTAGCCCCGCCAAAGTAATAGAAATCCATATGGGCTGGTGAACCAGATAAACTGAACACGTAAGGCCTCATAAAATTTTAGACTGAAGTAGAGAACTGGCAAATTTATAATGGTATTATACGGTTAATTACACAACCACATAATCATTTTACGGGCCGCAAATCCATCGTAGATCCAGCATGAAGATTTCCGGAGAGGAGTTCTGTGATGCATTATGCGACTGCAGACCTGCCGCAGACCCAACTCGAACCGCCCAAATTTGGGACCCTTTTCTGTGGTCTCCTTTACGAACCGCATGCCTGTTTTGCGGTGCGGTGCAGTCTGGGGCCGCAGACGCGGCTTCGTAAAGTTTAAGTTTGGAAAAATTTCACCCGATCCTATTTTTATAAAAACAACTTGTGGGTTCTTTTGGCTGGTCCTAAATGGTATTTTGAGAGAGGGAAGTGGTATAGAGTGAGAGGGGAAGTTCCTAAGATTATCGTCCATCAACTCTATTCACAAGGAGAAACTCACAACTTCTTCATCCAAGAGGTAAGCTTCCATGTCCTAATTTCAATTTTGAATTTGTGGTAAAAGATGGTTAATGGGGGGTGTGATTCTTGGGTATGAGAGTGTATCTATGCATGCAAGTACAATCATGAGTTGTAGGAAGGTGGTTGAAGCTCAAATGGGTATACCTTGGGTTGTAGGGTGAAGGAAATCCACCATATGAGAAGCTGAAGATCATAATGCCCACCTGGTGTTTAATAAAATGTTCAAATGATCTGGAAACATGAACTCCTTCCGACTTTATGTTCAAAATTGTTATATTTCTAAATATATTGAAGTGGCTAAGATTTTCAAAAATTGTAGTAATTTAAGGAAGCTCAAGGCGAGGTACGTTGGCTAATCTCTTCTCTTAGAATTGAACCCCACAATATCCTTGTAAGTCCCAAGTTGTTCATTATAATCGGCTATTTTGAATAAGCCTCGTGTCAAAAGATATATGTTCGATATGTATTCAAAATTCTCTTGTCATGTTATGTTACTATTTAAGAATGTGTTTGAGATGCATATCAAAATGTTATAATTTCAAGTCGTGTTTCAAATGAAAGCTATTATGACGAATTATGTAAGAACTCTCAATGTGCTCAAAACTCCTATTTGCTGACATTTGTACCTAAAGTCTTGAATAGAAATGCTTTGTTATTGATGATCCGCGATGATGTTTGCAAGTGAAAAGGGTAAGCATGAAATATGAAAATATGGCCAACGTGCCAAGAACGACATTACATGTGGAGCCATTAGTGCCAATGAAACTAAGAAATGTGTAAAAGACAATAAAACGAGTTGTAAATCCTTGAAATAAATAAACACTTTAGGAGTATCGTTAGTCACTGAGGAAGGTAGGTTGAAATAACCGAACTCGGAAAATACACGTGCTGGTGTAAGAGTGAATTGTGATTCTTCCCATTATTTGGGATGAGATTGATGTGCCTAGAATATTCCCCGTCATTGGCATGAGAAGATTGATATAAAAGGGTGATGTCGATCCACACGGAATTATGGTGAGACGGCCTATCTAGTTGGGTCGTCATCGGACGCCATGCCGCACACACGGTGGTGATTGTGCTTGAAATTGTGACTGAGATAATGATTGAAATTGAGATAATGATTGTGATGGTGGTTGATGTCTTTAGGTGAGACGGCCTAGCCAATCGGGTTGTGATCGGACTCTGTGCAAAAATCATGGTGGTATATCGGTGCTAATATCTCCCAACCAAAAATAATGGAAATTTACCTGAACACTTTTCTTGCTTCTAACTTGATGTTTCGTATTGTTTGAGGTTTCCATTGATTCTATGATTGTTCTTTCTTGTATTGCTACTTGTCCTAATGAGAGGGTGTTTAGTCATACATACTAGTACTATTCCATATGTACTAACGTCCCTTTTGCGGGGACCGCTGCATCTTTAATATATGCAGGTGGTTCTGCAGCAGGTGGCATTGATCATTGATAGCAGCACACCCTCTTCTCAGTAGATTTGGTGAGCCCCACTTCATTCGAGGTCGTGTAACTTTTGTCCCACGTGTATTTCATTTTGAGGTATAGCCGGGACCTTGTTGTCGGCATTATGATAGTATTTTTGTATCCATAGAGGCTCCGTAGGCACAATGTGGGTTGTATTTGGGTTTTGGGAAAGTCAAACTAGTCTTGCTCGGCGGGGTTATCTCGGTTTAGCGCCGGTCGCTCTCCCCGAGGTCGGGGCGTGACGGAACATGAATTAGGGACCAAAGGATTTGTGAATAGTCGACATTGTGAGAATTTTGGAGAACAAGTTTCGGCAATAATAGAATAGGCAATAGAAGAATAACCTTTAAAGGTCATTTAGGAAGACACTTCCCCAAAGCAAGCACTATGAACAGGGTTAAGCTTAAGATACTAAGTGTTTCAGTTACACTAGGTATCACCTTCATGCATAAGAAATTCAGTTATCCTTGGTACAGAAGGATTACCGTACGGCGAGTATGAGTCCGTGAAGATGTGAAAAGCAAAAGATGAAGAGGTAAAATATTTATAGGTCACTATTGCATAGTAAAGGATGAACGCGGTAAAAAGGCGAAGGGAATGAGATTGCATTTATCAGATCCTACAGATATGTTACAACTCCGCAACATTATGTAAGCATGACGCTGGTAAGAGGCAGTAAACGTTCCCGGCAAGGATGTTAATTGGTAAATAAGTGCGATTGGACACTTGATACGTAAGAAGCCAATGCGAGAGGTAAGTTAAGCCAAAGGAAATAACCCAAGAGAGAATACTCGCAATATAGATATGAGAATGGACCAACGAGTAGTTAGTTGTTAATTCAAGAAGATTCTAGTTATAG
This sequence comes from Nicotiana obtusifolia, assembly GCA_002018475.1. Taxonomy (NCBI): domain Eukaryota; kingdom Viridiplantae; phylum Streptophyta; class Magnoliopsida; order Solanales; family Solanaceae; genus Nicotiana; species Nicotiana obtusifolia. The sequence continues at coordinate 26,474 of MCJB01010853.1, read as the reverse complement.
CCAGACAAGAGGATACAGATAAATCTAACAGATCGTGCAAGATAAACATAGTGAACCCCAACATAGGGAATTCAGTCTCGCATATATGATGACATCGTGATGCTTGATAAATATTCAGATAGGAGTTGGGTAGTTAAAGGCATCGTATAAGTGTTACGGAAATAAAAGAAAGTGCCACTAGAGAGACAGTCAAAATTACAGTTCATAAGCAACCCTACGAGCACAAGGACACAGATGTATGTAACTGAGGATATATATAGGCGAGTAATAATATCGAAAATTTTGTCGGGTATACGATGTAATAAGCTCATAGATTTACATGAGTCAGAGGGTCTCCCCTAAGTACTACAATGAAAGACTAGCTGAGTAAATAAGGAAGAAGGCTTCAACATGACCATAGTGACCTAAAGAAATGATCTTGTAACAACCATCTCACTACAACATCATATGCACTCAATAAGAAAGTGGCACCAGTTGTGACTAATGAACGGGAAGTAAAATCAACAGTAATATTCGAGATCATATGGGTTGCATGGAATTCCAATATGTGTGGGCACTATGATAAGCCAACCATTCATGCAACAAGTGGCAGAAGAACCAGGAAAAGAAATTGCTTACATTTAAAGACAACTGAGAAAGTAGGAAAGGAAATCTATGATGCTAGAAAGTTAAAGGAAGGTTGCGAGTATTATAAATAGATATGTGTAGGTTGCAAGCTAAAGTACGTTAGAGCAATAAGATTTTAGCTAGATAGGAGTAAGGATAAGAAAAGGTGAGTTAGAAAGTGACAAGAATAAGTAAGGCCTCGGAATTTAGCCCATCAAAACAAGGGAGTTGATCGTTTCCGTAAGTTATAGAAAGCTCAGTATAGCCTAAATGATCTCGGTGTAGTCTAAGACTAGGAGCATTTAGAAGAGATTGAATGCTTCCCTGAAGTAGAATGAGGGTGTAATTATGATAGAGAAGAGGATGACGTTGAGGCCTTTGATTGAGTAATGATTTAAAGAAAAAGGATTTCATGAATTGCACGGGATTAGAATATCCTCTATAAGATGAATCACGTTGAGATACTATGAAATACGCTTATTGAAGTACTGTATCGTCCATATGTGGATTAGGAAAATCACTTCAGATGTTCCCCGATGAGACGTGAGTCCTAGTGACAATGTATTACATAAGAGGTTTCAAGTTATCAGTGGTAGATTATAGATCAACATTAAGGTGAATCAACAATGCATGGATGAAAGTTTCAATGTATGAGATGATATTAGGCTATCATTCTTAAGATGAACAATAACGAGGAAGCATTAAAGGACTTAAATTTATACATATAGGATAAGCAGCGACAGAGTAACCTAGGTAGCAGACGTCGATAATAATAAACTGAAGTAAGTGTAATGGTGTAGTATAACCTACCTAGATGTAGTAAAGCCATGAGCATAGATAACCAAGGCTATGAAACAAGATATAGCAATAGTCATAAGTTCGACAAAGCACCAATCAAAGAACTTCAATACACCTATAGATGCCTAGAGAGACAGCTTATCATAGTTCTATATATGTTCACAAAGCGAGGACTGGAGATTGGCTAAAAGGTTGAGGATAAATGAGAGTAGAGTCAAATAGGTGCACTGTCACGCCCCGACCTCGGGGAGCACGACCGGCGCTCAACCGAGATACCCCGGTTAAGCAAGCTTGCTAGATGCCATCTACCCAAACTCACCCATGAATAACGAGAAGATATATTTTTATGAATTCGACAATAATGATATCATGTATACAACACCAATCCATTACTATTAGTTGCTTCATTTATAAGCCCCCAATATTACATTACAGATCCATAGTTTAGAAGTGGAACTTGTGATACAATTACAACATCATTAGTTTGACCTTCCCAATACCAACATACAACCCACACCATGTCTACGGAGCCTCTAACTGGTACAAAAAAGTACTATCATAGTGCCGGCAACAAGGCCCCAGCTATACCTCAAAACACAATACATGAGAAAATAAAAGGTACACGATCCCGATATGAAGTGGGGCTCACCAAGTAGCTGAGAGGAGGATGTACTGCTATCACTTATTGATGCCACCTGCTGTGGAACCACCTGTATCCATTAAAAGATGCAGAGCCCCCGGCAAAAGGAATGTGAGTACATGTGGAATAGTACTCGTATGTAAGGCAGACATAACAATATATGAAAATACGGTAACTCAAATAAGAGGCAAATAAAGTACATAAAGAAACTACGAAACATCACCTATAATCAAATTTCAAGTCTTATTATACTTGCATCATTCCAAACTTCTTTTCGGATCAACTGAGCCATATGAACTATACGTGGAATACATAATATAATGAAATTGAAACAACATGTACAAACAAGGCCGATGAAAGTGGCGCTTATTGACTGCGTTAATAATGCGTCTCGCTAGACCATCCATATCCCTCTCTCATTTTACACCTTACATTTCATACACTATACACCTATGCATTTCGTAGACCGTCCATAGGATTCCATACATAATATACCTATGTGTTTCATTGACCGTCCATAGGATTCCACACACAATGCACCTATGCATTTCATAGACCGTCCATAGGATTCCATACACAATACACCTATGCATTTCATAGACCGTCCATAGGGTTCACAACGCAATACACCTATGCGTTTCAAAGACCGTCCATAGGGTTCGTAACACATCATTATGCTCATGATGATATATAAACCAAGCGACACGACTAACGCTAATTTTAAGATCATAAGTTTCTGGATCATTGGAACACTTCATGTTCATGCTCATCATGGAGAAACATAGCTCATTACATTAACACATGCATGGAAAATCACTAAATGGATTTCAATGGTACATGGACCCAATTTCTTTTCTTAAGGTTCATCACAATTTAGCATTGGACGCCTCTTTTCCACCTCATTACATACCTCATTGTCGTCTTAAGGGCACTAGCTAAGTGCATGATTCTCGGTGAATTAACATCAAAGTCATTTACATTCATTATTTCAGAAGCATACAAATATAGTTGAAACCTATAGAACATACAATGCCTCATGATTCTCATTTTGGTAAACAGCCCCAGTTCATGTTCATACTATCACTTACTTGTACTAGCCACGGGTGATCATAGGACATTAGTGACATTATGATATATAGGAGTCAAAACTCATCTCATAATATTCGCACATTCTTTCATTTCATTGGCACTATTGGCCACAAATGTAATTTTCATTCTTGGAAGGATGGCCACATTTCTACATCTCACGCTCGCTTCTTTCACTTTCAAACATCATCATGGATCATCAATAGCAAAGCATTTCTATTCAAGACTTTAAGTCCACGTGTGAGCAAATACAAAAGTTAAGCACATTGAGATTTCTTACACGTTTTGGCGTAATAGCTTTCATTTGGGTTACGACTTGAAGTTATAACAATTAGATATTCAATCCATGAATCGAGCACATTTTCAAATAGCACATAACATAATAGGAACATTTGGAATACATGTTGAGTATATATCTGTTGGACACAAGACTTATTCGGAATAGTCAATTTTTAATGAATAACTCAGGACTTACAAGAACATCATAGGCTTCAATTTTAGGAGAGATATTTAGCCAACATACCTCGCTTTGAGCTTTATTAAATTACTACAATATTCCAGAAATCTCAGCAACTTCAGTCTATTTAGAAACATAACAAAATTGAACCATAATTAGGAAGAAATTCATGGTCTGGCTCATTTGAGGATTTTATCAAATAGTATGTGTGCAAATTAGTTACAAGGTCCTCCTACAAGATTATCTTCACCCCACAACCAACTCAACACCAAGAGTTCACCCATACCGGTTCAATGATATTTCCACAACCCTTGATAATACATGCATACATAAATAACACTCCCACACCCAAGATTCATATGTTCCATTAACCATCTTCCACCACAAATTCAAAATTGAAAACTAGGGTTAGAACCTTACCTCAAATATAAAGATATTGTGAATGGCTTCCTTGATTCTTGAAGATTGGGGCAAGAATGAATGACTAGACTGTTAGGTTTCCTCCTTCTCTCTCTAAAATGCTCTTACCTCTCTCTAAAATCATCAGATGGTCGCCCAAAAATAAGCCCTAACGGTTATTTATCGAAATGGGGTCGGGTTATAAAATAGGGAAATGGGCCTTCCGATCTCAACTCTGTGGTGTCCGCAAACTGGACCGCAAAATGGTTCTCCAAATCTGAGCTAATCTGGATAGGTTCGTGGCTGATCTGCGGTCAGCAGACCACTTATGCGGCCGCAGAGTGGACCGCATAATAACTCTCAAAAATTCCTCATGCCATGTCTGCGACGGATGTGCGAACTGCTAAACAACTATGTGATCGCATAAATAGACTGCAAAACAACCTTCAAAACTCAACTACTTTCTGCTCAACTCCGCGATGATTAAGCGGCCCGCGAAGCGGTTCTGCGGTCGCGAAATAGACCGTAGAATTGCCTTCTTTTGCCAAATATTTTTATCCATTCCTCAGTGTATTCTTCAACCCAAGACGTAAGCCTACCTCGGCACCACCAAACCTTAAATTTCTTTGCGAAATTTTACGGGGCCTTACGTGCACATACAAGGATAGAGTTGTACAGGCTACATGACATAAGGTAGCAACAGTTACGAGCATGGAAGAATTTCGCCCAATTCGTGGTGTGAGAAAGTGGCCTAAACGGGGGAATGCCCTGGCCTTTGGATTTATTCATAGAGCAGATGTCTAGATGTCATGGAAGATATTGAAGTATTCACATAGGCTATAGGTTATGATACTGATATGTGCACCATATAGCATTCAAGGACGAATGTTACAAAGGGTAGAATGGTGTTACACCCCATGTTAAAAGCACGTCGTAAGTTGGTTGATGTAAGCTAGAAAATGAGATCATCTTTTAAAGTATATAAAGCAAGTTAATCATGTTACCTTGGAGTTTACAAATGCTTAATATCAAGAACAAGAACTACCAAGAGGGTTGGAAGGCTTAGAAGCTAAACAAATTGAAGAAAATAAGTTTCATTAAAAGTCGACAAAGTTGGGAATGTTATAACACGTAATTTGGGGTGAGATTAGGGTAATGATAATAAGGTTACATTATGAGTTATTTTAGTCGTACAATAGTCGTGTGTTACATTTTGAAGTCAATCGGGTTGTGGAACAAAAGTCGGGAAAGGTCATCACAAATTACATTCATAAACGTGCTGCAAATTAGGTCAAATGTATCACAGCTTTTCTCTAAATATTTTATGAATTAAGGGGTGATCCACATATCAAGTTGATTATCTACGAGTGTAATTTCTAACTCATTAAGTCATTCATCGATACAACATCAAAGTAGGGAGATATTCGCATTTTCACGAGACTGCGCAAGAAGCTCCAAATGGGACCCACTTAGACGGTTGAGATATCTTGATATATATGTGATACCTACAGCCCATTTTAACTCATTTTTTTTCACTCTCTTCAGACCTTAGACACCTAAAAACTCTCTCTCAATGTTCTCTCATGATCTAGGACCTAAACCAAGGGCAAACAACACAAATCAAGTGTCGGGAATCCAGTGGCGCTAGTGAGTTTCTTGTTCTCCTTGTGGTTGTTGATTATGTAAAATACTCTCCCAAGGTTTTCATACCAACCCTAGGTGATTTAGAGTCTTCCAAAATGAATCTAGTGCAGAGAAACCCGAATTGAAGTTTCGCTTCCTTGTTCTTGAGGCTGCGTTAGAAGGATATTTCGTGGTAAAGTAAGCTCAAATTGGTGTTGCACTATCTGTTTGAAGGTAAGGAACATCTTACTCTACATGTATTTAAGCTTATCCAACTTAAGGCTAAGTCGTTGAAGCTAGAACTTGTGAGATATCGATCTTCAGGCTTGTTTGTAATGTTGGTTGATTGTTGGACTGTTTGGGAGGTGATCATCCAACATTTTATGGCTGGAAAGTTTATGGAATAATATGAGTATATTGTGTTGTTATTATCAACATTTTCCTGGATATAAATAAGAGGGAAAGGATTCAAAATATAGTGTTATTAGAGATGAACTGAGCTTGTCGCTTGACATGTTGCTGTGCCGGTTGTGTTCCATATAGCTACTGATTGTTGTTTGGGCTGTTTGGCGACTTTTAGTAACTTGTAGGATATAGTAAAAATAGGGGAGATGCTGACCGTATTGGTTTTGAAATATGAGAGTTACAGCGCTTATATGATGACGACGAAGTTGGTTTACTCATTGTAGACGTAAGAAGATCATATTGAGCTTGGTTGACGATTGGAGAGAAGATTGCAAAGGTATGGTAAGGCACTTCTTTATTTATTTTGGCATGATCTACGTGAAATGAACATAAATGATAAGCTATTTCATAACGTGTCTACTCCTAGCAACTAAGGTTGTCCATGTTGTTCATTAATTATAAAGTTTTTCTAAGCAAGTATGTTTGATCCTTGAATCCTTTTGAAGTTCATATTGGTGGTATGCATGTCCATAACGGGAATCGAAGGTGTGATGACCTTTTGTCACTCCAAAAGGTTTAGAACGTGATTCCATGAGTCCAACATGCATTATATATATGTATCTATCTTACTCTGTCGAGCCGCGCTAAAGTCGGCCGGGAAGGGCACCTATTGTGCAACCACTGATCAGTTGGTTTTACTGAGCTCCACGTGATCGAGTACGATTCTACCGAGAATTGTGCTGGCCAAGTATATTTTTACCGAGTCCTCTTCGAGGCTGGGTACGATATGATGATGATATGCCTACAGAGGCGTATTTTTTTAAAAGCTTATATATATGTATCATGCATTTCATGCCAGTCGCCCTCAGAGGCACTCAGATGTTATAGGTTGTATCTTCTATAGCTCTCTATACGTTATTGTTCTTATTTATGCTTTCCTTCCTTACATACTCGGTACTTTATTCATACTGACATCCCTTTTTCCTGGGGCGCTGCATTTCATGCCCGCAAGTCCCAGTAGAAAGGTTGACGGTCCTCCTAGTAGGCTATCTGCTCAGCGGAAGGTGTTGGTGCACTCCACTTATTCAGGAGTTGCCCATTTTGTCAGTATGCTTTGGACATGTAATGACTGATATGGTGGGGCCCTGTTTCGACCTTTATGGTGTTTATATAGTCTTAGAGGCTTGTAGATAAATGTCATGTATATGTATACTAGTATGGCCTTGGCGGCTTATGTTTTGTGTGTACAAATGATCATGTCATCCTTATAGTCCCGTATGTCACATTAATAAGTTTGTATATCATGTTGGGTCGTCCTATGATGAGTGTTCCCTTACGTTTTATAATGGTTATCTCATGACGACCCTTCTGGCCCATTTACCCATGATGGTATGATATGAAAGATACAGTACGTTGGTACTCGGTTGAGTAAGGCACCGGGTGCCTGTCGCGGTCCTCCGATTTGGGTCGTAATAGGAGTTCATGTTGATGCATTGATGGATCACAAGAGCTTGCAATACATATTCAAGCAAGAAGAGTTGAGCTTGAGGCAGTGGAGGTGGCTTGAATTATTAAAGGATTACGATGTTTATATTTTATACCACCCTGGGAGGGCAAACGTTAGTGCACAAGTAAAAGCACGACAATTTGATGATCCAGCCTTGGTGAAAATAAGAGAGAACATTCCCTTTCAACAGAAGTAAGTCTTCCAATTATCCTGGGATAAAGTCCATTGATACAAAGGCTGGTTGTGCGTGCCCGATGTCGAGGGACTCCAAGAGCTAATCATGGCGGAAATTCATCGGTCCGGGTATTCAATGCATACAGGGTCAACCAAGATATATCACGATCTTCGACAACTCTACTGGTGGAATGACATGAAGAGGAGCATTGCCGAATACGTCAATCAGTGTCCACATTGCCAACAAGTTAATGTTGAACGCAAGAGACCAGGAGGATTGCTCAGGATATAGAAATTCCAACCTAGAAATGGGAGATGATCAATATGGATATTATTATCGGCTTACCATATTCACACTGAAGGTTTGATTCCCTATGGGTTATCGTGGATCGACTCACCAAGTCAGCTAACTTCCTACCAGTTAAGACTACCATCTCGACTAAATATTATGCTATTATACATTAAGGAAAAAGTTTGACTTCACGGGGATCCGATATCTATCATATTGGACAGAGGTGCCCAATTTACGACTAATTTCTGGAAATCATTCCAACAGGATTTGGGTAAGAGGATCAACCTTAGCGTAGCTTTTCACCCATAAACAAATAGCCAAGCCGAGCGCACTATTTTGACACTCGAGGATATGTTACGAGCTTGCGTTATGGATTTCAAAGGAAGTTGGGAGGACCATCTACCACTCATCGAATTATCTTACAACAACAGCAACCATGCTAGAATTTGGATGGCACCGTATGAAGACCTATTTGGACGGAAGTGCATATCTCTAATCAGCTAGTTTGAAATTGGTGAAACAAAGTTATTGGGTCCTGAGTTTGTGCAACAAGCTTGATAAAAGGTGCAGACAATTCGAATCGAATACTGACCGCCCAAAGCAGGGAAGAACCTTACTTGCATAACCGACAACGAGATTTAATGTTTTTCGTGGGAATTAGGGTATTCTTGAAAGTGTCACCTATGAAAGGTGTGATAAGGTTTGGAAGGAAAGGAAAACTCAGCCCCCGGTATATTGGACCATATCAAATTATTTGGAGAATCGGTCAATTTGCTTATAAGCTTGAATTGCCTACGAAAGTGGGAACAGTGCATCCGGTACTCCATGTGTACATGCTTCGCAAGTGCTTGGGTGATCCCTCCCATGTTACCCCTATTGAAGATATTCAACTCACAGAGGACCTATCATATGAAGAAATGCAGGTGGCTTTCCTAGACTGTCAAGTTCGTAAGCTGCGAACCAAAGAGAGAGCTTCAATTAAAGTACTTTGGAGGAACAATAATATAGAAGAAATGACCTGGGAAGCCAAAAAGGATATAAAATCCAGGCACCCCCATTTCTTCCATATTACAGGAGGTAACAAAGAGATCATTATAATGGACACAACCCAAGACGACTAGTGAATTTTGCAAGGAGTCACCACGGCTCAGCATTCTAGGATGAATGTCATGAAAGGGGGGGATAATGATATGCCCCACACTTTTTCCCCACCTATGAAATTGGATATTAATGGAATTTTGACACAAACAATCAGCCGGTAGCACGTCATAAGAACAAGAAGCAGTTTCATTTTGCCAAATTGTGCTACCTATCCCATCAGGCGCAGTGGCTGGTGTGGGGCAACCCGTTTGGTATTTCGGTGAAATTACCTAGACTCACACTTAATATCATAAGGTCGGAAAATATGATTCACTCCGAGTTACTCTTAGTATTTCATAAAAATGATCGTGCATGGCACTTGTATATATGTATCTATTTTTACTTAACGAGTCGTGCTAGAGGCGGCCGGCTACGACTCCTAATGTGCAACCACTAATCTATTGGTATGAATAGTTGCAAATGGGGGAATACTACCGAGCCCTTGTATGGACGGATAAGACCGAGCTCTCTATGGGCCTGATACGAAATGATGTGCTACGAAATACTATCGAGCCCTTGTGTGGCTGAGTACGACCGAGATCTCTTGAGGCCGAGTACAATCGAGACCTTCTGAGCCTGGGTACGATGTGATGGAAGAATAAGACAAAGCTGATTCCTCTACGAGGCCCCATATGATATGAAATGATATGCCCAAAATAGTGGCTGAGTGATATTATATTATATTTAACGCATAGTCTCTATGAGTGGTATAACCTTTTACTAATCTTGGAAAACTTTTATGTTTTATGGTTTCTACAGTTACGCCCCGGTAGCTTGTCTTCGGTATTTAGATTGAAATCATGCACTGATATCTCTTATGTTATTTATTTGATTTACATGCCTTCTTATTCTTACATACTCAATATATTTTCCGTACTGATGCCCTTTCATTGGGAATTGTGCTCATGCCCGCATGTACAGATAGACCCGGTGACGTTCCTTCATAGTACGGTGTTCGTTCAGTTGTTGGTTGTTCCACTCCATCTCTCCGGAGTAGCTATTCAGAAGTTGATAGGTACCAAAGTGTATGTCCCATTCATTTTTGGTATGGTGGGTGCCTATCCCAACCAAGTTAGGTATTATGGTACTCTAGAGGCTTGCAGACCAGTATTTGGAAGTATGTAAAATTAAATGTTGTAATGACCCCATATATATATATATATATATATATGTATGTATATCCAATGATAAGATTTCTCCCACGGTCAATCATGATCATTTGAATGTTTATTCGAAGGCCTTTTGGTCCACATTTTATTATGTAAGGTCTAAGTGTGGACCTCGGTTTGCACGGGCCTTTGGGCACTGTGTGCCTGTTGCACCTCCTAATGGCTATATTATTGCAGCGAGCAACCCCGACCTTTTATAACAATATTGCAGCAAGGAACCTAATCCAACATACCAATTCATATGGAAACACCCAAATAGCAACAAACATCGCAAAGTGCATAATATAGTATCAAAAATAACGAATATGAATAATTCATTAAGGACAAGATAAGTGTGACCAAGGTGTGATAGGCAATTCAATATCCCAAGAGCTAATCTTGCCCATATATCTCAACAAGGCCACTAATAGGTGAATAATCAAGTAGTATCTCACAATCCAATATACCATAAGAGAATAATATATGAGTTAAGCAAAGACATGAATAAACTAATTATACCTGCACGCTTTGAACCATGACAAACGCATATACACTTGTCACTATGCATTTATGTAGGTCCCAACACATTTAGCACATATAAAGTAAAACATTTTCCACCTAATTCCCTTATGTCAAGGTTAACCACGATACTTACCTCTTTCTGGAACACGTTCAACAATCCAATGCCATTTTTCCTTTAAGACAAGCCTCTAAATAACTCGAATCTAGTCAAACAGTACATATATAAGTCAAATCAAGCTTTAGAAAACCCTTCTAACACCAAAAAAATTTGATCTTTACCCTATTTAGAAAAGTCAACCCGGTCCCACGTGGTCGAAATCAAAACTTGAGACCAAATTCTTAGTACCCATTATTTCCAGGGCCCACATGGTTGAATGTTAAATCAAGACCAAATCCTGATTACCTATTCTTCCCCCGGTTCATATATGTGATTAGCTTCAAGATTTGACCTCTAATTGAGATTCAAATCTCCAAAATGAACTATATTAAGTTACTGCCCAAAACCCTATTTTCTACTCTTTGAAATCCTAGATTAAGGGGTGAAAATCTATGAAAATTATGGAACTAAATTAAAACTAAGTCAAAATTAGTAATCTTTGATGTTTGGATGAAAAGCTCGTCAAAAATGCCGTTACTCGAAGTCTTGGTCTCAACTGGTGGAAAGTAAGCTAATCTCCAAGTCCCTTTACCTTTTTCAAGTCTCAGATATCGCAGGTACTAGATACCCTTCGCAGAACCGACATCACAGCCGTGACAAATGAAGCTTGCAGCCATGAGCCCGCATCTATGCATATATCATCGAAGCGACCAGCCCTACGCAAGTGTGACGATCACGTCCTCGATCCTTGGCGCGCAGGCACGACATTCCCTTTCACAGATGCGGTCCAGCATCACACATATATGGATCCACACATGCACACCTTCCCATCGCAGATGTGACTTGATGTCATGCTCCTATTTCTCGCAATTACGAACCAACCCGTGCAGGTGCGAGCTCGCATGTACCCACCTATCCATCCCAAGTGCGACACCTATAGAACTCCCAAACAAACAACACTCAAATGCAATGAAACTCATCCAAGATCAATTCGTAACTAACTCGAGCTCCCACGGCCCCCCGTCCAAACATCCAACAAGTATATAAACCTTGCACAAACATGCCTGAAAGCTCAAAACATCAAAATATCATAAAAATAAAGAATCAACCATCAAACTATAAATTCAAACGCTCATAAGTTCAAACTTCCAAGTTTCAACTATTAGCATCGAAATGGCCTCGGGTCACCGGGGACCCAAACCAAATATACGTAAAAGTCCAATATCATCATACAAACCTACCAAAATCGTTAAAATGCTTATTCGAGGTCATTTACCAAGATATTGTTCATGGTCAACTCCGAGAACATCAAGACTCTAGAATTAGAATTTCTCTTCAAAAACACATGTACACTTTCCAAAAATTGAAATGAGCCTTTTACACAAACTGCAATACATAAAATGAAGCTCTTCAAGGTCTCAAATCACGAAACGCAACGCTAAAACTCAAAGAGACCTATCAAGTCATTACAGCTACGCACCAGATACCAGAAAATTCCAAGTCACTACAAAATGGTCTGAATTGCCTCGAAACTCACCCGAGCCTCCCAGGCTCCCGTAAAATCATACCAACAGGTCAGTATACCTTATTCAAATTTATTTAAAGGCTCAAATTACTATAAACAACATCAAAACCTAGAATGGAAGGTCAAATCCATTTCTTTACTTTCAAACTTTCCAACTTTGCCGAATGTGTCCAATTGACACTTAAATATTTTGTATTACAACCAAACATTGCACATAAGATCCATCGAGCAACGTGAACCTATACTCAGTCGCAAAACCATAATTAGAGTCCGATAATACCAAATTCACCCTCTAGTCGAACCTATGAACTCTTCAATTTTTCTAGTTGTCAACATTCGGTAAATAGAGCCAAAAACTCCTAGGAACCTCCAAAACTAAATCCGAATGTAGACCCAAGTCAAAAATAATCGCACAAACTTAATGGAACCTTCAAAATGTGGTTCCAGGGTCATTTACCCAAAAGCCAAAACTTGGATAACTCTTAGAACTTAAGGCTTCCAAAATAGAACTAAGTGTTCCAATTTATTCCTAAACTTTCCTAAAATAAAGTCAACCATACCCACAAATAACAAGACATCAAAAGAAACTACGAAAGGCATCAAATAAGGGATTGGATTCTAATACTCAAAACAACCGGCCAGGTTATATATTTTGGAGGTCCAAAAATAACTCTGCCGTCCCATTCGTCATAGACCACTATCCACCACCACAGAAAATTATCTATGCCTGCCAGTGAAGGCCAATCAACTTAAAACCACCACCAATCTCTTTCTTTCTTCTCCTCTGTTCTAATATACATCGATTATACCCTGATTCCAAACCAATCTTTCCAAAATCGAACACCAAAGTATTAGAAACCTAGTCCTTGTCCGTTTTGAATTTAAACCTAAACAAAGGTCGTGTTAACTTGAAACTCAGACCAATCGATAGGTGCCATATAGATCTCGCGAGCGAGTTGATTTTTAGTCATTTCACAATGGTTGAGTCTGTTTAACTCATCATTGCACTATCATAATCATCGAAACCCCTTCTTTCTTTGGTACTTCGGCTCTCAAAAGCCATTTTCAAATGTAGCGAGGATTGTGAAATCCAAGACAGTGCTCATGTGAAAATAACTTCTACTAGCCGAATTCTTCTTTTGAGGTTGGCAAAGGCTTTGAGAGGTAACCCTGATCCCTTTGTTTTACATTTCTTCTTTTAATTTCAATTAGCTTCTACTTCATTCTATTTCTCATTTGAATTGAATATTTAATTCAGTTCCATTAATCAGGATTTTTGGTTTGTTTATGTTTTAGTTGTTTAGTTAATTGCATATTTTAACCTTCTAAGTTCGAATTAGCTGATTAGTTGCTTGCTAGTAATTTGATATTCCTCCATTTTGCTTTATTATCTTAAGTCTTGTAGGGGCATTGGGTCAAGGATGTTGGTCCTGTCTTAGGACTTGGATAGGCCCTGAGCTATCCTATATAACCATTGGGTTGAGCCCATAAATCTTTTGTAATTCCCGATTACCCGAATCCCTTTTGTGGATAGAAGGTGAGCTAAAATTAAATAAATCAAAGGGATTTTGATGGCATACGGGGGAAATTACAAGGGGGAATTATTAGGAAGTTACTGGGAAGGTGATTTTGTTTGGACTGATTGGTTGGAAACATAGGATTCTTGAGGCAATCGTATAGGAGGGTAGAATAAGAAAGGAACTATTACGACCGGCTAAGTCGTTTTGAATATTATCTCCCTTTTCTATGTTCTGACACCTCTCATAGCTTTTTTTATGATTAATGACTTGTGTGCATGGTCCGTGTCATTTTTCGGAAAGCTTATATATGAAATTTTAAAGAAACTATAATTTTTTTGCCTTAAAAATGACTTGAGTTGACCACAGTTAACGCTTTGATAAACAACCCCGGATCAGAGTTTTACCGATTTTGGAGGTTCATATGATCTTTTTGGGCTTGTACGCTTGCTTGGTTGGGGTCCGAGGTGACCGATATTATTTCGTTGCATTATATGAAAAATTAGAAAATTGAGTTTCAAAGTTGAAAATCTTGAGTTTTGATGATCCCTTCTCGAAATATGATGTTATTTAGTTATTTGAGATAGCGAGCAAGTTTGTACAATGTTATAACACTTGTGTGAATGTTCGTATTAGAGCCCGAGGGGCTCAGTGAGTTTCAAATGCATTTTGGAAGGTTTTGAATAGCTAATGCTAAATTGATAATGGTTGGTCTGTAAGTCTCACATGTGCGATATTTGGGTAGGGCAGGCAAACTTTGCAATTGCAAAGTAGTGGTCGCATATGCGAGCATTTGGGCTTCAATTTTGCGATCAATATGTCGCTTTTGTGACTAGGAGGCTGAAATAGAGGGCTTTACAAAAATGAAGACATGACTGCTTTTGCAATAGGCAGGACTTCACAAATGCGATGTTTTGGGTCGCAAAAGCAACACTAGGGGGCTCAGACACTAATTGTATTTGCAATCAGTGGTTTGCTTTTGCGATGGTCGCAATTACAAACAAGAGTTTCCAATTGAGACATCTGCAGCTGGGTAAAAGTTTGCCAATTACGACATCGCACATGTACCCATGCCTTTATTTATTGTCCATTTTTAATTGTTCTATGCTCTTACATACAATTGGATAGATACTTTAGCTTTTCTCTTGCCCTTGATTTTTTATTCGCCTTACTTGTTTTGTATTTCACTTTACTATGTTATGTTGGATTTCTTACAAAGTTTATACATTTTGGTTCTTTTTATGTACATTGTGTGATACACTGAAGTTCGTTGTAGTGTGTGTGCGTATATATATATATATATATATCTTTGTGTGTGCGCGTATGTGTATATATATGTATTGTCCCTCTGTTTCAATTTAGATGATGTAGTTTGACTCTGCACAGAGTTTAAGGAAGAATAAGAAGAGTTTAAAGTAAATGGGTAAAATAAAGAGTTTAAAGTTGAATCATTTTAAATTGTAGAAATGTGTCATTCTTTTTGAAAAGGGCTAATAAGGAAAGTATGTCATGTAAATTGAAACAGGGGGTATATATATGTGTGTGTGTGGATCGGGTTGCACGCCACAATGGTACTATATATATATATAGATCGGGTTGCATGCTACAATAATAGTATTATTATATGTCGATCAGGGTTCAGGGCCTTAACAATGTTATTATAATATGTGGATCAGGTTACACGCTATATTATTTTTATATGTGGATCAGGTTGCACGCCACTACAGTATCATATTATAGGTGGATTGGGTTACATGCCTCAACAGCATAACTATACTATGTGGTTCGGGTTGCATTCCATAGCGGTATTATTATTATAAATAGGTTGGATTTGTGATGACCCGATAGGTCATTTTGAGTTTTGGCCCTTATTTCCCTGTTTCGAAACCTCAATTAGCTCCATATATTACTTCTCAATTTGTGTGCACAGTAAATGTCTTTTTCCGAAAAGATTTTATGTGGAAATTTGAAGAAAACATAATTTTTTGCTTTAAAAAGGACTTGAATTACCTATCATCAACATTTTATGTAAACGACTGCGGACTGGTATTTTGACAATCGCGGTGGGTCCCTATCGTGATTTTGGACTCGGGCGTATGCCGGGAATTGAATTCAGAAGTAGCTAACTTGATTTGACTTGATTTGTCGAAAACAAGTAACTTGAAGGTTTAAAGATTTCCTGCATTTGATTGAAGGTTGACTTTATAGCTACCAGGTTCGGATTTCAGTTCCGGAGCTTGGTATAAGTTCATTTTTCTTTAAAACTTGTCTGCAAAATTTGATGCAAAATGGAATTGATTTGATAAGATTCGGACGCTCGGTTGTGAATTTGGAAGTTCTTGAGTTTTCTTGGAACTTTCATGCATTTAGATGTCCGATTCGTAGTTCTAGGTGTTAATTTTGTGGTTTGATCGTGCGAGCGACTTCGTATGATTTAATTATACTTGTGTGCATGTTTGGTTTGGAGTCCGAGGGGCTCGGGTGAGTTTCAGATAGGCTACAGACCTTTTGAACATAGAAAAATTATTGGTTTCAGTTATTTGATGATGTCTAGTTTCTTGTGCTTTGCGATCGCGACGCGATCATGAAGCAACTCCTGCGATTGGAACGGGGAAACTGGGACAGGGGCGGAGTTCTTCCTCACAAATGCGGTGAAATGGTCGTGAACGTGAAGCAGCATAGGGCATACACTTCGCGAATGGGAAGGTTTAAGGGGGTTCTAGGGGGCGGCAGGTAGTTACCCTACGCAAATGCGCGCGTTGGCTTGCAAACGCAAAGGCAGGGGGGAGCAAGCCTTCGTGAATGCGAAGGCTTTCTCACGAACGTGAAGGACTTTTGGCTGCTAATGCTTCGTGATCGCGTCAAGTGTTTCTCGAACGCGAAGAACACCGCCCAGTGATTTAGACATTTCAAAATCAGGATTTCTCTTCATTTTTCACTATTTTCAAGTTTGAGCTCGGCCTAGGGGCGATTTTGGAGAGTTTTTTCATCGCAACTTCATAGGTTAGTATATTTTAACTTTTTTCATTGCATTTCCATAAACACCCATTAATTTTAACCTTTGATATATGCTTTTTCATCGTAAAAATTAGGGAATTAGACAGAAATTGGGGATTTTGAGAAATTGAGATTTAGACCTCAAATTGAGGTCGGATTCTGGAACTAGTCACATAACAGGGCACGGGGATGAATGGGTAATTAGGTTTTGATCCGAATCTCGGGTTTTGACCAAGAGGGCTCGGGGTTGACTTTTGTTGACTTTTTCCAAAATTATTAAAGATTGAACCGTTTCACTCGCCGGTAGTTTCTAAAGTCTATTTTGAATTATTGAACCCATATTTGGTTAGATTTGATTGGTTTGGAGGCTAATTCTATAGGAAAAGCCTCGGTTGAGAATTTATTTGGTTGTAGAGTGAGGTAAGTGTCGTGGTGTCCCCTCCTAGTTAATATTTTATCTTTCTACTTGTTATTTTGCTGCTTTATATATATTTGTACAAGGTTTCTACATAGGTGTGTCGTAGCCTCGTCACTAACTCGGCAAGGTTAGGGTCGACACTTAGGGGGTACATTGAGTCGGTTGTACTCATACTATACTTCTGCACTTCTTGTGCAGATACTGAAATTGGTCAAAGCGGTGCTTGGAGGTGCGTCTGCTCAGATAACATTGCTTCGGAGACTTGAGGTTGATCTGCTAGCGTTCGCAGACCTTGAAGTCCCCTTCCATATCCTATCTTTACTATTTATCTCATTCGAACAGTTGTATTTATTTTAAACTACGCTTGTAAACTTTTCCTTGCTCATGTATTTATGACACCAGATTTATGGGGTTGGGTTAGACCGCGATATGTTATGGGTTTATTTAATGTATTTCAGCTCTCTAATCTTCATTAATAAATGTTATTATCCTACTGATACTGACTCAACTCTCTCAATATAGTAAGTAAAATAGTTGTTCGGCCCTATAAGGCTAGGTACGTATAATTGTTCTGCCGTAGTAGGCTTGCTCATAGGCAGTCGGCTATGCTAGGCTCTGTATCTCGCCCATTCTGGGCTCGCTCATAGGCTCTAGGCCACAGTAGGCTCAGTATATAACTTACCATCTGATATGAGGTTGCCCAATAGGGGCTGCCCACCGATTATAGCTTGATGGTTGTGAAAATACTATAATATTGCCTAATAGGGGCCTGCCCACCAATTATAGACCCTCTGCTCTCTTGATTGGAAGAAGTCAATAATTAACTTAAAATACATTCCTGATAAGCGAGAATTAAAAGGGCAGCCTGTGTGCACTAAGCTCCCGCTATGCGCGGGGTCTGGGAAAGGGCCGGACCACAAGGGTCTATTCTATGCAGCCTTACCTTGCAGGGAGAATATGATAACTTATGAGACTAGGATAATGTACATATATTTAGAAATATGAAGTTCTCTTTATGTCTCATTATCAAACACATGTCGTTACGGGATCACGCCAAAATGAAGAAAAGTTTTAGCCTTAACACACCTTAACCCCGTTGAGTCCTTAATACATTCCAAGAAACTCTTCAAACAACTCAACTCAATCTACCATAGCATAAGGAGATTCAAAATCATTGCTGGGTAAATGCTAAGTCTGTTACTTAAGCTACTAGCTCGTTGACGTATATTCGGCAGCATCTCCCTGTAACAAGGGCCTCCTCCAATACCATATACCAACAACAACAACCAGTGAAATCCAGCAACATGTAAATTTCAATAACAAGACACAATACAACAACAACAAGTCACAACTACTTCAAGACAAGAAGAAAGCTCTTATATTAACTTAAATGTATCATTAACATGATAATGAAGTCATTCATCAATTATTCCTGCCTTATACCATATATTAGTGACAAAGGAAACAATTCACAACTCCAACTATCCTCAGTTAGCAACTTTAATCACTAGTCTATGTCTAGTCCATCTATTTAACTTATTCAACATCAAGATAACCTTAAGAACATGCAAGAACACAATACACATACCTTCTATAGTAGATTCAAGTCAAAATTCAAGTTATATTTAGCTTACAACAGCCATTAATGGCAATACAACACCATAGAAGTGATTTAAGCTAATCTTCATTTCCATTCTAAAGTTTCATATGTTTCTTTCACCAATTCACTTGATAAACATATAGACATTCATAACAACAGAAACCATATCATAGTCAAGTAACTTTTCCAATTTTTCCTCGATAACAACACACACACACACATATATATATATATATATAGCCTTAAACAACCAAGCAAAAGGTCACAACATCTCTTCCCCTTTCAAGTGCTACCTTGTAATCATTCACTCCAACACCACAACCAACATGTAATTAACCTTAAAAACCATCGAAAAGATTTTAAACATACCTTAGGCAGTAGATAAAATTCGAAACCTAAGCTTACATAGCTCACCATCATCCTTATTCACATCACAACACCATAGAGGGGTTAGTCTTCATCTTTGGCTAACTTTGATGTTGGATTGTGATGTATTTGTTTTGAAATTTGGTTAGAGCCTTGGTGGAACTGTTTGGGAGGTTTTGAGAGTGTGACTATGGATGGAGGTCGAAAAATGAGAAAAGATCATCCCAAAAATGAGATAAAAACAAGTGAAGGTTGGCCACCGACCAAGTGGGTCACATAGGGGCTTCCTGCGCAGTCTCGCTAAAATGTGAACATCTCTCTACTCTGATGTTGTATTTAAAAATGATTTAATGCGCTAGAAAATAGACCTGTAGATATTCAATTTATTAGGTGGATAATCCAGTAAATTCAAGTATAATGGGATAAAAACGCAGAAACATTTGACCTAATTTTCAGCACATTTATGAATGTAACTTGTGGTGATCTTTGCCAACTTTTGTTCCACAACACACTTGACTTCAAAACATAACATACGAAAATCAATAGACTAATATAGCTCATAACATAACCTCTTTATCATGTTAAGCACCCTAGTCTCACCCCAAAAGTACATATTATAATATTCCCAACTTGTCGACTTTCGACGAAACATATTTTCTTCAACTCGTTTAGCTTCTAAGCCTTCCAACCCACTTGGTACTTTTTATTCATGATCTTAAATAATTTTTAACCTCCATGGTAGCATGATTAACTTACTTTATGTACTTTCAAAGATGTTCTCATTTATGAGCTTACATCAATTGACTTTAGACGTACTCTCACTACAAAAATATGGGGTGTAACATCATTGCCCCCTATTCGTACTTGAATGTTGACGGATGCACTTATCAGTCTCACAACTTATAGTTTTTATCAATACCTTAATACTATCCTTCCCATCTAGGCAACTGTTCTTTGAATAAATCCAAAGGGCACTCCCCCCTTTAGGCCTCTTTCTCAAACCACGACATGTGGTCAGAATTCTTCCAATCATGTAGTTGTTGCTACCTTCTGTCATGCAGCATGTACGACTCAGTCTTTGTACGGGCTCCTATGCAACTTTTCTGTCCTATTACCTATGGATTTTAGCTAATCTCTAGGCTTCACTATGACGACCCAGCTAGTCGTCTCATGAGTTACCGCTTCGTTTTCCCTATTTCTATCTTATTAAGCCTTGTTATCTGTGTTGTATGTAATCACGTTGAATAGTTTGCATTCGGAGTAGATTTGGTAAGAAATGAGACACTTGGTCTCTTTTGAGAAGGGTTGAGCTGGGAAAGTCAACCGAATGTTGACTTATGAGTTAGAGGACTCGGATATGAGTTCCGACAGTTCGACTAGTTTCAGGAGGTGATTTATGACTTAGGAGTGTGATCGAAATTGGTTTTGGAGGTCCGGTGTAGAGTTAGGCTTGAATTGGTGAAGTTAGAATTTTGGCGATTTCCGGTTGATAGGCGAGATTTTGATCCGAGGTTGGAATGGAATTCCAAAAGTTGTTGTAGCTTCGAAATGTGAATTAGGACTTTTGTGCAAAATTTCAGGTCATTCGGACGTGGTTTTATTGGGTTTAGATCAAAAGAGCGACTTAGAAGATCTTGAAGTCCTAAAGCTTGAATCCGACGCGAATTTGGCGTTGAGAGGTTGTTTTGGGCGTTCCGAAGGTTCGAACAAGTTTGAATAAGGTTATGGGTTAGGTTGGTATATTTGGTTGAGGTCCCAGCGGCCGCGGGTGAGTTTTGGGTGGTTAAACGGACCATTTAATCGTTGGAATGAAAAATCTGCAGAAAAAACCAGAGTCAAAATGTGGTCGCATTTCTCAAATGCGGACCGCATATCCCACAGTGAAGTCTCAAACTCAAACAGATTTCTAGGAAAGATTTGTGTCAATAATGCGGTCAGAATACGGTCGCATTTCTGAAATGCGGACCGCACATTCACCACACTGAGACCGCAGACCGAGACAGATTTCTGGATAAAAACCAACGTCGAAAATGCGGTCAATAATGCGGTCGCATTCTTGACATGCGGCCCACAAACCATGCTTCGTGCTGAATTGCGGTGAAGGCTAGGGCTACCTTTGCAATGGTCGCGTCAAATATACGGACCGCATATCTGTTATGCGACAGATATGCGATCGCGTTTTTAGGCCTGACAGGGGCGTTTTTGTCACGATTTTTGACCCCGTTATAAATAGAAATCAGTACCCATTTGCGATGCAAAACCCATTTTCGTTACCCATGAAGAGAAACATCTCCAAACACCATAAAATCACAGCAAATCAACCTCAAAACTAGATCCAAATGAGATTTTCTTGGACAAATTCTTAAAAGAGGGGATTGTGACCATCGTAAACAATATTGGAGCCATAGAACTTTGATTGAAGCGAATATTGAGGCGATTCTTGGAGGATTTTCAAGGGAAACATCGGGGTAAGTGTTCCTAACTCAATCTGGGTTATATTACCCAAAACTATTGCTATTCTAGTATGTAATTGGTGATTTAAGTTGAAAATTTGTGGAAAACCCTTAAGTTTAGATTTTAAAACTTGGAGGTCGATCCGATGTCAGATTTCGATAAGTTTAGTATGGTTGAACTCGTGGGGAGATAAGGAACCCGTTAATGTGAAAATTTCTAAGCTTTTAGAAGTGGGCCCGGAGCTCGGGTTTTGCTAATTTCGGGATTTCTTAGTATTTATTGATTGTTTTCGCGTGGGCTTTGTTACCCTAGCATATTGTGACCTATTAGTTCTAATTTTGGATAGATTCGACGCGCGCGGAGGCCAATTGAAAGGGAAAAGGCATCGCGGGCTAAGGATTTAGCGGGTTTGAGGTAAGTAGTGATAGTAAATGATGTTTTGAGGGTTTGAAACCCCGGATTGCACATCGTAGTGCTATATTGAGGTGAGGCACGCGCTCGATGATGAGCGTGGGGTCGTTTACTACTGGGGATTGTGACTTGGTCCATCCCGATTGATGATTTTACTACATATTTGATTGAAACTTATTTGATATCGTCATGATTTGGGCTGATTGCCATATTTGGGCTTCGTGCCAATTATTTGAACCCTTCAGGGGTATTTATCACTGTTTCCTCACCGTTTTGATTCATTACTTGAACACAGTCATGATGTTTTCCACTATTTTACAACTCAGTCACTTTTACTAAGTTTTGAGATTTAAATGACATTATAAATGATATAAATGGGATCGGGTGGCACGCCGCCACGGGAGATGATGTAAATTTGATCGGGTGGCACGCCGCCACGATGTATGATATAAATAGGATCGGGTGGCACGCCGCCACGGGATATGATGTAAATTGGATCGGGTGGCACGCTGCCACGAGATATGATATAAATGGGATCCGGTGGCACGCCGCCACGGGATATGACGTAAATTGGATCTGACCATGAGATATAATGTAAATTGGATCGTGTGGCACGCCGCCACGAGATATAGCGCTTGGGCCGTAAGGGGCCCCTCCCGGAGTCTGTACACCCCCAGTGAGCGCAGGGTATCCATTGTGATGTGAAATGTAGCCCGAGGGGCTGATACTGTTTTTATGATATCGCCCGAGGGGCGTGTTTTTAAATGATATTGAGCCCGAGGGGTGTGTTTTTAAATGATACTGAGCCTCGGGGGCAGTTTTAAATGTTTTCTTTTACTTCACGCTATTACTTGAAAGACTTACGTGTTTTCGCTCGTTGAAAGGAGATTCTACTTGATTCTCACCGATTTTCTATTTTAATGATGTTTTATTGGCTTCAATATGGATTGCCTTGTGCTTTGTGTGTGGTTTCTGCTTTCCATCATTATTTATGATTATTACTCACTGAGTTGGAAGTACTCACATTACTCCCTGCACCATGTGTGCAGATTCAGGCATTATTGATTCCGCTCCGAGGCATTCACTACGACTGTCAGAGCGGTGATTCAGAGTTTACGAGGTAGCTGTTGGCATCCGCAGCTCCATAACTCTTTTATCTTGGTTTTTCCACTTTATTCAAACAATTGAGCCAGAGATATTGTATTAGTAATATTACAATTAGGATTTCATTAGTTGCTCATGACATTGTGACACCCCGGGATGGTTAGCTATGTTTCCGCAATTTACTGTTATTAAAATATGTAAGTACTGTCTTAACTGCTTAAACCGAGATTTTGTTGATTGGGCTAGCCTTGTCTTCACGAGAGGCGCCATCACGACCGGGTTTGGGATTTTGGGTCGTGACAAGTTGGTATCAGAGCCTAGGTTACATAGGTCTCACGAGTCATGAGCGGGTTTAGTAGAGTCTTGCGGATCGGTACAGAGATGTCTGTACTTATCTTTGAGAGGCTGCAGAACTTTTTTAGGAAAAACTCCATATTCTTGAAATTCTTGTCGTGCAAACTTGTTGATCCGAGCACTGAAACTTCTGTTATCCTATTCTCTCACAGATGGTGAGGATGCGCGATATCGGACGAGGTGGACAACCACCAGTGCCACCCATTGAGGCCACCAGAGGCCGTGGACGCGGTCGTGGTCGTGGTAGAGGCAAAGCAGCTAGGGCAGCACCTGTTAATCCACCAGCTGCCCCAGCTCAAGATCAGGCTCCAGTAGCACCGGCTCAGGCACCAACTATGCCAATTGTGATTCCAGGTCTTCGGGAGACCTTGGCCCAGATCTTATCAGTTTGCACTGGCCTGGCTCAGGAAGTTTCAGCCACCACAGCCGCAACTACTTCACAGGTCGGGGGAGGCAATAAAACCCCTGTTGCCCGTACACCTAAGCAGGTAGTGCAAGGACTTCAGATGCCAGGGGCACCTCCAGCCCAGCCGGTTGCACCAGCTCCGGAATTAATAGTACCGGTTATGCCAGATGATGAGCAGCGTCGTCTTGAGAGGTTTGGCAGACTCCAGCCTCCGTCATTCAGTGGTGCTGAGGGCGAGGATGCCCAAGGTTTTCTTGACAAGTGTCAGCGAATGCTCCAGACAGCCGGGATTCTTAAGTCTAGTGGTGTGGCATTTACCACGTTTCAGTTTACGGGAGCTACCTTTAATTGGTGCGAGGCGTATGAGAGGCGTAGGCCGGTTGATGCAACGCCCCTTACTTCGCAGTAGATCTGTGCACTTTTCTTGGAGAAGTATGTGGCGCAGTCCCGCAGAGATGAGCTGCGTAGACAGTTTGAATGGCTGCAACAGGGGGATATGACTGTGTTGCAATATGAGTCAATTTTCTAAGTTGGCTCGACATGCTGTCTGGATGGTTCCGACTGATCGTGAAAGGATCAGGAGGTTTGTGGATGGCCTCAACTATCATCTCCGTATTCTTATGACCAGGGAGAGAGTAATTGGTGCTACTTTCGAGGAGGTGGTTGATATAGCTCGCGAGATTGAGACAATTCACAGAGCAAGAGGAGAGGGAGGCTAAGAGGCCTCGAGGATCAGGCAGTTACAGTGGTGCTCCTTCGAGAGGCCAGTTTCAGCAGGATAGAGGTCGTTCCTTCAGGCCTGCTCAGTTAGCTCGTCCAGAGTATCGTAAGGCATCTGTAGGTCGTGGATATCATGGGTTGCAGCAGGGCCAGTCATCACTCAGCGCCCTTCTAGCTCACGCTCCGTCGACCCAGGGTCCGTCTATGCCGAGTGCATCTGCTAGAGCACCAGTGAGCTGTTATGAGTGTGGCGAGATGGGCCACATGCGGAGGTAGTGTGTGCCGGTCATGTGTAATAATTATTGGGGGTCTGGAGACCCGAGTGGACCTATTGTTATTAAGCATGGTAGACTTTGATGTCATTTTGGGCATGGATTGGTTATCTCCGTGTCGTGCTGTTTTAGACTGTCATGCTAAGGAAGTTACTCTGGCTATGCCGGGTGTACCACGGATCGAGTGGCGTGGCGTGCTTGATTATGTTCCTAGTAGGGTGATATCATTCTTAAAGGCCCAGCGTATGGTTGGGAAGGGTTTCATTTCATACCTAGCGTTTGTGAGGGATGTTGGAGCTAAGACTCCAAGCATTGACTCTGTTCCTGTTGTGTGGGATTTTCCCGATGTATTTCCTGCAGACCTGCCGGGCATGCCGCCAAACAAGGATATTGATTTTGGTATTGACCTGGTGCCGGGCACTCAGCCCATCTCTATTCCACCGTATCGTATGGCACCAACAGAGTTGAAAGAATTAAAGGAGCAACTTCAGGACCTCCATGATAAGGGGTTCATTCGGCCTAGTGTTTCACCTTGGGGTGCACCAGTTCTGTTTGTGAAGAAGAAGGATGGCACAATGAGAATGTGCATCGATTATAGGCAATTGAACAAGGTAACAATCAAGAACAAGTATCCCTTGCCTCGCATTGATGATTTATTTGACCAACTTCAGGGAGCGCGAGTGTTCTCCAAGATTGATCTCCGTTCGGGTTATCACAAGTTAAAAATCAGGGATTCAGATATTTTGAAGACTGCTTTCCGGACTAGATATGGTCACTATGAGTTTCTTGTTATGTCTTTCGAGCTAACCAATGCCCCATCAGTGTTCATGCAGTTGATGAACAATGTATTTCGGCCTTATCTAGATTCGTTCGTTGTGGTATTCATCGATGATATTCTGGTGTACTCGCGTAGTCAGGAAGAGCACGCAGAGCATTTACGAGTTGTATTACAGAGATTGAGGGAGGAAAAGCTCTATGCGAAATTGTCTAAGTGTGAGTTTTGGCTCAATTCAGTGGCTTTCTTAGGACACGTAGTGTCCAGCGAAGGTATACAGGTTGATCCAAAGAAGATAGAGGCGGTTCAGAGTTGGCCTAGATCGTCCTCAGTCACAGAGATTCGTAGCTTTCTTGGGCTGGCAGGCTACTATTGCCGGTTTGTTCAGGGATTCTCATCCATTGCATCGCCCTTGACCAAATTGACACAGAAAGGTGTTCCATTTGTATGGTCGGATAAGTGTGAGGAGAGCTTTCAAAAGCTCAAGACAGCCTTGACCACAGCTCCAGTATTGGTTCTACCATCAGCATCGGGTTCGTATACCATATATTGTGATGCTTCGAGAGTTGGGATCGGTTGTGTACTAATGCAGGAGGGTAGAGTTATTGCTTATGCTTCCCGTCAGTTGAAGCCTCATGAGAAGAACTACCCCGTGCATGAT